>BSBK01005563.1:0-207768 GCA_027943335.1 Chamaecyparis obtusa | reverse complement strand
TATATATATATATATATATATATATTATATATATGTAAAGACTGAAATAACAACTAGTTTGCCACATAAGCATTTAAGCATAATAAGTTGAAAGTTGAAAGACAAAGTCGACATTTCATTACATTTATCACATGTTACAACAAAAGGAGGAACATACAAGCTACCACTTGTCGAGTGTACAATGAGTCATAATATAAATTACATACAATTAGATGCTGACCAACTTGTCAGATTGAGAAATCAAACTTACAAGTTACATTGTTACATCAAAGTTTATTACAATTTGAGTGATGACCAACTTTTCGTTCACTAGATAAAGCACAACATGTAATATATAGAGAGATGAAGAAAAGTAAGCACGGTGTTGCTTTGATCTTGGCTGGATCAACGCAATCCCTTCTCCGAATATAATATGGCCCAAGTAATGGATTCTCTTCTAGTAGAATGAACATTTGGACAGTTTTCCATAAAGCTTCCATTCCCTTAGTCACAACAAAACTATTCACAAATGCTCCTCATGCGCTCTCTCTCTCTCTCTCTCTCTCTCTCTCTCTCCTCTCTATATATATATATATATATATATTATATATATATATATATATATATATATATATATTTATATATAATTAGTATATAATATAATATATGCAACATAGTTTGATTTTTTTTGAGAATATTAGTTAAAAATTATATCAAAATTCATTTCAAATCAAACCAACAATTTAGAAGTTTAGGTAACAATAGATATTAATCACCATAATTGGTTGTTTAATTATCAATATGTAATAAAACAAGGTAATATAGATTATATACTGAAAAAGATTAAATTTAAAATTATTCATTTAAAAATATTTTAGTTTTTTAGCTACTCAAAAAATTATAACCTTTTAAAATTTAAAAGTAAAATTATTAGACAATATATATTAGAAAAATTTATTTGTACATGAATTAAAGATTTAAAAATTATATCCAAAGCACATGTGAAAGTGGTTTGTAAAAAAGTGTCATGAACTTAATCTTTCAAAATTACAACTAAAGTTACATTGAGAACTGAGGTTGTACATATGTATCATGAATTTAATCTCTCAAATTTGCATCTAAAGCATGTGTGAAAAGGCAGGTTGTGCAAATGCATCATCAATTTAAGCTAAAAATAATTCTTATATACTTTACTAATATTACTTGTTTGAAGAACCTGTACTAATATCTTATAAATTTTGAAAACACTTTATTTACTCTAAATTAGTTCTACTATGCATTTTATAATGTATATAGTTTATAAAGAGGCTACATTTCCTCTAGAAAGCTCTTTTTACTTAGTAAAAGGAATACATAAATTAGAAATCAATATGAATATAAGTATTATGGTGAAAATTCTATATAGTTTGTATAAAAGCACACTGTAGATTTTTTATTTTTTAAAAATAATTTATTTTAAAAATATTCAATTAAATATTATCATTTGATCTTTGATGCTTTATATATAAAATAAATATTTGAAAAACCATTTAACTAAAGAATCCATGACAATATCAATTAACTCAATCATGTACAAATATAAAAGATTATATTAAAAATGTTTAGAGAGAATAAAATTCAAAATTATTATTTAAAAAATAAATAGCTTTTTAACATATCAAATATTTAGAATCCTTCAAAATTTAAAAGTAAAAGTGGATACTTTATAATTTGATGTAATACATAATACATAATAGAAAAAGAATACATATATAGTAGACGAATACATTTGTACATGTCTAATAAATATATAACATGAACAACCATTCTAATAAATAAATAAAAATTATGAAGTTTTTATTTTATTTTTAAAAAGTTTTTACTTTTTAAAAAAATTTGTAGGGACATCTTATAATTGATCTAAGAAATTATGAGCTTGTCGAGACACATCATAAATCTAAGCTTTCAACACTACATCCAAAGCGCTCGTGAAGAATGAGATAGCTTGTACACATACACCATGAATCTAAGCTTTCAAAATTGTGTCAAAGTGTCGTGAAAAAATTAATTACATAAATAATGCACGCGAAAAAAATCTATAGTACATGTGATAAATGAACTTATAGAACAAAATGTGAAATATGATTCTTCTATATATATTATCAACTATTGATTGTTTGAAAAAATTTTGATGAATGGTGATTTTTATTTAAATAAATAGAATAATCAATTCATTATATATTAAAAATAAATTTTTATCTAGATTAAAAAATCTAAATTATATTAATATATTTTTTCTAGTATATATAGTTTTTTTTAACCTTTGTTTCAATGTAAATAAAAATTATACATAATTAATATATTAAGTCTATATAATATTACTATATAGAAAAATAAAAATAACAAGCTAGATTATCCATCTATAATTCCTAAGTTTACATGTGGTGGACAGTGCCTCTGAAACTTACAACTATAGCCGTGCAAAGAAGCAATTTCCGTCAACCTCGTGAAGAGAGCCGCTATTATCACATTCCAGAGAGACAAGTAGATAACCGCTTTACCTGGTTGGATCGGCATTTCTAAAACTCTGTTCCTCTGCCTCGCTATCACACATCACATATATATATTTGATACGTGGACGGTGGAACCACCACGATTATCACTGTCACAACATCTACCGCGGCCAGTTGTGTTTTTAGATATATTTGACGCGTGGAAGCAGCACGATTTTGAATGCATACGAACATTCTTTAAATGCATACGAACATTCTATAAAGGACATGCATCCCCATAATACTGTTAGGTCGTACAAATTCTATTTGCCCTAATCGTGTAGAGAACCGGTAAAGGAGTTGGGCGGTAGAAATGGAGCAGGCTATGGTTTGGCGTTCCAGCGTAAAGGTGCACGAGATGAACTCGGAAAGCCTGCGTCAAATGTGGGTAGACAATTTAACGGATGATCAACGAGCCGTTATTGTGGGAGCTGGTTTATTTCCATTCCTGAAGGCGGTCACCTACCAATGCGACGGTGCTCTCTGCGCGGCGGTCATCGATTTCGTGGTCGACGGTCAACTGACGGTTGGACAAAACCAAATGCAGATCACGGAAGAGCATATCCGAGAAGCTACGGGTCTGCCAAATTTAGGTATATCTGTTTCCCCCTAAAAGAGATTATGATCGAGCTGATATAATGATGCGTCATACTGGATCTGAAATGGGTTCATATAGTTCGGGATTGTTGCTCCACAAAATACTTGACCCATCTCTGCAGTTTGCATGCAAGTTCTTGGCTTGCAAGCTGTTGGGGGTTAAGACGCCGGGCATTATCCCGTTTAAGTATGTTGCGACTGCCATTGATGTTTCTCGGGGGCTCTGCTTTAACTGGTGCAAATTTGTGAAGGAGCGAATGCTGGAGCAAATCGAATCTGTCCAGAAGAGGCGCAGGAGCTCTTTTGATTATTCAACCATTCTCCAATATCTTGCATTGAAAGCATTTGGCGAGTACTGGATTCCTCGCAGTACTCTTCCTAATGGAGATCCAGGTATCAACACATACTTAGTCTTGGGAATGGATGCCGCCAGAAGCAAACAGGAGAAGAAGAAAACGGCCAGCAATGGGGTTTCATATATACTACTTAATATCATGAGATATCACGGACACAGGGTTCTCACTGGAATTGATCCGGAAGGACAAGGTCTGGATGATCTGGAGAGAGTATCAAGGGAGAAGACCATGTGGGAAGAAGAGAAAATGAATTTGGAGAGTGAAAAGGGGCAGCTGCGCATGGAAAACACTCGTTTAGAAGCTGCCTTCGGACAAGAAAAAGGGGAGTTGCAAATGCCAATCGCTAGTTTAGAAACTTCCCTCCAACAAGAAATCCAGAACAGTGCATCGGCTTCGGAAGAAAAAATTGAGCTGCAAAGGAGAATCGCTAGCTTATATACTGCCATCGGACAGCTTAAAGCGAAATTGAAGAAAATTTCTGAATTTACGAAAATGGAGGTCGCAGAAATTTAGAGGAGGGATCTTTCATTTCTGCATGTCTTTTCTTTTTTGTTTTTGGTCTCTGCAGTCCATTCCAGTTTCGGTCTACAGACTGTTGTATTGGCGATCTTATAGATAATGCTAAAGAACACTGTGCCTCTTGTGGGTTGTGTCTTTTTTGTTAAATGGTACATTGTGTGAAGCAGTAATTAGGGCAAACATAGCGGAACGGTGAAGAAATTAGGGCGAACATAGCGGAGCGGTGAAGAAAATAATATTTGGAACAGTACTGACTTTTTGAAAATGTCAAAAATATTATATAATTAGTATTCATTTCCAATGAGAATGTCTATTTCAATTTCAAATATTCTACTTTTATTTCTTAATTCTTATCTCTGTTTACGTTCCGTTTTTTTACCAATCACTATTTGAATCATAATATTTTGATGTTAGTTTTTTATCTTTATGGACATGTTTATCCATTATTTTTAAATTTTAACAGTATTATGTTATTCTTCAAAACAATCAATAATCTATTGTAATGAATAATCTCTTTTAAGTGACCTAAATTTCTAGTGTGCTTGTTTAATTTCAAATAAAATTTGATAGAGCTTTGTTACACACCAAGTGTGTCATTTTTTTTTTTAGAGTTCTTGTATTAGGCGCTCCAACATATTTATGTTTAAAATTCTGATCTTTACGTACATATTTTCCATCATCTTGAATATATGACATTATCACATTAGTCTTCAACATATAGATAATTAAACAACCTATTAGAATGATAATCTCTACTAAGTTACATAAACTTCTGAATTATTTCTTTGATTTCAAATGAATTTTGAGCTAATATGCTAAATAAAAGAAATCACAATGTTGCATATATTACATTATATATTATTAATGGTTTTCTTTTGGAGTTTATCAATTTTTAAAGAAAAGTAAAAAATATCTATATAATGAGTGCTAAATGTTGCATTTATTCTCATAAGAAATGGGTTCTTGTGAACCACTTGATGTGAGCATTTATTCTACAACAAAAGACATCCATTTGAGAGGAATTGTTTTAGTTCTTTGGGACTTAAATTTAGTTAGTCACCCATTCAACCAGTGTTTTCAGTGGTCATTTTTGTGACACTTGTCTTATGGTTGTTATTGATTAATTTTTGTTAGGATTCTATTTAGGAGTTAGAAGGTAGTAGGAAGATTGCATATGGAGATAATCTAGGATATCATTTATAGTCACATGTTATTACGTAGTACAATTTGAAAGGAAACTTGGGGAAATTTTATTATTAATCATTTTCAAACTGAAGTTGTTGAGTCTATGTAGGGCATAGTTAGGATTTTGAGATGTAATAAAATAGGTTTCATTTAGAATCTCAATTTTTTTGAAAGAAAAAAGATGTAAGTTTCACTATGTCTTAATGAAAATTAAATTGATATTTTTTTGGAATATAAAATCCCACCATCTCACTAACATGATTTTCTTTATGTTTTTTCCTATACCATTCAAAACTATTGTTCTCATTTTGTAGGTAGAAAGGGGTAACTCCATCAGCTTAGTATTAGAGAAAAAAATATTGAGAATGACTTAGAGAGGAGCTTGTACAATCTGGGGGTGTAGGGGTAGTAGGAATGCTAGATTGAGAGATAATGCCCTCAACAAAGTGCTTCAAAGGATTCAATAGATAGAGGTTAAGTTACTTCACAAGGACTCTAAAGAAGAACATGGAGTTCATAGGATTCGAGAGATAGTGATTAGGTTGTTTCACGAGGACTCTAAAGAATAACATGCAGTTCATAGAGGGTGCGAAGTAGTAATAGATCCAATGGAGAGCCTTATTAACGTCATCAAGAAATAAGGAACCAATGTTAAGGTTGAGTTTCCTAATTTTAAATGTGAACTAAATATGGAAGTGTTCTTGGATTGGATTCAAGATTTAGAAAATTAGTTTGATATGGAAGGGAATGATGATGATGATCTATGAAGGGTCAAGATTATATCTTCAAAGTGGAAGTCTCATGCAACTCTATGATGGGATAATTTCTAAAACACTAGAAGGAATCAAAGAAAAGAGAAAACTAAATTATGGACAAAGATGTTAAAGCATCCGAAATCTAGGTTCCTATCTTAAGATTATTAGTAGAGTATACTTAGACAATTTTAAAACATGAAAAAGAAGGATTCCTCCACATCAATATATACTGAAGAGTTTATGAAGTCATAAATTAGAACTAGTTAGCAAGTAGATAATGAGCATGTTGTGGCTAGGTACATTAATGGACATAGATTTCAAATCCAAAATGAGCTAGCCCTACTCAAGATAAGTACTATTGTTGAAGCATATCAACTAGCTCAAAAAGATAAAGAAAAATTGAATAGGGTCAATAGAGAAGCAGACCAAAGAGGTGGTAGTAAGTTAAATAGAGGAACATAAACTTTATCCAAATCAACCAATGAAGAAGAAAAACTAGAAAACGTGAAGGTATACTTCCAAAGAAGAGGTATCTTCAGAGGTAGAGGATGAGGACATCAGTTTAATATGGGTTGGAAACATTTAATTATTTTATATTTGTAGCGAGGCTCGTAAGGTTGTGGATTACACTCAAAACCTCAAGAGAAAATTAGGGAATGAAGAAAAAGGAGAAAAGGACCCCTTGGTAGAAGAAGTGGAAGTAGAGATAGGAAATAATTTGATGTTCAGAAGGACCATGTGTTGGTTGTTCCCTTTGAGCTTCAAGCTTGCAAATTTATACTTTGATGGATAACCTATTATAACTTTGACTATATCACCACTCCAAAGTCTACAAGGAAGAGGGCCAATTAACAAGGATCAAAAGAGATCCTCCTACACTTTGAGCCTTAATGCTCAGGCGGGTGTACCCTTGATTCACTTCTGAAAAGGAATCCAAAATGTTATATCAATATACTCATTACTAACTGATGTAAGATTTTATCATTTGAATGTGTGTGTGTGGTTGAAGATGATGGACTGCCTCCAGAGAATAGACCTGTGCCTTATCCCAGGGCAAAGAGTCACTAAATAACATATGTCACCCTAAAATCTTAACCCAAATACATATGAACTCAGAGTAAGTGCTTTGCCTATTACTCCCCTCACTTCCAAATATGATCATCAAATTCCACTCTAACAATGAACTCACTGAAATCACCCTAATGGTTTTAGTCCTAACTTTGTTAGGAACTCCAAGCTGATCTCACAATACTCTTTGTTTACCATATGCTAATCCACTTTGTGACCTTAACATATATGAATCCACAATCAGAAAAGAAGACAATATGAGATTTAAGATAGGAATTCAAGTGTATTCTCATTAATTTTCAGAAATCAGTACATTACCCAGCAACAAAATACCAAAGGAACAGACCCAAAATCCAGGCTCTCCTTACTCAGTGTGATACCATAAACAACAACTTGCGACCAAAAGAAATCTTGGAACCCCTTCCAAGTTGAAAAACTAACTATTTATACCCCCTAGTCATCTTGGAAACCCAAAACAGGTTGCAACAAGCTACAGATGACTAGGGTAAAAGTTTCACCCACCAACTGAATCAATCAAAAGTTAATGCACTGGATGAAAATCCAAACAACCTAGATAATCAGATCTAAGAATGATCTATAATCATGAAAATTTGTGAGCTTAGGACAAAAAACTAGGAGATTGCCATGAAAATTAGTCAAATCAGCCACCTGCAAACACACCTTGAGAAACAAAATAGTCCTTCGTACGGCACAAAAGTCTCAGCAATCAAGTAGCAAGCCTCTGGATCAATCTGCAACCACTGGTGCCACCAACCAAATCAAAAACTGTCACAAAAACCATAAACTTGGTACCTCCTGTCACAAAAACCATCTGTAAGAAACCCTGCAATAATATTTCAATTTGGGTGCCAACGGCTAGCCGGTCAACATTTAAATCATAGTCACTGACATTATGTTTTCCTAGCAAATTGGGCGGTCCACAACGGTCAAAAAGCCCATGAAAAATCCAAGTCCGCATCACTGCTTCAGCAGCCAATCAGAATCTAACACCTTAGCAGCACTGGCACCATGCACCCACCTTTAACTCCACAACGATGACATTCATAGCAGTTGTCGGATGATCGCATAGCCCGGAAAAGGGCTATGAAAACATGTGACACACTTCAACTCTTGACCACCGCATAACCGTCGCCGCATAGGGTTGACACAAAATGTCAGTCACATGATCGCATAGCCTTGATAAAGGCTATGCGAACATGTGACTAATAGATAGCATTCACCACCATTACCTACCCTTGGCTATGGGACCCACAATGCACATCCACCTCAACGCTCACTAGCCAATCGAAAAGGAGATATGTCACCACTTGCCACTGAGACCCAGCACAACGTGGCACCCTTGTCGCATGATCGCATAGCTAAAAAATGGCCCTTGCGATCTTGCGACAAGGCCACAAGACTGCCACCTCATCCTCCTAGTCTGACAGTGGGACCAAAACACTTCTTCCATCACCAACGGGCCCTAGCAATAGGTGTCAATTGGTCGCATGATCGCATGTTAGAAAAATCTGACATGCGATCATGCGATAGCCAACCACAGGCTGCCACATAACCGCCAATGGGATCACACTGCAACCACCATCGGGCCCCACGCGCAAGGAAGGAGCCGGTCACATGGTTGCATGTCAAAATTTTTTGACATGCGATCATGCGACAACCAATCATTTTAAAACCCTTGAAGACCCGAACCCACCACATAGATCGCAGCTGCATAGATATGAAACACTGACAAAAGGGAAAAAGTGCGAGGTCAAAAATAGATAGGGTTTTTGGCAAAAGATCGAAAACATCCAGGGTTTTCATGCGGACCAAAAGGTAGCGGGGAGACTGAAAACATCATGGGTTTCCAAAAACATTGTGGGTTTTCGACACTTTGGCAAATTCTGAAACTATTTCTTGCAGACCTTAAAACTTAAATATCTCCCTGGGTTTTGCGATTAAGCACATGCGCTTTGGACTGGAGCTAGGTGACACAATAAAGAGCACAGGGCTAAGGGTGCACATCATGAAACATTATGGATTTTTTTCACAAGATAAAAGTGTGATTGTAGGCATGGCAGGACAACATTACAAAATTTGCAGGGAAAAGGCCATTTTCATTGGATTTTTGCATTGACTGGAAAATGGACTAACACCATGATTGTTCGAGTCAAAGAAATAACCATAACTCATTCGAGGAGGAACAATTTATTCAAAATACAATTCAAATGTCATGATAAAGTGTGCCAGATTATGATTTAAATAGAGGTTCCACTGTTAACTTGGCAAGTATAGAAATGATATAAAAATTAAAGCTTTCTCATATACCAAAACCAAATCCTTATAAAATTTCTTGGTTGAAAAAGGACAACAGTGTTCTTGTGAACCACTCTTGCTTTGTAGAATTCAAAATTGGTCCTTATCAAGATATATTTTTCATGTAAATCCTTAAGGAAGAATTTTATCAAAATTTTATTGTCAAAACCTAAGATTGGAAAAACCACAAAGAGGTTTAACTCTGAACTATTGAGTAATTAATCAAAGAATGGATAGGTGGCTTACTATCAATGCATCTCATTTTTAGAGGGGCTCACTACCAAAATTAAAATTCTAGCTATGATAGATTAAGGAAGGCTTATAACAAAAATATAAGATATAAAAAAAAACTATTATAATTAGATTTGTATATGAAAACATTTATTCTATTGTACTATACAACAAAACACATCTAGTTGAAAGGAATTATCTTAGTCATTTGGAATTTAAATTTAGTTACTCACTCATTCAACCACTATTTTGACTATTCCTTTTTGTGAAAATTGTAATATGGTTATTATTGATTAATTTCATTTAGGGGTCTAATTAGGAGTTAGAAGGTAGTAGGACGATTATGTTTGGAGATAAACTAGGATCTCATTCATAGTCACCTAGTGTTATTAAGTAGTCCAATTAGGAGGGAAATTTGGGGGAAATTTGATTGTTACACAAGTGTGTCATAAATTATTACCTTTATGTACATATTCTCTATCATTATCAATATATGGCATTATTACATTAGTCAAGTAAACATATTGATAATTAAACAACCAATTATGGTGATTAATATCTATTGTTACCTAAACTTCTAAATTGTTGGTTTGATTTGAAATGAATTTTGATATAATTTTTAACTAATATTCTCAAAAAAAATCAAACTATGTTGCATATATTATATTATATACTAATAATATATGTCTCCAAATCTCCGATTCCCAGCGGTCAAGGCCCTAACAGTTAGCAATCTGGCGAGTGGTTACCTTTTGAGTTGGCGGTCTCTTCTTAGCGGTTAAAGTCAAGATTCTTAATCTAACGGTTGTCGCATGATCTCATGGCCTCAGAAGATTCCATGAGATCTTGTGACGACCGTCGATCTTCCTATCTACAGAGTTCAGTTGTGAGTGGGTCTGGCCACATTGTCTGAGCTATACACCTTTGATTCGTCAAAGACTTGTGATTCGACGCCATGTCAGTGCGGGCCCGATGGTTGTCATTCGATGATGATCTAACGGCTGGCGCATGATCTAAAGGAGATTTTCAAACACATGAGATCATGCACCCACCGTTGATCTTACTTTATCTCTAGGCTCTGTCAGGTGGGTCCTCGATTTCTGATGTGCTCGTTCATTACTGGTTGGCTAGATGACAGCTTGGATCCATCAGTGGGACCATGTCAGAAGGTCTATGGATGTGTCAGAAGGGAAAAGATCTATGGTGGTCGTATGATCTCATTGAATCTTCTGACCCTATGAGATCATGTGACAACCGTCCGATGAGAATCTTCGGGTCATGGGTCCGATGTGCTACCTGGCGCTGATGTTCTCGCATATGATTGGCTACTATATGATGATGGGGATTCATCTATCATTCTGATGTGTCATGGGGTCCCAGTTCTAAAAGGATCTACAACTGGTGCATGATTAGAAAGAATATTTGAGGCACATGAGATCATGCACCCGCCATTAGATTGAAATCTAGTTCTCAGTGGGTCTGATGTCAGAGAAGTGCCAAGGTGTATGCCTACAAGTGGTTGGGAAAAATGGAATATTGATATGTGGCATATTTGGGCCCAGGTGTAAGACATTCTATGATTTGGCGACTAGGGGTTCTCTCTTGTTCGTTGGACTTAACCAGGGTTAGCTGAAAGACTTAAAAATTCAACGACCACTTTGTTCATGTAGTCGCTTAACCAGACCAGAGTTAAGAAAATTTCTTCACGACTTAGAGAAAAGTCTTTGGTCCTGTAGTCACCGAATGACTTAAGAAAGAAAAGCTCGAGGTGGGGCCAAAATGACAAGTGTGCCGACGTGCTTGCATTTGATTGGTTGTAGTGTTCTGAGGTGGATTTTGACTTTTCAAGGAGGTTTTATAACTATTTCAAGTATGATCTGAGCCATTCATTTGCCAAGAAACATTAGATATCGACAGACACCTTTTAAAATGACTAGCTAGCCATTATAATTCAAATTTGAATTTCTTTGCATAGGGTTTTCTACCAGCGAACGATTCAAACAGGCTGTGAGTGGCGAGGTAGCTAAGAAATTTATGTCTGAAGGATGTTTGTAGTTGAAGAAGATGATGGGGAAGCTTGGGTGGTCATCATGGGTTGATTCTTGTCCCTGTGAGGTACCATTTTAGTATTCATGGTGGGCCTGTTGTAGGAAAGTTGATGAATCTAGGTTACTTGTTCATGGATTGATGTAGCACAGAGACAAGCACATAATACCTGATTGGCCATAGTGTTATAGAGATGTATTTATGATTATATTTGATGGGACTAGGGATGAATTTTATTCTAATGTAAAATCCATGTAACCCTAATTAGGTTTTGACTCCTACCTGTGTGCAGTTGAGATGTATATATTTTATTTTGGAGCCTTACTGCTCAAAGAGTTCACATTTTGTAAAGGAGAGAGTCCACTTTTGAAAGAAGTATTGGTTCTTTTCCTTGTAGGACCAAACTTGAATCAAATGGTTCGGCATGAAACATAGGTTAGGCACTCAAGCTTGACAAGAAAAACAAACCAATTGATGAGGATATAGAGAAATCCTCCTTCTTCTTTGAGCTCCACATTCACTCAGGTGAGTATTGCCTTATCTACACATTCAAGACACCTCATGACAAACCAAAGGCCTGCAAATAGATTAATGTGGAATAGCAATCAATCTCCTATAGGTATCCTATACCCTAATGATAGAAAGTCTCATGCAATAGCCCTACTTACATGGAATGAGACTGAAAGCTAGAGACCTATCCTAACTACTAGAAAGGGAAAGGGTGGAGCTGAAGGGAAATGATTTTAAAATGAGTTTGAAGAGACCCCTGAGATACCCTAAGTCTTTCAGAGACCAGTGCCTTATCCAATGGGCCACAGAGTCAAATACAATATTGCAAGGGACAGCTATGAAACAAGAAAATAATATACCCAATGTGTTGATGCCTAACATCAATCACACACCATGACCAAGCCTCGACTTAGCACCCACCTATGCATTCAAGCATGTTATTATCCATTCAAAGGATTTTAACCCTCCCCTTAGAAGAGACCTATGAATAGACAATACATTAACCAATATCCACTGGAAGACAAGCATGACCTATCCTTGATATTTCAGCTCATACACACATGAATACTAACCTTGAACCAGTTATCTCTGCGAAGACAAATCCACTTGCAAACACTAAGGCAATGCAAATAGAAAAATCAAACACCCTTGATGTAGGACTAATGAGTTCAGAATTCAAATGGAGATAGCTTGACAACAGTAAGAGTATATTAAAATCCCATACATAACACAAGTCTGTTACAATATGCATTGTATTCTCTGAACTAGCAAGAGAAAGAGGAACACTCTATATGCAAAGAGAAGGAGAAAAATCTATAGGGAAAGGACCCTTCACTGGAACTGACAAAATTCAGAACCCTTTACCAGTCAAAAACATCCAACTTATACCACCAGCTGTCTTGGAATTCTCTAGGAGAATGCAACAAGCTTGGGATAGCTAGGGTTAGGGTTTCAACCACCACACCAATCAAAATAGTCACAAAAATTACTGTAGGGGCAGGAAACACAAGTAGCCTGGAGAAAAAAAATGTCTAGCAAATCACCAATCATGAAAATCTACGAGCTCAGCATAGTACACTAGGAATGCCATGAAAATTAGTCTAATCAGCCACTTGCAAATAGCTCCTTGAGTTCAAAAATAAACTCCACCAGGTACAAAAATCATCATGCCATCAACCACAGAGCCCCTGGACCACTTTGCAACAACCATTGCCACCAAACCAGATCAAATCCGGCTGCAGCGCATTGAAATTCAGTACTTCCTATCATGAAAAACTCTCTGCAAGTTTGAATTTGAAAAGAAACGGTCACTTTGCAATTTGCGGGCTTTATGCTCTTTCCTTAAAAGTGGTCCCAGTCAATCCTAGCAAATTGGCGACAAAGAACCTTCGCCAATTCGTGAAACACTTCGCTCCTTCGCTAAATAATCTAGCGACTTTCAGACTACCATTTGCCAAATCGCCAAACAAACTAGCGAATCACCACTTTTATGCGCGAACATGTGAACACATTAAAATTTGTTAGCACCACCAGATCTTTATCCACTCTACCAAACCTCAGACCCCACCTGGGCCCGCCTGATGCCACACATCATCACACCACTCGCGATTCACACCCAGTCACCTCTGCTACATGACCCACCTTAAAACTCCACAACGGTGATACCATCAGATAGTTAGTCGCATCATTGCATAGCCCAGGGACGGGCTATGTGAACATATGACAACCTAAAATCCAAAATCACCAACACAACCGCCACTGCTAAGGGTTAACAAAAACTGTCAGTCGCATGATCACATAGCCTTGAAAAAGGCTATGCCAACATGCGACTAACTGCCAGCAATCACAATCGTATGTCAAACATGCTCGGGCACTGCAAACACAGGCCACAATGCAAACCCCCTGCCACTAGGCACACTGGCAACCAATCAGAACTTAGGACGTCACCACTGTGGACGCCAAATTACTACCTCTCACTGAGCCCCAAGGACACGTGTCAACCAGTCGCATGGTCGCATAACCAAAAGAGTGGCTATGTGATCATGCAACAGCCAACCAAAGGCTGCCACATCACCACCTTGGACCAACCAGAAGAAGCTTTACCTTTTAGAGGATCGGATGGTTCTCACAAAAGCGTGAGAAATAAACCTCGTGCAACTTTTCCATGCGAACAAGCAACAGCCATAGATCCTGTCTGAACATTAACTGCACCAAGCAACTGTGAAGAATCAGGATGCATGCGGATAGGTGGCAAGCGGTCACATGATCGCATGTCAGAAAAGTCTGACATGCGGCCATGCAACAACCAATCAGAACACACACCCTCACCTCCCCTTTGACATTGGGACCACCACCGAAGAAACACTTGAAGAAAATGAAATCAACGATAGGCGCATGATTTCATGGGGTGAGAATATTCCATGCAATCACACACCGACTGTCGATCTCCTCCCTTTGTTGCTTGAAGAATCTGGCCCCACCAACCATCACACTTGCGCACATAGGACCAAGGTCGAAAACACACAAAGTTTTCGACACAGTGAAAGATCAAAAACACACAAGGTTTTCAATGCCAAAAGACAAGCGTGCAAAAATAGGAAGCACAAGGTCAAAAACAATGAAGGTTTTCACACAGACCAAAAACATCATGGATTTTCAAAAATACTGGGGGTTTTCGACACTATGGAAAATTTTGAAATTGTTTCCTGCAGACGCTAACAATTGAATAACTTTTTGGATTTTGTGATTCAGCACGTGCAAATTGGACCAAAGCTAGGTGACAACATGAAGAACACAGGGTAGGACACCTCAAGAAAACCTTGCAAGGAAATAGGCCATTTTCATAATATTTTGCAATGACATGAAAATGGACTAATAGTGGCTCTAGTTGGGGATGCATGTCTCTTGCAGGCATGGCAAGAATTCAGAATCACTAGGAGATGCAGACCACACCTAGACAAGACAATTAGGCCCTCACCCTACTTTTAAACCCAAAAATTCATAGACTAGCTCCCTACCTAAAAACTCTAACACCACTAAACAGGATATACAGAAGCAACATCCAGATGCCAAAGGAGTGCCATCCTTTTCCTCTATCAAAAACTTGGTTTCTATTCACAAAATCAAATAGAAGTCTGAAACCTTTTCCACATGCATGATGATAGAAATCACTGTTAAGCACAGACCATAGAACAACTCTGGATTTACCATCACCAATGCCTTCCTTCACATGTTCCCCCACAAACTCACTATTTCGAAAACATGCATCATCAAAATCACCATGGATTGAAACATATGAAAGGGGACAAGAAAATGATACCTTTTCTTCCTAGCTACAATCATCCAGCTCATCTTTAATGCATTCTTGCATATCAAAAGAAAAGAAACTATACTCACTTTCACTTACCTCAGCCAAGGCCACTGAAACATACTGAAATATCTGGTTACTCGAGTTTATCAAGTCTGATTTCTCTTGATAAATCACACCTTTATCCTCATAAGGATGATTCACCTTTCTTTCAACTGGCCTCATTTGTGAGAGAGACTCTAGATCAACTGTATATGAAGCCTTACATGCAGAAGGTGAGTAATCCTCAACAAATTCCATCCTTTGAGAACACTCCTCAAATAGTGGGTTAGAAACAACATGGAATTGTTTCTCATAGTAATTCAGACACAGCTCCAACTGGTTCTCACTAGTGTCCTCATCAAATAACTCATTGGCAACCACACCATATATGTCTTTATTTCCATCATAATACACATCTTCAAAAGAAGAAGAGAATTCTGAATCTGAATCAGAACATTACTCACCATCACTGCTGTCAACATATGAACAATCAGTGTTGTACTCGTCAGAAGAACCATCCCATTGATTTCCCCATAAATCTTTGACTTCCAAGACTTTACAATCAACATCACTATCACCCACTAACATAGAAGACTGCAAAGAAAAATCCTCTGCAATATGAGAGAAACCCTATGACATATCATCAGAAAGTAATTCATTCTCAACCTCATCCATGTTCCCACAATCAACACCTTTCTCCGCATCTGTATCAACATCACCATCATTACTTTCTTCTTCCCATGTAGCATCTGACTCATATGAAGACACTTCTCCATCACTACCTTCATCACCCTCACTTGAGTAACCACTTTCAGCACTATGTTCTTCTGACTATGACTGATATGCAAATGAATCATATTCCTTACCTTGTGCAACAACTTCAAACTCATCATTAGAGACATAACTTTCAGCCTCTTCATTTTCATAGGACTGAGACATAGAAGCAACAATTTCAAGTCTAGGAACATCAATAGCATTATATTTATAGTCCATATTACAAGGATTGACTACAGTAGCTAATTCACAACTCAAAACACCGGTACACTAGTCAATCCTGTCAGGTTTTGGAATATATCTCACTATTGTAGCATCCTGAATACATGTCTCATCAGTAGCAAAAGACTCAACAACATTTATACACATATTCTGATTTGACATCTCAACCTGATTACAAACCACATCAGAAGTGTTGATATACTGATTTGGGACTGCAGTATTAGCACTACATTCTTCTTTTCTTTCATATTCGTTATACCGATAGACACTGATGGAGAAATGACCTCTGGTCAATCCATATTTCAAATTGTTTTCAATATCCATTATAGTTACAAATGCCTGATATAATGTCCTAGGTTCTTTATCTCTCAACAAGTAATTCATTTTCTTATCAAATGCATCAAAGTAGACATTTACACACACTTGGTCATTGGGTCTATAACCTTCAGGGATTTCATTCAAAACTCTTGCAAATCTGATATTGAACTAAGGGAAAAGTTCATCTTTCTAAATATGAATCTTTAAAAGCTTATCATAAGAATCAAATATGCTCCAATGCCTCCCTAGCAGAGTCACCATTTTGTCAGTTCTTTTCCTTGTAGGACCAAACTTGAATCAAATGGTTGGGCTTGAAACATAGGTTAGGCACCCAAGCTTGACAAGAAAAACAAACCAATTGATGAGGATAGAGAGAAATCCTCCTTCTTCTTTGAGCTCCACATTCACTCAGGTAGGTATTGTCTTATCTGCACATTCAAGACACCTTATGACAAACCAAAAGCGTGCAGATAGATTAATGTGGAATAGCAATCAATCTCCTATAGGTATCCTATACCCTAATGATAGAAAGTCTCATGCAATAGCCCTACTTGCATGGAATGAGACTGAAAGCTAGAGACCTATCCTAACAACAAGAAAGGGAAAGGATGGACCTAAAGGGAAATGATTTTAAAATGAGTTTGAAGGGACCCCTGAGATACCCTAAGTCTTTCATAGACCAGTGCCTTATCCAATGGGCCACATAGTCAAATATAGTATTGCAAGGGACAACTATGAAACAAGAAAATAATATACCCAATGTGTTGATGCCTGACATCAATCCAACACCATGACCAAGCCTCAACCTAGCACCCACCTATGCATTCAAGCATTTTATTATCCATTCAAAGGATTTTAACCCTCCCCTTAGAAGAGACCTATGAATAGACAATACATTAACCAGCATCCACTGGAAGAAAAGCATGATCTATCCTTGATATTTTAGCTCATACACACATGAATACTAACCCTGAACCAGTTATCTCTACGAAGATAACTCCACTTGCAAACACTAAGGCAATGCAAACAGAAAAATCAAACACCCTTGATGTACGACTAATGAGTTTAGAATTCAAATGGAGATAGCTTGACAATAGTAAGAGTATATTAAAATCCCATACATAACACAAGTCTGTTACAATATGCATTGTATTCTCTGAAGCAGCAAGAGAAAGAGGAACACTCTATATGCAAAGAGAAGGAGAAAAATCTACATGAAGAAGGACCCTTCACTGGAACTAACGAAATTCAAAACCCTTTACCAGTCAAAAACATCCAACTTATACCACCAGCTATCTTGGAATTCTCTAGGAGAATGCAACAAGCTTGGGACAACTAGGGTTAGGGTTTCAACCACCACACCAATCAAAATAGTCACAAAAATTATTGCAGGGTTAGGAAACACAAGCAACCTGGAGAAAACAAATCTCTAGCAGATCACCAATCATGAAAATCTGTGAGCTCAGCATAGTACACCAGGAATGCCATGAAAATCAGTCTAATCAACCACCTACAAATAGCTCCTTGAGCTCAAAAATAAACTCCACCAGGTACAAAAACCATCATGCCATCAACGACAGAGCCCCTGGACCACTTCACAATAACCATCGCCACCAAACCAGATCAAATCCGGCCACAAAGCATTGAAATTTAGTACTTCCTGTCATGAAAAACTCTCTACAAGTTTGAATTTGAAAAGCAACAGTCACTTTGCAATTTGTGGGCTTTATGCTCTTTCCTTAAAAGTGGTCCCAGTCAGTCCTAGCAAATTGGCGATAAAGAACCTTCACCAATTCGTGAAACACTTCGCTCCTTCACTAAATAATCGAGTGACTTTCTGACTACCATTTGCCAAATCGCCAAACAAACTAGCGAATCAACCCTTTTATGCGTGAACATGCGAACACATTAAAATTTGTCGGCACCACTAGATCTATATCCACTCCACCAAGCCTCAGACCCCACCTGGGTCAGCTTGATGCCACACGTCATCACGCCACTCATGATTCACACCTAGTCACCTCTGCCACAGGACCCACCTTAGAACTCCACAACGGTGATACCATCAGATGGTCAGTCACATGATCACATAGCCCGAGGATGGGCTATGTGAACATGTGACAACCTGCAATCTAAAACCGGTAGCACAACCGTCGCCGCTAAGGGTTAACAAAAACTGTCAATCGCATGATCGCATAGCCTTGAAAAAGGCTATGTGAACATATGACTAAACACCAGAAATCACTAACGAATGTCAAACACACTCGGGCACTGCAAACACGGGCTGCACCGCAAACCCCCTACCACCAGGCACACCAGCAACCAATCAAAACTTGGTACGTCACCACTGCGGATGCCAAATTACCACCTCTCACCGAGCCCCAGGGACACGTGTCAACCAGTCGCATGATCGCATAGCCAAAAATTGGGCAATTTGATCATGTGATAGCCAACCAAAGGCCGCCACATCACCACCTTAGACCAATCGAAAGAAGATTTACCTTTTAGAGGATTGGATGGTTGTCGCAAAAGCGTGAGAAATAAACCTCGTGCAACTTTTCCATGTGAACAAGTGACAAACACAGATCCTGTCTGAACATTAAATGCACCAAGCAACTACAAAGAACTGGGACCCACGGGGACAGGTGGCAAGTGGTCACATGATCGCATGTTAGAAAAGTCTAACATGTGGCCATGCGACAACCAAACAGAACACACACCCTCGCCTCCCCTCTGACATCGGGACCACCACTGAAGAAACACTTGAAGCAAACAAAATCAACAGTAGGTGCATGATCGCATGGGGTGAGAATATTCCATGCAATCACATGCCGACCATTGATCTGCTCCTTCCGTCGCTTGAAGAATCTGGCCCCACCAACCATTGCACTTGCGCACATAGGACCAAGGTCAAAAACACACAAAGTTTTTGACACATCAAAAGATGGAAAACACACAGGGTTTTTCGATGCCAGAAGACAAGCATGCAAAAATAGGAAGCACAAGGTTGAAAACAATGAAGGTTTTCACACAGACTGAAAACATCATGGATTTTCAAAAATACTGTGGGTTTTCGACACTGTCCAGTAAATTTTGAAATTATTTCCTACAGATGCTAACAATTGAATAACTTTCTAGATTTTGCGATTTAGCACGTGCAAATTGGACCAGATCTAGGTGACAACATGAAGAACATAGGGTAGGACACCTCAAGAAAACCTTCCAAGGAAATAGGCCATTTTCATAAGATTTTGCAATGATAGGAAAATGGACTAACAAGAAGGTCATCCTTTCTTAGAAGGATATCTGTGATATGTTCTCTACCCTCTAGTCTTCTACTCTTTGTAATCTCCCATTGATTATTCAAAAATTGCAAAGGTATTTTGTGAAAATTCTTCATGTCCCTATGCTTCCTTGTCTGAATCATCTCTTAATGAATTGAAGTCTATGCATGTTTTCAATGACAACATAGGGTTGATGATCCCTCTTACTTTCTGTAATTGTGTGTGTTATTGTGTTTGATCTGATTTAGATGTTTTTGTGGGTATACTTCAGGCCCCTAACAGTCTTTTCTCAATGCTACACCAAGTTGTAGAAGTGAATGTCTGCTTGCCGGTTATAGGTTGCGCCTTATGTTCAGGCCCTCCTATGAAATACTTATGCAAACCTATTCAGTAAGTTGTGACCTACTATACCTAAGCCTTTCATTGATTCTATCCCTCTATACTACAATTCATACCCTAATTTTAGTGTATCACCTAGTAGGTAGTTTTCTTTCAAGTATTTTTACTTTCAAGCATTCCTTCTATCCCTTTCCCTCAAAAGTTTTACTTTCATGTCTAGAAGCAAATTAAGGTGATTATCCAAGAGGAACCAGCCTAGAACCTAGAGGTCTCATCTTAGTTAGCATAGGTCCCACGCCTGGAGATGATTCCCATGTTATACTAGGTTATCAAGACTATGAGAGCTTGAAACAAGGGTGAAAACTTAGTGTATAACAATTCTGGCACACCCGGTGGGACTCGAACAAAAAAAAAAAGATTCTTGTTGGAAGATTATGTTATCTCTAATATATAGATTGCATAATACAAACTTTTAGAAGTGTTCTATCAAGTATATCTAGTGAGTCCACTGATTTCAAAGATCCAAGCCAACCTTGTTTAAGGTTTATGAGAAAGATTGTGACTAGGAGCTCAAAGCCTACTACATTTTTAGAGTTTCCCTTTAAAAGAAGTTACAAAGGAAGGTCAACTCAAAGAAAATCCCCTACAAGGAGAGTTCAATCAACACCTTGTGATACTTTAGAAAGGAGACCTTTTCAATTTCATTCCAGAAGAAGAGGCAGATCTCTAACCAGAAATCTAGAAGAGGATTCAAGTCCAGCAGCAAATACAACTCACATAGTTGTTAATCTTTAGATAACAGCTCCTACAATGGTTAGGTAGTTTTCTTTTGCACCTTTCAACTAAGGGAGTCCATTAACCTTTTCTCAACATCATGATGTGCCCTTGGTGGCACTAAAGAGTATACTTGATTTCACAAGCGAAGGGTAGAGAACTACTTTTGAGCACATAAGAGATGTGAACACCATCTGCAGCATACACAACATAAGCCAGGAAGATGTGGCCACCAAATTATTAGTAGCCTCTTTAAAAGGTAGGGCTCTTGAATGGTTTAGAACTCTAACTGTTGGTTCTATTACTTCATGGGATGAGTTAGGGGATGCATTAAGTAAGCATTTTGAGGATAAATTAGATAACTTGTCTCTGGTAGAGTAGTTGACAACCATTAAGGGAGACCCTCAAGAACAAATGTCAGATTACAATAGTAGATTCCTCAAAACATGGAATAGAATTCAAGTTTCTATGAGACCATCAGCTAACCATGCTTTCCTTTACTACTTGCAAAGTCTAAAAGCTCAAATTTCTATCATGATCTAGTCTATGGGTGGTACTTCTCTACCCAAAGCCTTTGACATAGCTATCAAGGCTGTGAACTATTTAATCCAAGCAGGCATGATTGCTAGAAGGCCACCAATGCCCATCTTTCCTATCCTTCAACCCATTGCACCTACCCAAGTACCCCCATTTACCCCTATTCCCACCATATTA
Source organism: Chamaecyparis obtusa (assembly GCA_027943335.1). Classification (NCBI taxonomy): domain Eukaryota; kingdom Viridiplantae; phylum Streptophyta; class Pinopsida; order Cupressales; family Cupressaceae; genus Chamaecyparis; species Chamaecyparis obtusa. The sequence continues at coordinate 185,901 of BSBK01005563.1, read as the reverse complement.
GCACCTCAGGCCAGTGCTAGTGGTCAAGAGATAACAGCTAGTTTCTCTCAAGAGTTACAAGAGATAAAGAATAGCCAACATAGCAGGTAGCAAGAGATGAAAAACTTGTTGCAAACCTTGACTAAAGATGTCACAAATCTAAAGAAACAAGGTTAAGGAATCAGATGCTTCATCCAGTGGGTTAGTTCCTCAACAAGAATCACAAGAGAATGAGACTTCTTTTTTCAATTGGGAGCAACCAAACTTCAATGGAGTCAATGATGAAGTTGCTTTTGTTGCCTATACAAGAGAAAAAAGGAGAGCTCAAGACATGGAAAGAGAAAATTCTAATGCCAAAGCCACCACATCTACAAAACCACTACAGCAGGTTACCCCTTCCATACCCAAGGAGGCTCCTGTCATTACAAGCAAAGAAGGGCAACATTCCAAAGAGGTGGAGCCCATCATAGTAAAGGCACAACCAAGAGTACACACTATGACACCTTTCAATATTGTAGATAACATGAAGAAGGTGAATGTCACCATGTCTATGTGGGACTCTTTGGCTCTTCTAGGACAACATGAGATCCCGAAGAAAACCATGACTGAAGTGGCAACTCCTCAATGTGCAAAAGCAGCTGCAAAGCCAGTGTTGGTTAACACTGATCAAGAAAAGGAGGCTCCAAGTAAAAACTCCAAGACCAATGCCACACAAGGTAAGAATTCAAAGCCACCTTCCTTTTATGTATCTCTAATTATTAGAAAATCTTTAGGACATAATTGTATGGTAGATAGTAGAGCTACTAGCACTGTAATGCCCAAGAAGGTGGCTAACCAATTAGGACTAAAATATGAACCCTTCCAAAAGAAGGTTACCCAACTTGATGGATCCTTCGTCAATACTATAGGTGTGGCCAAGGATACTAGTCTAATCCTACATGCTAGTCCTAATTTCTCCATCCTCCTTGATATATATATTATAGATCTCCCTGCATTATTTACTATATGTCTTTCAAGGGAGTTTACAACCAAGATAGGAGGCTACCTATCTTTTGACTGGTCTCACATGTTATTTCATACAAGATATGGTATTGAGGTCACCATCAAGTCATAACCATTAGCAGCACACCATATAGAACAATATGTGTCCAATACCATCAATGCAAATTTCCCCATATTTGATGACAATGACTTCCAAACTATTAGTGAAGCAAGCACAAAGATAGAAAGTATCCTTGATATTTTACTAGATGAAAGAGCTTCAGAGGCCCAAGAAAATCTTGTTTGGGATTTTGGTTTTGGAAGCTATTTAATACAAGAAAGTGGATCCATAGAGCCAACCCTTTTCAAAGAAGACACTGATTCAGAGGATTAGAGTAATTAGGTTTGGGAATTGTTTTTTGATGGAGCTAGAAGTAGACATGGTTCTAGTGGTGGTGCTATGCTAGTGTCCCCAAAAGGAGAAAGGTATTATACTGCCTTTAGATTCAGTTTCTCCTGCACTAGCAATACTGTAGAGTATGAAAGTCTAGTCAATGGGCTAGAGTGGGCTAGAAAAAGAGGGCTTAAGGCCCTAAAGGTTTATGGTGACAATGAGTTAGTTGTCAGCCAAGTAAGAGGGATGAGTGCAAATAACAATGACACTTTGAAAGAATACAAGCATAGAGTTTGGGATGCAATTGAAGATTTTTGTGCTTTCAATATTGTTTCCATCCCTAGAGAGTTAAATCAGAATGTAGATAGGTTAGCTACTCTTGGATCTCAGTATGATATTAAAAATAGAATTTCAAAAGAGGTAGACCAATAGCATATCAAAGTGATTGTTAGACCCTCTATTCCTAATAATGATGTCAATTGGCAAGTGTTTGACAATGATGAACAAATTCTGCAATTCTTGTTTGAAGAAGATGTTTTTTTAGAGCAGAATCAAGATAGGCTATCACAAAACTATGGTGATCAAGTGATACAAATTAAGTCCAATAAGATTCCTAGAGGTCTTATCACTTTAGAAACTATCTTCAACAAGGACGATGAAGTTAAGAGAAGCAAAGCTGACCTAGTAGTTCAAAAAGAACATTGTGTTGAACTAGAGTTGGAACTAGGTAAGAGCTTACAATTTGGAAAAGTAAACACTGAATTGGAGAAGCAAGCTTACATTCAATTATTCAAAGAATTCAGTGATGTATTTGCATGGCAATACAAAGACCTTAAAGGTTTTAACCCTACCCTTGCTCAGCACACTATTGAATTAGAGCCTAATGCCAAACCAATGAGGAAAAAGAAAAGGCTTGTTAATCCCAAGCTTGAACCACTTATGCATAAAGAAGTACTCAAAATAATAGAAAGTGGTATCATCTACCCCATTAAGCATACTAGTTGTGTTTCCAACCTTGTTCCTATCAGGAAGAAGAGTGGGGAATTGAGGTTATGTGTTGACTTCAGGGATCTTAACAGGGCCTCCTTAAAGGACTGCCATCCACTACCTTCTATGGAACAAATCTTACAATGTGCCTCTAGATCTGAGAGATTTTCATTATTGGATGGCTATTCAGGATACAATCAGATTCTAGTTAATGAAGAGGATCAATATAAGACTACATTTACAACCAAGTGGGGAACCATGGCTTATCAAAAGATGCCCTTTGGTTTGTCAAATGCAGGTGCTACATTTCAAAAGGCAATGGATATGGCCTTTAAAAGCCTCATGTACAAGTGTGTATTGGTCTACTTGGATGACATAACTATCTATTCAAAGCATGCACTAGACCATACCAAACATTTGAGGAAGATTTTTGAAAGGTGTAGAGAATTTGGGATATCTCTTAATCCAAAGAAATGTGTGTTTGCAATTCATGAAGGAAAATTGTTGGGATATGTAGTATCCAAAGAAGGGATCACAGTAGATCTTGAGAGCATTGCAGCCATCTTAGAGCTACCATTGCCACATCATAAGAAAAGTCTCCAATCTTTTCTAGAAAAGATTAACTTTGTTAGGAGGTTCTTGCCTAACATTGTAGATTTACTAAAGCCTTTGACAGCCATGTTAAAGAAGAGTTCAACTTTTAGTTGGACCAAAGAAGGGAAAGTCAATTTCCAAGCTATCAAAGAGGCCTTAACAGAAGCCCCTGCTCTCCCAAACCCAAATTTTAGTAAGGATTTTATCCTTTATGCTTATGGAGGTCATGATGCTATATTAGCAATGCTGACTCAAGAAAATTTAGATGGATTGGAGCAGCCTATTGCTTTTTTTAGCAAAGGTTTAGAAGAGTATGAACATAGATACCCTTTTGTAGAGAAACATGTACTTGCTATGGTAAAGAACCTTAAAAAGTTTAGATATTTGTTGACCCATAGCAAGGTACACTTGAAAGTTACTCATCCAAGTGTCAACATTTGGTAGAGGATGAAAGTTCAAAGAAATCAAAAAAAATAGATGAATCTCTGGTGGTGCATTCTATAGAAGAACAAGCCAAGGCAACAAGCTGGTTGCCTAATATGATCAATTATTTGAAGATAGGACAATGTCCTATGGATCTAGACTCAACAAAAAGGAGGTATTATAGATTAAAATCTATTCCTTTTGTGCTGATAAATGAAGTTCTTTTTAGAAAGGATAACAGTGGTGTCCTTTTAAGATGCATAGATTCAGAAAAGGTAGCAGATGTCCTATTTGAGTTTCATGATGGACCTTCCTGAATCCACTTTTCTCCTAGGACTACTACTTTTAAAATCATGAGGGATGGATACTATTGGCCATCTATCTTCAAGGATAGTCATGAGTGTGTGAGAAAATGCATCTAGTGTGCCATGTTTGCAGGAAAAGAAAGGCTTGCAGCATTGCCCCTATAGCCAGTCAGAACAAAGAAACCCTTCATGAAATGGGGTATAGATTTCATAGGAATGATCAATCTATTAGTTTTCCTTTTCCCGAAAGGTTAGATTGACATTATGATTGACTCGGCTAGTGTCACATTCACTCAACATTCCAAATCTGACAAGAAAAAGGGCCAACTAAAAAGGATAAAAGAGAGACCCTTCCACACTTTGAGCTCCACATCACTCAGGTGGGTATACCTCATCTACACACACATACAATTTGAATCACACTACAGGCCTATAGGTAACTGATTCTAGAATGGTCTTCAAATCCCTATAGGTATCATATACCTCAATGAAACCAAGATCTCATGCAAAAGCCCTACTTGCATAGAATGGGTATGAAAACTAGAGACCTATACTAACAACATGAAAGGGAAAGGGTGGAACTAAATGTAAATGATTTAAATATGAGTTTGAAAGGTTTCTTGAGATACCCTAAGTCTCTCATAGACCAGTGCCTTTTCCAAAGGGCCACAAAGTCAAATACCCTATTGCAATAGACAACTATGAAACAAGAAAGCAATAAATTCAATGTGTTGATGCCTAACATCAATCACACACCATGACCAAACCTCACTTCAACAACCCACCTATGTATCTAAGTATGTTATCAACCATCCAAAGGCTTTTAACCCTCCCCTTTGAAGAGACCTATAAATAAATAATACATTAACTAGCATCCATTGGAAGACAAGCATAACATATCCTTGACACCTCAACTCATACATACATGAAAACTAATCCTAAACCAGTTATCTCTACGAAGAAAATTCTATTGCAAACACATAGGAATTACAATAGAAAAATCAAACATACTTGATGTATTGATCAATGAGTTTCAAATTCAAATGGAGATAGCTTGGTAATAGTAAGAATAAATTAAGTCCTCATACATAAGACAAATCAATTACAATATATATCATATTCTCTGAACCAACAAAGGAAGAAATAACACCCTATATGCAGAGAGAAAGAGAAAATCTGTAGGACAAAACCTTTCCTAGAACAAAAAAGGAACCCTTAGGAACCAAGATTTCAAAACCCTTACTCTATCAAAAAACACACCACTTATACCCCTAGTCACCTTGGAATCATCAAAGAGGATGCATCAAGCTTCGGGTGACTAGGGTTAGGGTGTCAAATACCCAACCAACCAAAAATTACATCAGAATTTATTGCAAGGGAAGAGACACAGGAAACTTAGAGAAAATAAATCTCAAATAGATTTGCAATCATGAAAATCTGTGAGATCAGCACATTAAACCAAGGAATTGCCATGAAAACCAGTCAAATTAGCCACTTGCAAACACTTTTCGAGCACAAAACCACACTTCACGGCACAATAGAACCCCTAGCAATCGATCATGGCACCCTTGGATCACACTGCATCCATTAGCACCACCAACCAAATCAAATCTAGCTGAAGAAACCATAAAAACCAGTCCTTTCTGTCGCTAGAAACCCTCAAAAAATTCAAATTCAAACTGCAATGGTAACGTTGAAAAAATTTAAATGCAACTGTAGATCTTTTCCTTTTCCCGGTAGATCAGGTGGCTTACATTTAATCTCACAATAGTCATTAACCCTTTTGAAAAGTCTTCATCCCAATAAGAATCATGCACATCAGCTCCACATACCAAATAGGATCCACAAAGCATAAGCCTTTAAATCAAATAGTCATCGCATGATCGCATGGCCTAAAAAGATTCCATGCAATCATGCAACAATCGTAGATCCTGCCACACTATCGGCCCCTTTGAAAGATTTGGGCCCACTGACAAATCCTAATCACCCTCTCGCTTGACCAATCAGAACAACACAAGTTATCACCACCTGTCAAAGGACCCACCCTCGTCAGCCATCTAAGAAAAGTAGAATCAACAGCTGGTGTAAGATCTCATGGCTCTAATAACTTTCAGGAGAACTTACACCAACCGTAGATCTTCTACAGATGTCAGGTCCCACTAAAAAATATGCCAGCAACCAGGTCCCACTAACACATCCAAGAAAGATTCAAGATCAACAGATGGGGCATGATCTCATGGGGGAAGAATATTCCTTAAGATCATGCACCGATCATAGATTGAAAAGCCTTTACTACAAGCCCCACTAATAGGATCCCACTCAGCATTTCACCGACCAATAAGAAACTACCAACTGTGCCAACATGGTAGTGGACCCGCTTAATTAAAAAGATACGTCACACAGGAGAATCAATGGCTGGCGTATAATCTCATCTTTTTGATAGAGTCTATGAGATTATACACCAACTACCCAATTGAACCATGACCAAGACTTGGGCTGAGGGAAATATTAAAGGATGAAACCATAGGAAAAATTTAGCATAGGGACTTAGGAAGAATTAAAACATTAGGACTTAGGAAAAATTAAAGGGGACCTCGCTAGACATAAAAATGTAACCACCAAAAAACATAAAAGGTCACTTTAATTAACACATGCTGATTTAAGGATTTAAGTCACCAAAATGGTAACGATGAAAAAGAACAGGGGTAGGGAATTTTTTGAAATTTTCCACCCAATGGCTAGTTTTTTGAATTTTGACAAGGGTTTCAGGGCCAGAGACTAGGAAAGAGACTCCAAAGACTAGGAGAAGACCTGCACAACCATGAAATTTTTTAGGGTACTAACACAATGCTCCATCTAGTGCAAGCCATAAATGGATAATCACTGCAATAGATTACTTCACCAGATGGACATAAGCAATTGCATTAAAAGAGGCCAATGAGAGTATTGTCCTAAGTTTTTATGATGATATAGTTCACAGATTTGGCATTCTAGATTTTATAATTTTAGATAATGCATTGGCATTCACAGGCCTCAAAGTCTCAGAGTGGGTAGTCAAGGATGGAATTTATCTAAATACTAGTTCAAATTACTACCCTAAGGGAAATGGCCTAGTAGAATCAACAAATAATAATTTGATTAAGATAATCAAGAAGACTCCGCAAGACAACCAGAGGGATTGGCATACTAAACTCAGGCCCGCATTATCATTAGACAAAATTACCCCAAAGAAAATCATTGGTAATTCCCCCTTCATGTTGGTGTATGGAAAAGAGGCCAAGTTGTCTATCTTAGTTAAATTGCCAGCTCTGGACTTGGCTACTCAATATGCCCTATTTGAAGAAAGAGACCCCTTGTAGGTCAAGTATGCTCAGTTGATGGAATTGGAAGAGATTAGAGACAAATCCATGAAAGATATGGAGTTCCATTAGATTCAGGTAAAGAAGAACTTTGATAAAAGAGCCAGGATAAAAAAATTTCAAGGTTGGGGATATGGTCCTCAAATGGGATGAGTTCAGATCAAGGCCTGGTAGACATACAAAATTTGATTCATTTTGGGGTGGACCATTTGTTATAATAGAATGCAAGGGGCCTAATGCTTTTCAGCTAACAACCCTTGAAGGAGTTCCCTTTCCTATCTCAGTAAATGGACTCCACTTGAAGCCCTGCTTTGAGGTTAATCCCTGCTTGTAAATCTTGTAAATATGTTTTCTATTTTCTTTCCCTACTTTCTAGGTTAGTTCCTCTAGTTTTCAAGAAGTTCCTGTGCACAAGTTTTGTTCTTCTAGTTTAGTTGTGTCTTTTTGTCAAATTTTTGTGCTTAGTATGACCCCATGCCCAATGGATTATGTCAAGGCCACTGGTTTTCCATGTCTAGCAGGCTGACATCCAGCAGAAATCACCAAAATGTTACTCTAATTTTCCTATTCTATATAAATTTGGCTAAAATCTATCCCCAGGTCCCTATTTTAACCTTGCCAAGAACCTCAAAAAATTTCATGGTTTTCTGCCCTGTTCTCTGGCCTCTGCAATTTGTTTTATCCCCTAGTCTGCAGTCAAAAAATTCATAAAGTAGCCGTTACAAGAAAAAACCCTTGAAAACCCTTTGGCCTGTTATATTTCTTTGTTACTTTATCATCCACTTAAATCCCCAAAATGCATTTGTGTTTTAATTCCTTTAGTCACCAAATCTCTGATTCCCAGCGGTCAAGGCCCTAACACTTAGCGATCTGGTGAGCGGTTACCTTTTGAGAAAAGACATAAGGATATGAGGGTTTTATCTTTAATAAATGCCATGTAATTTGCATTCATATATATATCTATTATTTTTGCGGCAACCCTCAATACAGTGCATTTTTCACCACCTTATGGAGATCTACCATTCTGCTCTTCCCACAAAACATTTTATATTGCAGTTTTATCCATAAAAATACTTTGAAATTAGAATATTGTGACATGTGAGTGAAAAAAACCAACAAAAATCAACAAATAACAAATCAAAAAAATGCACATTTGACGACAAACCAAAATCAAACAATAAAAATGCACATTTGCCCATAAAAATTAGAAAATTTTGAAAAAATTGGAAAAATTTTGAAAATTTTTAAAAATTTGAAAACCATTGTGCCAACTTTCTATTGAAGAGTTATACTTCCGTTGTGCCAACGACACTTTCTCGAGTAAATATTTGTACATTATTATAATTAAACATTATTTAACATTTACTTTTTTGAAAAGTCAAAAAATTAATGTTATAAATAATTAAAACAAACAAAAAAGTAAATGTTAAATAATGTTTAATTATAATAATGTACAAATATTTACTCGAGAAAGTGTCGTTGGCACAATGGAAGTATAACTCTTCAATAGAAAGTTGGCACAACGGTTTTCAAATTTTTAAAAATTTTCAAAATTTTTCCAATTTTTTCAAATTTTTCCAATTTTTATGGGCAAATGTGCATTTTTATTGTTTGATTTTGGTTTGTCGTCAAATGTGCATTTTTTTTATTTGTTATTTGTTGATTTTTGTTGGTTTTTTTCACTCACATGTCACAATATTCTAATTTCAAAGTATTTTTATGGATAAAACTGCAATATAAAATGTTTTTTGGGAAGAGCAGAATGGTAGATCTCCATAAGGTGGTGAAAAATGCACTGTATTGAGGGTTGCCGCAAAAATAATAGATATATATATGAATGCAAATTACATGGCATTTATTAAAGATAAAACCCTCATATCCTTATGTCTTTTTGGTCTCTGCTTAGTGGCTAAAGTCAAGATTCTTGATTTGATGGTTGTCGCATGATCTCATGGCCTCAGAAGATTCCATGAGATCTTGCGACAACTGGTGATCTTCTTGTCTGTAGAGTTCGGTTGTCAGTGGGTCTGGCCACGTTATCTGAGCTGTACACCTTTGATTGGTCAAAGACTTGTGATTCGATGCCATGTCAGCATAGGCCTAGTGGTTGTCAGTCAATGATGATCTAACAGCTGGTGCATGATTTGAAGGAGCTTTTCTCACACATGAGATCATGCACCCATCGTTGATCTTACTTTATCTCTGGGCTCTATCAGGTGGGTCCTCAATTTCTGACATGCTCGTTCATTATTGGTTGGCCAGACAATAGCTTGGATCTATTAGTGGGACTGTGTTAGAAGATCTGTGGATGTTTCAGAAGGGAAAATATCTACGGTGGTCGTATGATCTCATAGAATCTTCTGACCCTATGAGATCATGCAACAACCGTTTGATGAGAATCTCTGGGTCATGGGTCCGATGTGCTACCTAGCACTGATGTGCTTGCATATGATTGGCTACTATATGATGATGGGGATTCATCTATTAGTCTAATGTGTCATGGGGTCCTAGTTCTAAAAGGATCTACGGCTGGCACATGATCGGAAAGAATATTTGAGGCACATGAGATCATGCACCCGCCATTAGATTGGAATCCTATTCTCAGTGGGTCTGATGTCAGAGAAGTGCTGAGGTGTATGCCTACAAGTGGTTGGGACAAATGGAATATTGACATGTGGCAATTTTGGGCCTAGGTGTAAGACATTCTGCGATTTGGCAGCTAGGGGTTCTCTCTTGCTCACTGGACTTAACCAGTGTTAGCCGAAAGACTTAGAAATTCAGCAACCACTTTGTTTGCATAGTCGCTTAACTAGACTGGAGTTAAGAAAAGTTTTTCGAGACTTAGAGAAAAGTCTTCGATCACATAGTCATCGAATGACTTAAGAAAGAAAAGCTTGAGGTGTGGCCAAAATGACAGGCGTGCTAATGTGCTTGCATTTGATTGGCTGCAATGTGCCGAGGTGGATTTTGACTTTTCAAGGAGGTTTTATAGCTATTTCAAGGATGATCTAAGCTGTTCATCTATCAAGATACATTAGATATCAATGAACACATTTTAAAATGACTAGCTAGTCATTATAATTCAAATTTGAATGTCTCTGTAGAGGGTTTTCTGCCAGCAATTGATTCAAATAGGCTGTGAGCGGTGAGGTAGCTTAGAAATTTATGTCTGCAAGATGTTTGCAATTGAAGAAGATGATGAGGAAGCCTGGTCAGCCATCATGGGTTGATTCTTGTCCCTACGAGGTACCATTTTAGCATTCATGGTGGGCCTGTTGCAGGAAAGTTGATGAATCCAGGTTGCTTGTCTACAGATTGATGCAGTATAGAGATGAACACACAATATCTGATTGGCCATAGTGTTACAAAGATGTATTTATGATCAGATTTGATGTGATTAGGGCTAAATGTTATTCTAATGTAAAATCCATGTAACCCTAATTAGGTTTTGAGTCCTACCTCCGTGTAGTTGAGATGTATATATTGTATTTTGGAGCCTTAGTGCTCAGAGAGTTCACATTTTGTAAAGGAGAGAATCCACTTTTGAAAGAAGGTCATCCTTTCTCAGAAGGCTATCCATGGTATCTTCTCTACCCTCTAGTCTTCTACTCTTTTTAATCTCCCATTGATTATTCAAACATTGCAGAGGTATTTTGTGAAAATTCTTCATGTCCCTATGCTTCCATGTCTGAATCATCTCTTAATGAATTGAAGTCTATGCATGTTTTCAATGAAAACTTAGGGTTCATGATCCTTCTTAATTTTTTTAATTGTGTGTGTTATTGTGTTTGATCTGATATAGATGTTTTTGTGGGTATACTTCAGCCCCCTAATAGTCTTGTCTCAATCCTACACCGAGTTGCAGAAGTGAATGTCTTCTTGCAAGTCATAGGTCGTGCCTTATGTTTAGGCCTTCCTATGAAACACTTATGCAAAACTATTTAGTAAGTTGTGGCCTACTAGACCTAAGCCTTTCATTGATCCTATCCCTCTATACTGCAATTCATACCCTAATTTTGGTGTATCACCTAGTAGGTAGTTTGCTTTCAAGCATTCCTTCTATCCCTTTCTCTCAAAAGTTTTACTTTCATGTCTAGAAGAAAATTAAGGTGATTATCCAAGAGGAACCAGCCTAGAACCTAGAGGTCTCATCTCAGTTAGCATAGGTCACACACTTGGAGATGATTCCCATGTTATACTAGGTTATCAAGACTACTGAGAGCTTGAAACAAGGGTGCAAACTCAGGTGGCAGATCTTTTGGGCCAGGTGTCCTGCATGGCAAGGATGGAATTTTCAAAAGCTAGTCACATGATCACATGAAGGCTTTTGAGCTCATGCGATCATGTGACCAGTGTTATTTCAAAGTGGTGCGGCCAATTTTTTGCAGGCTTTCTTCTGAGGGGGATGTTGCAAGTGCGGGTAGCTAGAGATTTATGATTTTGGGGGGTGGTTGCAGTTAAAGAATGTGTAGAGATCTTTTAGGTAGTTGTTTGTGGTCCTTTCCATGATCTAAGATCAGATTTGGAGCCTTTATGGCTGAGTGGGTTTTCAAGGGGTTGTCAGGTCAAGGCTTTTTCTTTGTGAGCAGGGTCAGTACAGGAATGGACACGCAAAGAAAGATATATCTGATCTGTCATGATATTTTTAGAAAAGCATTTATGATCAGAAGTGACTGGTTTAGGGTTGGACTATTTTATGCATATTTTTGTAACCCTAGTTAGTTTTGACTCCTGCTTGCATGCAGTTGAGTGATGTATATATTATTTTTTTGGAGCTTCTGAGCTCAAAATCCAGCAATTGTAAAAAGAAAGTTTCTTTTCTTAGAGAGAAACTTGTGTCATTTCTGCCCCTTTTGGCTTTCTACAATTGTAATTTTCATTGATAATTCAGATACTAAAGATATTTGGTGACATTTTTCCTATCCCTATGCCTCCTTGTGTGAGTTATCTCTTAGCGATTTCAGTATTCATATTTTTCTCAGTGATAGTTTAAGGTTTTCGGTCCTTCTCTTTTTTTTGCAATTTTGTGCATTGTTGCGGGTGATTGGATGTGAATGCCTTTATGGGTATACTTTAACCCCTTAACAATCTTGTCTGATCCCTATGTCCAGTTGTAGAGATGGATGTTGTTTACAGGTCATAGATTGTGCCTAAATCTTTAGTAATGCTATTGTTTGTGAAAATCATCTTTTCCTGAAGTAGCCTCTTTTTGTTTTAGACCTTCTTATGAAATACTCATGCAAGCCTATTCAGAGAGCTGTGATCTCCTTAACCTAAGTTGTTCACCAGGATTCATCTTTTATACTGATATCCAAACCCTAGTTTTGGTGCATCACCTAGTAGGTAGATTTTCTTTCAGTCATTTCCTTTCATGCACTCCTTCTATCCCTTTCCCTCCAAAGTTTAATTTTTATGTTAAGAAGAAAATCAAGGTGATAATCCAAGAGGAACCAGCCTAGAACTTGAAGGTTTCATCTTAGTTAGCATAGGTCCCACAACTTGGAGATGATTCCCAAGTTATAATAAGTTATCAAGACCAAGAGAGCTTGAAAAGAGGTGCAAAACTTAGTGTATAACAATTTTGGCACGCCCGATGGGACTAAAGTTTAGATTCATGTTCAAGGTATGCTATGTTTGATATGCTGGTAGCATTCTATAGACCTAGAATAGGTCATTTTGTTGCATATCTGGTGACTCTAGAAAGTCTACTGGTTTCAAAGACCAAGTGCTGGTATGTTTCAAATCCTCATTTTCAAAATTCCAGCTAAATACATGAGTAGACATGTCAAGTTTCTATGGATAGTCAGGTTACTCACCATCCTATTATGAGAGTAATGCTCAGTGGGTTGGTTCCCAGCCTTATCAAAGCCACCCAAAGCCTCCTTTTACCCCAAGCTATTATACTTCTCAAGGGTATCAATATCTAGTATGCCCCAAATGAGTTTTCCCTTGTGCAAAGTTATGAGAGGGCCCTCCAACAAGAAGGATCATGGGCACAAGAGGCACAATAGAAAATGCAAAGCCAGTTGCCCCATCATGCTTACCACCCACCCTCCCCTTCTCAGCCTATTCAGCAACAGATGCAGACTTTGAGCTTAGACTTCCAAAAGATGCACGAGAGAGCAAGAGGCTTAGAGTTATTATGAAGACTCAGCTCCTTATCAAGTGATAGAGGCTCTTGTTGATGACCAACAAGTAAGGCAGTTTCAAGAGGAGATTAGACATCGAGCTGACATTGAGACAGTAAGGTTGAGATCACTAATTACTCAACAAGAGGCTCGTAGACCTAAGATCCCAAGCTGGAAGGCCCATTTGTCTATACCTTCTATGTCTCCCTCTGAGCCCCCTTAGTTTCACATCCCAAGTATTAAGGCAAAAAATTATTTTCAAGAGCTTGTGCTTGAGATGCAGCCCACCACTCTGCAAGAGAAGCCTATTTAGAGAAGTGAGTTATCCCAAGAGACCCCTCTAGTCTCTTAGGATGATGAGGTGATTTGGATTCCCCAATGGACTCTGCCTGTTGGTTGTCAGATGCCAAGTCTTTTCAAAGATACTAGTCTAGTATCAGAGCAAGGGCCTGTGGTGAATGAACTTTCATGTGATCAGGAGGAGAGGACATCTAAGGTGGCAGTTCTAAATGATGACTATGGTGAAATGGAACATGGGGACATGGAGGTTGATGCTAAGCCTGAGCTCTTGTTTGATTTTCTTGATGAGCTCCCTCTCTTTGTTGATGATGAAGAAGAGACCATGCCATTACCTATGGCTAAAGATCAATCAGAACAACATGTTCATCATCAACAGGAGGTTGATTCTATGATGGATGCATTGTCCTTGTTGGATAACCTCCCTAGTTTTGTTGAGCAAGGTGATAAAGATGTGATCATAGCCACCTCTTTGAAGTTGCAGCAGCTAGAAGAGGTTGATCCTGAGGATATGCTGATTCATGAGCTTGATCTCATCTTTGAGGAGGAGGCTTCCCAATGTGCAGAAGATAACTAAAGCCTTGACAAAGATTATTTGGGAAGCATCATAGGTGGCTTGTGTATGGAGCTTGTTTGTAATGAACTCTTGGCCTGTTTACAAGAAGAGGATGATGGTTCCCCGACCATAGTTGAGGAGTTGACATGGCTATCCATGATGCAAGGTAACCATGAAGAAGAAGCCATTAAGGAAAGTCCTACCTTTAGACTTTCAAGAGGCTACCCCATGAAATATTTGGCCCAAAAGGAGTTCACTGTGTTAGTTGTTCCCTTTGATCTTCAAAACTTGTAGATTTATACTTTGATGTATAACTATAATGAAACTTTGACTCTATCACCACTCCAAAGTTTACAAGGAAGAGGGCCAATTAACAAGGATCAAGGAGATCCTTCTACACTTTGAGCCTCAATGCTCAAGTGGGTGTACCCTTGACTTACTTCTTCAAAGGAGTCTCTAAAAAATATATAACTATACCCTTTACTATCTGATTGAAAGGTTTATCATTTAATTGTGTGTGTGTGATTGCTAATGATGGACTACTTCCAGAGAATGGATCAGTGCCTTATCCTAGGGTAGAGAGTCACTTATCAACCTATATCACCCTAAAACCTTAACTCAAACATATATAGACTCAAAGTAAGTGCCTTGCCTATTATTCCCCTCACTCACATATCGGGACATCAAATCCTTATCTTGCCATGAACTCACTGAACTTACCTTAAAGACTTTAATCCTAACTTTGTTAGGAACTCAAAGATAACCCCAAAATACTCTTTGTTTACCATATGCTAACCCACTTTGTGCAATCAACATATATGAGCTCAAGAGCAAAACAAAAAGACATACACCAATATGAGATTGGAATCCAAAAATATTCTCACTAAGACTTGCAGGATCAATACATTAACAAATGACAAAATGCACAAAGGAAACAAACCCTAAATCTAGGCTCTCCTTGTTTAAATTTTCACTATCAACAATTTGGGACCAAAACCAAAAGAATTGGAACCCCTACAAACTCAAAAAGTCTGCAACTTATACCCCCTAGTCATCTTGGGAATTTGCAACAAGCTATAGATGACTAGGGTTAGGGTTTCAACCACCCAACCTGCTAGAAACAATCATGAATTTAATTCAGGGGTGGGAAACACATCCAATCCAGGAAAGAGGAAATCCTGAACTGATCCTTAATTATGAAAGTCTTCTCTGCAAGTACAAAGGATTAGAAAAGCAATCTTAAAAGGACACCCTGTAACATGCCTTGAGCCACACTTGCAACATACATGCTCTGCAAATGAGCACTAGACATCTTGGACCACATTGCAAATGGTGAACCAATCGCTTCTCACCAAACAAGGTCACTTCCGCATTGAATTCCATAAAAATGTTACCCTCTGTCGTTGGAAACCTTCAGAAATTCAAATTCAAATTTCAACGGTTATTTCTTGGTTATACCCTTGAATCAGTAGCTCACATTTAAACCGGGATCAACCCTAAGTCACAACCGTCAAATCCTCCTACCTCGCAGGCTTTATGATTTACCTTTTAAAAGACCCAAGTCATATTTAGCAAACTCATGACCGAAGACCTTCTCTAGTTCATAGAAAATAGTATCTCTCCACCATTTAGTTTAGTAGTTATGCGAATGCTTGTTCGCTAAATCGCCAGTCAACTTGGAGTTCCTCCACTTTTCTTCGCGAATGAGCAAAACCCATTGAAATTTGTGAGGCTACTAAACATATTTTTCTAGACTGCTAGACCTTAGACCCCCACCAGTGGGTCTGCACTGTGCCACATGTCATTTTATCATTCACCGCAACCACCCAGTCACAACTGATAGGACCCACAAACCTTCGGCATCTAATCGAATGGCTGGTGCAAGATTGCATGGGGTTGGAATATCCCATGTGATCATGCGAGAGGCACATGATCTTTCTTTACTCTACCGCTTGACGAATTTGGCCCCACTGACACACTACCACTGTATTACCTCATGGACCAACCACAAACCGCCAATTGTACCAACGTGTCATTGGACCCACAAAGAGATAAATCCCACTTGGAAGATTAGACAGACGGTGCATCATCACATGTGTCAAAAAAAGGCCTTAAGAACATATGCCGACAATCAATGCTCTGACATGTCAAGACCCCTCTGACAGACACACCAGCAACCAAGTCCCACTGATACGTCTAGGAAAGATTCAAAATCAACGGTTGTCACATGATCACAAGGGGATGGAATATTCCATGTGATCATGTGACAACCACATGATCCTTAGGAAACTGACAACATGACCCCACCTGGGCTCGCTGATGCCACTTCATTAAAACCATTGGCCAATGAGGAACCGCCAAGTGTGCTTAGGTGTCACCCTGGACCCACAATTTGAAACATCATGTCACAAAGATAAGATCAACGGCTGTCAGATTGAGATGGTGTCAGAGACTGGGCCCAGGAAATAAATAAAGTTGAAACATAGGAAAAATTAAAGCTCATGACTTAGGAAATATTTATCGCTGGGCCTAGGAAGAACTTAGGAAAGGGGACCCCACAGAAATATTAATCACATGGTCGCATTGACCAAAAATAGTCTATGTGATCATGCAACTAATCATTTAACATGTGAAGAGGTCATAAAATTTAATCACATGGGAAATTTGGGGCTTGAGTGAGCCAAAAAGGTAACATCAAAAAAGAACAGGGCCAAGGAAAGACAAAGGGTTTAGCTGGCAACGGCTAGTTCTTTGAATTTTTGCAAGGGTTTTAGCCAAAAACATGAAAAATACTTGTAGAGGCCAAGGGAAGGAACATGTAGCCATGAAATTTTTTTGCAAGTACTAAGAGTGGCTCTTGTTGGGGATGTGTGCCTCTTGCAGGCATGGCAAGGATTCAAAATCACTGGGAGAGCAGACCAACCCACTGGATAAAATTGCAAACAACAAGGAACAAGCAAGGCAAGACAAGCAACCAGACCAAAAACTGAAAGACCAGGGCAAAATAGGGCAGGGGCAAGCAACCTATGCAAAAAGATCTACAAAATGTACAACCCTAACTACTATTCATGGAAAATAGAGTACTTCAAATGAAGTACTGCTTCAAGAATTATCCATGAAGTGGCAACTCTTGAATATCACCATTAAAATCCTTGATGATGTAAGAATCTTGGCCCCATTTCTCATGAATCAGATATGGCCCTAACCAGATGGGATCAAATTTACCATGCTTCCCCTTATCCTCCAATCTGGCATTCCAAACTATCACCAAATCACTAGGTTCAAACTTCCTATCAATAGTCCTTTTATCATATAGATTCTTAACCTACAACTATAATTTGGCATTCCTTGCAACTGATTCTCTTCTAGTTTCATCCAACCTAATGAGGTCCTCAATTCTCAACTGCATTTCATCATCAATGTCATCATCATATAACTGCAAAAACTTGTACATCTCCAATAAGTTATTCTGAGGCATTCTAGCATGAATTCTGTATACTAAGTCAAATGGTGCACAACCAATTGCCCTCTTCACAGTTACCCTATCAGCCCATAAAGCTAATGGCAACTTTGAATTCCATGCCCTCTTATTTTTCTCAAGGATTCTCTTCAAGATCTTAATCAGACTCTTATTAGTAGATTTTGCCTGACCATTTCCTTGTGGATGATAAGGTGAGGAATTAGAAATCTGAATTCCCAAACCTTTGCAAAAGTCCTTATATTCCATAGACCTGAAGCACATAACATTATCACTCACTATCCTCTCAGGGCAAGCAAACCTTGTAATAATATTATTCATTAGAAAGTCAATTACCAGCCTGCTAGTTGCATTCCTTGTAGGTATAGCTTCTACCCACTTTGTAAAGTAATCAGTGGCAACTAAGATCCATGAATTTCCTCCACTTGACTTGTTTGGTATCTCCCCTATGAAATCAATTCCCCATTGTTGGAAAGGAGCCTAAACTTCTACTGGCTTTAATGGTACATTACCTGAAAACTTAAGGTTACCAGAGAACCTTTGACAAGCATCACATCTCCTTACCAACTGTTCTGCATCCTTGAAAATTGTGGGCCACCTAAATCCTTCTCTCAAGATCTTATGAGCAGTTGTTTTACCCATATAATGTCCACCACAAACTCCCTCATGCATCTCCTTCAACAATACATTAGCTTGACTCTCATCTACACATTTGAATAGTATGCAATCCAAATTTTTTCTATACAACTTACATTTCACAATTACATACTTGATGGCCTGTAACTTCAATGTCCTCTTTTGATTATCATTCATACTATCTGGACACCTCATGTTTCTCAAATAGTAAATAATATCCTGATACCAAATACAATCATCCATATCACATGTATAATCAATTTCAAAATGATTTACCTAGTTTGCATCTAGATTGGATTGAGCCATCAGTTTTGCCAATCCTTGACCTCTAACCAACTTAGTGACCTGGATCTCAACATTGAATTCCTATATCCTATTGATCCATCTACACCTTCTTCCAAACACCTCTTGTTGTGAGAAAATATCCTTCATAGCCGCACTTGGCACAAAATAAATCACAACTGCTCCCATCAAGTAACACCTAAAAGCCTTGATTTCTTTCACAAGTGCATAAGCATGTTTCTCATTTATGTCATACTTTAATTCTACAGCCTGCAAAGATTTACTGAAAAATGCAATAGGCTGTGCAAAACCATCCTTATTCTTTTCTAACAAAACTACAACAATAGTATGAAAAGATGAAAAGGAAAAGATATGCATTGGGACATTATAATCAGGTGCCATAAGCACTGGTTCATCTTTGATAGCCACCTTGATATTCTTGAAGGCCTCATCAAGCTCACCCTCCTAATTGATTACAGATCCCTTCTTCAACATCTTGGAAATAGGTCTAGTAACCTCTACAAAGTTTGTCACAAACCTCCTTAGAAAATTGACCTGACCAAAGAAGGACTGAATCCCTTTAACATTCTTTGGTCTCTAAATTTTATCAATGGCTACTACCCTCTTAGGGTCAATTCTCACTCCTTGCTTCCCAACTAAGTGGCCAAGCAACTTACCTTCTGTGACACCAAAAGCACATTTCCTTGGGTTCAAAGAAATGCCAAATTCCACGGCCCTCACAAATATTTTTTCTAAATGACCATAATGGTCCTCTTCCCTCTTGAAATAGGTAGTTAAATCATCCTGATACACAACAAGGAAAGCATTGATAAAATTTGAAAAGGCAACATCCATTGCCCGCTGAAAAGTAGCACCAGCATTTGTGAGACCAAAAGGCATTCTCACATAGACATATGTTCCCCAAGGTGTTGTAAAGGCTGTCTTGAATTGTTTTGATTCCTTGACAATGACCTGATTGTAGCTAGAGAAACCATCCATCATTGACATCAATTTGATCTAGTTACTCTCTGCAACATAGCCTCCATATTGGGCAAACAATAATTATCTTTCAATGAGCTGATGTTCAAATTCCTGAAGTCCACACAAAGCCTGATGTCACCATTCTTTTTTCTTACAGGAACAAGGTTTGACACCCAAGAAGAATGCCTTATAGGCTTGATAATGCCAGCATCTCTCAACTTCATTAATTCTTCTTGCATCTTGGGTGCCAAAGTAGGATTAATAGGCCTTTGTTTTTGCCGAAAATGTTTAGCATCTTCTTTCAATGGAATAACATGCTGAAATAAATCCTCTCTATAAACCTTTAGGTCATCATATGACCATGCAAAAACATGCCTGAATTTCCTCAATAATTCAATCAAAGGTCTCCTTACCTTTTGAGATATATCTCTACCAATGTATACTTTCTTAGGTGCCTCATGTGATCCAAGATTTATCTCCTCAAGATCAGTGTGATCTTCTCCTTTGATATTCTTTTGAACTCTATCTTGGTTGTCAAAGATAGTCTCCAAAACAACAAGCCCCTTGGGCACCTTGTTAGTTCTAAGCTGAATGACCTCATTGCCTAAGACAACCTCCCTTTCTCCTACTGACTCAACCAAGGCTGAACAATCAAATTCGAGACCATGATACTGATCCTTGCAATCCATAAACTTCAAAATATCATTATCATCATAAAAAACTTGCCAATTCTCAACATTATCTGGTATACTAGGCCTAGCTTGAATTTCAACTTTAGAGATAGCAGAGAATGTGACATCATTGGGATTGATTGCAATATTGGATAACATGTCAGCCACCTTGTTGTTACTCCTATCCTTCCACTCAATATTGAAGGCATCAAAATGTTCAATTAAATCCCAAACTACATTCCTATATTGTTTCAACCTTCTATTCTTGGAAGCATACACTAACCTAACTTGGGACACCACCAACTCAAAATCACCAATAACATTTAGACATTTAATACCATGCTTTTGTGCCAACCTCAATCCTAACAACAAGGCCTCATATTCCGCTATATTGTTGGTACAAAAGAAATTCAATGTGAAAGAGAACTTGTAGGTGTCTCCATCAGGAGAAATAAGTAAAATACCTGCTCCTACACCATCTTTGCAATTTGCATCATCAAAGTACATTACCCACAAATTATTCTTCACAAAATCAGCACCTACATCAATAGAGATAGGTGACAAAATATGTTCATTTTCAAATACAAGGATCTCTGCCCTAAAAGCATTAACATCAGTATCCACAAAACATGTAGTTTCATTATCTATGTTTCTCTCAATCATGTGGCATACTCTTGGCTCTTGTTCAATCTTGACAAACTGATCATCAATCTTGAAAGTTGCCTAGGACAAATCAAACTATAAACTTCCACCCATGGCAGCACTCCACCTTCTAGATAGCAACATCCCATAATGAGGAGGGATATCCACCACTAAAACACTCATTGTTAGCTCTTTCTCTAGATATGCTGCCAACCTATATGGCATTGCATTGATAGTCCCAATAACTGGTACCTCCCTATGATCCATTGCACAACACCTGCCCTACACTATATCAACTTTAAGGCCCAACCTCTCCATGATTTTGAAAGGCATGATAGTATTAGAGGCACCACTATCAATCATAAAGTTTCTTAACTTCATCACATTCAAAAGAACACTTAAGAAGAATGGGTCAATATTTTCAAGGTTGGCATTGACAGAACTGTCCAAATATATTGGAGGAATTTGAGACACAATTTTCTGAGCAGCAACATCCTTCATAGCTTTATCCTGAGATCCATTGCATGAAGTATCATTTTTGTGAGTATTACCAACCCATGCAATAGCCTTATCTTTATGTTCAGGGATCCTCAACAATTCTAACAATGGAACCTTAACTGTAATTTGTGACAATACAGATAACATGTCAATAGGGATAGAAGCAGGAATCTCAATCTGCACTGCCTTAACGTCCTTTTTCTTGTCTGACACATTAGGTGTACTGACCACCCTCACTTTTTCAATCTTAGCCATTGTGTTAACTAGCTTCTCAATCTCACTAGAGACCTTTTCAATTCCAACTCCCTTAGGCTCACAATGCTTACCTTTTACATTCTTGAATTTCACCATGTGATCAACCTTTGATTTGTTCTCATTAGGTTCTCTAGAGTTGGTACTCTTTATAAACATTCCTAAAGCTTTCTCATTTGTATTCCTTGCCACCATGCCTCTTGTTTGCACCTAGGCAATCATTTCTATAGTAATCCTATCCATCTCTTCTCTAGAAGGTCTTCTCAAATTTACTGGCTTGGGAGAAGAGTTCATGTTACATGTTTTCTGATCAATGCATTCACCATCAGAAAAAATCTCTTGATGAAAAAGGGCCTGATTATGTCTCTTCACATTTACATCTACCTCTTCATCCAAATTAGAATTATCTTCATCTCCTAGATATGAAGAAACCATGTTGCATCCAACATCATCTTGTTCTTCTTCTTGTTCTATCTCCTCATTGTCACAATCTTGATTTGCAGCCATAGATTGTGCAACCACACAATGCTCTGCAGAATGAGGGGACCGGCATGCAAGACACCAAGATATGTTCTCCATGACATTTATTGAAGCCTTATGCAGAGGGTCAGGGACACCTCTATCATTGTTTCCTCTTGCAGCAAGGATAATAGGCATGCCATCCTTCCATTGGGTGTTGTAGGGGTAGTTCTGTAGTCTATTCTATTTATTGAAATTGTTGTTGAATTGAGGCCTTTCATTGGTAGGAGCACTGATATTCCTTTTTACAGGTGCCTTCAAATCCTTCAATGCATTAAGCACATTATCCAATTTATCTTCTTCTTGTCTCCTAGATCCAACATTCTTATCATTTTCTTTCTTATATTTCTTTTCCCTAAACAACTTTGGGTCATCTCTCTTTCCACCCAATTTTCCTGATATTTTCATGTTGTTCTCAATATTGACAGCAATCCTAAAAGCATCCCTAAGAGTTCTTGGTTCTTTATCCCTCAATAAATATCCCATCTTCCCATCAAATGCATTGAAGTATGTAGTTAGACAAACACTGTCATCTAACCGCATAACTTGGAACAACTTATGCATACCCTTCTAAAATCTCATGTTGAATTCAGCTGTAGACTCATTCTAATTTTTCCTTATCATGTTGAATTCATTAAACATGAAACTAGCATTAGGCCTATCACCATACCGCTCTTTGAAACATTTCTCAAAAGAGTCTCAAGTATCAATACATCTATTAGGAAGCCTCTTAAACCAATCTCTAGCATCCTCCATCAAAGATTGAACAAATAGTTTCATGACTATATCCTCATGCTCTACCTCATAATCATTAAGCATATCAACAAATAACGTAAGACGCTCTTCACAACTAATAGCATTATTACCAGCAAACTTAGGTACCTTATCTCTAATATCATTTGGAAAAGCATTTGGATAGCCAGGAATTCCATCAAAAATTATTTGCCTATAGCCTTCTAGTTGCATAGGTCTTCTTTGAAAGCTTGAACTAGTGTTAACCCTAGGGTCAACATTAGCATCTATATTCATTTGTGCATTTGACTACTGCCTAGGATCTGCACCTATCCTAGCAAATGAAGAAGGAAATGAACTAGTAGCATTACTAAGTGGAATAGTAGTAGTGATAGATGGCATACCTAGTTTAGTAGCAGATGGGCCAAGAGCATTAGCTGAAGAAGCCCTCAAAAATTGGATCTTCCTTTTCTTTTCTACAATGGAAGCCTCAACCTCAGCTCTCTCTAGTTCTCTTGCAAGGTCCTCATCTTCTTTTCTCCTTCTCTCCATTTTAGTGTCCTTATTTGAATCAGGTGGTCAGATCCCTGGTATTTTCACTGATTTGCTTGCTTGGTCACCCACCATCTTCTGCTTTCCTTTCTCATTAATGATAACAGCAAGTCTAGTGATCCTATGCCCATCTTTATCTTTAGGCAAAGGGACATAACTTTGCACTTGTCTAACCACAAGGCCCTCTCTATCAAATTCATGATCCTGAAGCAAGCGCTCTTGCTCACTCATCAAGGCATCAAGATCACCAAAAACATCATGCTACAGAGTTCTAGGAGTAGAAGCAAGCATTTTGTTTCTCTCCTTCATTTCATTTATTTTTCTAAGAAGAGACTACCTCTCTATCAAGGCATTCACCTTTTTAGCCTCTCTCTCCTCCTATAATCTTTTATGTATGGCATCATGCTCTACCAACTATAACCTTAGTGCATTCAAGTCATCAAGATCCATGCTAATGTCATCAGAACCAGATGACACATCCATATCAGGAAGATTTTGATATGGGAAGTGAACTTGCCTATGTCTCATGGGTTCTCTTCTAAAATGATCTTCATCAAGATCCAGGTCCACCTCTAAACCCATATCTCTATTTTGTTCATTCTAACCTGCAGGCAATGGACCTTTGTCCTGAAATGCAGCCTCAAGGGTATCATAGAACCTCTCTTCAGAGTGACCACCATATGATCTAGAAAATCTATCTTGTGAACCATCCTCACTTGAGGATACATGTGGTACTCTGGCTCTAGCATTTCCTTGTTCTTTCATGGGAGCACTAGTAGACTCACCATTCCTTCTAATCCATCTCTTCTTTTCCTGTCTAGGTAGCTGCTCTAAAGTGACCTCTGGATTCTTTCTAACAAAAGACCTAGTGTTTCTCCTCTTATCCATGATGTATCAATATGTAGCACTAGTTCTAACCTTTGAGTCACCACCCACCTAGATGGGAAATCTTTAAAACACAATAGGAAAACAAGAACACACTTACAACCTTCCTCTCTAGATTCTAACCAGCAGAATCATTGTCTTGTTGATGGCTTGGATGGTTAGGTCTATCTGGTCAATAAGATTTTGAATACTTCAATATGACTGCAACCAGAGACCTAACATATGGATATCTTCATAATCAATCTTCCCAGCAGAGTCACCATTTTGTTGGTTGTTCCCTTTGATCTTCAAAACTTGTAGATTTATACTTTGATGTATAACTATAATGAAACTTTGACTCTATCACCACTCCAAAATCTACAACAAAGAGGGCCAATTAACAAGGATCAAGGATATCCTTCTACACTTTGAGCCTCAATGCTCAGGCGGGTGTACCATTGACTCACTTCTTCAAAGGAGTTTCTAAACAATATATAACTATACCCTTTACTATCTGATTGAAAGGTTTATTATTTAATTATGTGTGTGTGATTGTTGATGATGGACTACTTCTAGAGAATGGATCAGTACCTTATCCTAGGGCAGAGAGTCACTTATCAACCTATATCACCCTAAAACCTTAACTCAAACATATATAGACTTAGAGTAAGTGCATTTCCTATTACTCCCCTCACTCACATATCAAGACATCAAATCCTTATCTTGCCATGAACTCACTGAACTTACCTTAAAGACTTTAATCCTAACTTTTTTAGGAACTCAAAGATAACCCCAAAATACTCTTTGTTTACCATATGCTAACCCACTTTGTGCAATCAACATATATGAGCTCAAGAGCAAAACAAAAAGACATACACCAATATGAGATTGGAATCCAAAAATATTCTCACTAAGACTTGCAGGATCAATACATTACCAAATGACAAAATGCACAAAGGAAACAAACCCTAAATCTAGGCTCTCCTTGTCCAAATTTTCACTATCAACAATCTGGGACCAAAACCAAAAGAATTGGAAACCCTGCAAACTCAAAAAGTCTGCAACTTATACCCCCTAGTCATCTTGGGAATTTGCAACAAGCTACGGATGACTAGGGTTAGGGTTTCAACCACCCAACCTGCTAGAAACAATCATGAATTTAATTCAGGGGTGGGAAACACATCCAATCTAGGAAAGAAGAAATCCTGAACTAATCCTTAATTATGAAAGTCTTCTCTGCAAGTACAAAGGATCACAAAACTAGGCTCAAAAGGACACCCTACAACATGCCTTGAGCCACACTTGCAACGTACATGCTCTGCAAATGAGCACTAGACATCCTAGACCACATTGCAAATGGTGAACCAATCACTTCTCACCAAACAGGGTTGCTTCCGCATTGAATTCCATAAAAAATGGTACCCTCTATCACTGGAAACCCTCAGAAATTCAAATTTGATTTTCAATGGTTATTTCTTGGTTATACCCTTGAATCAATGGCTCACATTTAAACTGGGATCAACCCTAAGTCACAACCGTCAAATCCTCCTACCTCATGGGCTTTATGATTTACCTTTTGAAAGACCCCGGTCATATTTAGCGAACTCATGACCGAAGACCTTCTCTAGTTCACAGAAAATAGTATCTCTCCACCATTTAGTTTAGCGGTTATGCGAATGCTTGTTCGCTGAATCACCAGTCAACTTGGAGCACCGCCACTTTTCTTCATGAATGAGCGAAACCCATTGAAATTTGTTAGGCCGCTAAACATATTTTTTTAGACTGCTAGACCTTAAACCCCCGCCAGTGGGTCCGCACTGTGCCACATGTCATTTTATCATTCACCGCAACTGCCCAGTCATGACTGATAGGACCCACAAACCTTCAGCATCTAATCAAATGGTTGGTGCAAGATCGCATGGGGTTGGAATATCCAATGTGATCATGTGACAGCCACACAATCTTTCTTTACTCTACCACTTGAAGAATCTGGCCCCACTGACACACTACCACTATATTACCTTGTGGACCAACCACAAACTGCCAATTATACCAATGTGTCATTGGACTTGCAAAGAGATAAATCCCACTTGGAAGATCAAATGAATGGTGCATCATCACATGTGTTAGAAAAAGGCCTTAAGAACATATGTTGACCGTCGATGCTTTGATGTGTTAGGACCCCTCTGACAGACACACCAGCAACCAGGTCTCATTGATATGTCCAGGAAAGATTTGAAATCAATGGTCATCGCATGATCGCAAGGGGATGGAATATTCCATGTGATCATGTGACAACCACATGATCCTTAGGCAACTGAAAACATGACCCCACCTGGGCCCACTGATGCCACTTCATTAAAACCATCATCCAATGAGGAACTGCTAACTATGCTTAGGTGTCACCCTGGACCCACAATTTGAAATGTCATGTCACAAAGATAAGATCAACGGCCGTCGGATTGAGATGGTGTCAGAGACTGGGCCCAAGAAATAAAGAAAGCAAAAACATAGGAAATATTAAAGCTCGTGACTTAGGAAATATTAAAGCTCGTGACTTAGGAAATATTTACTGTTGGGCCTAGGAAGAACTTAGGAAAGGGGACCCGACAAAAATATTAATCGCATAGTCGCATAGACTGAAAATAGTCTATGCGATCATGCGACTAATCGTTTAACATGCGAAGAGTTTATAAAAATTTAAGCACATGGGAAATTTGGGGCTTAAGTGAGCCAAAAAGGTAACATAAAAAAAGAACAGGGCCAAGGAAAGAAAAAGGGTTTAGCTGGCAACGACTAGTTCTTTGAATTTTTGCAAGGGTTTTAGCTAAAAACATGAAAAATACTTGCAGAGGCCAAGAGAAGGAACATGTAGCCATGAAATTTTTTTTCAAGTGATAACACATTGAGACACCTCCATATGATCCATTTGAGGTGAGTGAAGCTGATCTTGTTTTTGCAGAGGCAGTGCATCCTCATTTTCCAAAATGTTATGTGCCTCACATCCTTGTAGCTATCCTCATGCTTCCAATGCAAAATATCCTAATGAGGAAGGGTAGCTACTTTGCACAACTAGTGAATGGTTTTGTTTAACCAATTTTCTACACTGGTTAGTTTAGGTTAGGTTAGTTTTCCTACTTCCTTCTAGTTTTCTAGCTTAGTTTCTTATTTTCCAAGAAGTGCTCGAGCATAGTCTGGTTTAGTTTTGTCTCTGTCGAAGTTTTGTGTTCCTAAGATGACTCCTATGCCCAATGGATTACTTCAAGGCCACTAGTCTAATGTCTAGCAAGCTAACATCCCATAGAAGTTGCCAAAATGTTGCCCAAAATTTCCTATTCTACAAATTTGGCCAAGTTTCTAAGTCTTTATTTTATCATGTCCCTGCTGCAACTTGTTTTCATTTGTGAAGTTGATCCACAAAGTTATATGATGTACGATCTAAACCTTATGATCTTCAATGTGTCATCATGCTTTAGTTCATATCGCATCACCTAATTCACAAAGTGCTCAGAGATATTCAAGTTTGAATGGTTGCAGTAAATGCTTAGGTCGCAGGGTTCCAAAAAGTATTCAGTGTCAAAAACTCTTTGTGTTTTCGACCTTCAGTTTCAAAAAAATCTCTATGTTTTCGACCTTCAAGTGAAAACCTCAGTTTTTTTTGGCCTTCACATCTTCACAATTCTTCTTCCCCGATGGAAACATTTTTCACAAGAACCCAACTTTGACCAGTGGGGCCCAGTTGATGTTTTCATCGAGCTGCATGCAGTTTGTCACATGATCGCATAAGTATTTTTCCCCTTATGTGACCATGTGACTAACCGATTTGGTACTGTTACAAATGCTAGTGGTTTTTCACATGATCACATAGCCCTTTTTTAGGCTATGTGAACATGCAACTAGCTGTTAAGTGTGCTACTGTGACCGGTTGGTGGTCATTTCTCAGCTACTGGTGGGTCCTCTAGTGGTGACATGTTTGGTCTATGGTGAACATCCGATGGCTATCGCATAATCTCATGGAATCTTCTGAGCCCATGAGATCATGTGACAACCATGTGATTAGAATCTGGTGGCTCATGGGTCCGTTTGTCAGAGAATCTTGTCATTGCCAGGGAGGAAGATTCGACGGTGGTCGCATGGGATCTTCTGACCCCATGTGATCATGTGACAATCGTCCAATGAGATTCTTCTATAGGTGGGTCCTTTCTTGGCTGGTGGGTTCATTGTTGATTGGCCAAGAGTTTGGTGACATGGAAGTTCTTAAGTAGGGCTATATTTTATTGGCAAGATGTTTAGAGGAGATTTTTCTTGTCCTCTAACTTGGTGGGGTCTGATAAGGTTTTTTCCTTGTTGCATGATCGTGGATATGATAGCAGAGCTCCACCTTTCTTAGCGATGCATGGTTGCACGAATATGGGTTTCACGTGGTCACTGAATAAAGCCCAAGGTTAAGAAAAACATGAAGCAACTTGGCGACAAAAGGAAAATGAGCCTAAGGTATCTTGCATGCGGCATCTTGCAGTTGGTCACATGATCGCATGCACTCTCTTGACCGCATGCTACCATGTGACAAGTGGTCCATGGTTGGACTGAGGTGGCAGATCTTGTGGGCTAGGTGTCCTGCATGGCAAGGATGGAATTTTCAAAATCCAGTCGCATGATCACATGAAGGCTTTTGAGCTCATACGATCATGCGACCAATGTTATTTCAAAGTAGTGCGGCTAGTTTTTCATGGGCTTTCTTCTGAGAGGGATGTTGCAAGTGCAGGTAGCTAGAGATTTATGATTTTGGGGGTAGTTGCAGTTAAAGAATGTGTAGAGATCTTTTAGGTAGTTGTTTGTGGTCCTTTCCACAATCTAAGATTGGATTTGGAGCCTTTATGGTTGAGTGGGCTTGCAGGGGGTTGTCAGGTCAAGGCTTTTTGTCTGTGACCAGGGTCAGTACAGGAATGGACATGCAAAGAAAGATTTATCTGATTTGTCATGATATTTTTAGAAAATCATATATGATCAGAAGTGACTGGTTTAGGGTTGGACTATTTTATGCATATTTTTGTAACCCTAGTTAGTTTTGACTCTTGTCTAAGTGTAGTTGAGTGATGTATATATTCTTATTTTGGAGCTTTTGAGCTCAGAATCCAGCAATTGTAAAAAGAAAGTTTCTTTTCTTAGAGAGCAATTTGTGGCATTTCTACCCCTTTTGGCTTTCTACAATTGTAATTTTCATTGATAATTCAGATACTAAAGATATTTGGTGACATTTTTCCTATCCCTATGCCTTCTTGTGTGAGTTATCTCTTAGCAATTTCAGTATTCATATGTTTCTCAGTGATAGTTTGAGGTTTTCAGTCCTTCTCTTTTTTCTGCAATTTTGTGCATTGTTGCGGGTAATTAGATGTGAATGTCTTTGTGGGTATACTTTAAACCCTTAACAATCTTGTCTCATCCCTATGTCTAGTTGTAGAGATCGATGTTGTTTGCAGGTCATAGATTGTGCCTGAATCTTTAGTAATGCTATTGTTTGTGAAAATCATCTTTTCCTGAAGTAGCCTCTTTCTATTTTAGACCTTCTTATGAAATACTTTTGCAAGCCTATTCAGAGAGCTATGATCTCCTAGACCTAAGTTGTTCACCAGGATTTATATTTTGTACTGAGATCCAAACCCTAGTTTCGGTGCATCACCTAGTAGGTAGATTTGCTTTCAGTCATTTCCTTTCATGCGCTCCTTCTATCCCTTTCCCTCCAAAGTTTGATTTTTATGTTAAGAAGCAAATCAGGATGATAATCTAAGAGGAACCAGCCTAGAACCTAGAGGTTTCATCTTAGTTAGCATAGGTCTCACAACCTGGAGATGCTTCCCAAGTTATACTAAGTTATCAAGACCAAGAGAGATTGAACAGAGGCACAAAACTTAGTGTATAACATGTCCAATTCCTCCTTTGATGATGCAATAAAGAAAAAATTGTTGCCCCTTAAGGAAGTAACCCCTCACATCTATGAGGATCCAAAAATCCATAAAGGTGGCATTTCATTGAGACCTATTGTGGACACCATTCGGCCACCCACTTATCTCTTAGCCTCACACCTTGCCAAGATTATCTCACCCTTGTTGGGCTATTTTGACTCATTTATCAAAGATTCCAACCATTTTGTCCAATTTATTAAGGACATGAGATTAGAGCAAGGCAATATCTTGGCCAGTTTTGATGTGGTCTCTCTCTTCACCAAGGTTCCCATTCCCAACTCTATTCAAATCATCAAGCGCAAGGTTGGTGGTTAGATTCCTCATTTGGTAGAGTTATTTCTTAGATCCACCTTCTTCTTCTTCCAGAATGTCATCGATGAGAAAGTGGATGGGGTGGCCATGGGTTCCCCCTTGTCCCCCATCATAGAAAACCTCTTCATGGAGCATTTTTAGGAGATGGGCATCCACTCCTTTCCCCTTAAGCCCAAGTGGTGGAAGCGTTATGTTGATGACACCAATTTTTGTTGGCTGCATGGTCTTGACAAACTTGAGGAGTTTCATGATTACCTCAATAGCCTAGCCCCCAACATTTCCTTCCCTAAGGAGCTTGAGTCAAACAACTAGTTATCCTTCCTTGATGTGCTTCTCATCAAGAATCCTGATGGTTCCTTTGGTCGACTTGTGTATCACAAAGCTACCCACACCAACTTATATCTCCACTCTTTTTCTAACCATCATCCTAGCCAAAAGGTTAGCATCCTTAAGACCCTTTCCCTTAGAGCCTGTAGAATTTTTGATGATGACTATCTTAACCAAGAGCTTACCCATCTTCACCAATTCTTCAACTTGAATGGGTACTCTCACAAACAAATTTCTAAGGCTCTTAACCAAGCCAAGGCCTTCTTTCTCACCAACTCTTGTCCTCATCCTTCCTTGTCCCTACCTCCCATGTTTGCCACCCTTCCTTTTGTGGATGGCATCTCCCAAAAGATTTCCAAAATCTTAACTAGAAAGGGCCTTCGAGTTGCTTTCAAACTCCTCTCCCAGTTAAGGAACCGTGTCCCCCCTCTCAAGGACTCCAAAGAATCATTTCTGGATTCTAGTGTCTATATGATCTTGTGCTCCTCTGGAGCCCCCTATATAGGTGAAATGAGCCACTCGTTCCACACTAGAATCTGTGAGCATATTGCTGACATTCACTAGTAAATTTTACCTTAAATTTTGATGAGTATTAGTCAAATTTTCTACAACTGGTCGAATAGGTGACTAAAACTATCATCAAATTTTCTACATGGTAAATAATAGTCAAAATTTTGACCCCATAACTAGTCGAATTATCGACTGCAACAATCCCTTGGAACTGGAAGAATAAGATGTCGATCAATTGGTTGGACAGTCGAAATTCAGACCATTTTGTCATCAAATTATCCACCCTAATTCATTGAATGTATAGCATCCTAGTTGAATTTAGTCCATTTAGTCATCAAATTATCTATGCAAATTCATCAAATGGACCATCAAATGTATAGTGTCCTGGTTGAATTTAGTACTATGTAAAGGATGAAGTTTTGACCAATACTAAATTTTGTTTTAAAGAAAATGTGACACCATTTTCAATATATTGCTACTTTTAGTTGAATATATTGCTTGTCTATAATTAGTATGCATATATGAATCTGTGAAGCTTTGATTTAGCTATTTTCTTCTATTTAGCACAATTAGATTGAACAAAGCATTTTCATTGTACTATATATTCACAGCCTCAAGAAAAATCAAACTGACTAAGAAAGCTTCATTTACCAACAGATTTGTGTGGTTGTCTGAGTTTGATATCCGTATCAAACTCAGACACGCACATAAATCTGTGAGTAAATGTTGATTAAATATTTTATTTTTAATAGCAGTTTAAAAGAATATTTAAATGTTTTGACGGTTTGATAAGAACAAAATTGGTATTCAAATATAAATTATTGAGCTTCTCTTTGTTTCGAGAATAGTTTAGCATTCTCTACTTAACAGGGCCAACCACATGAAGGTGGAAGCTCATCTGGCCCCTCCTAGGAGCCTCTTATGACCCTTTATGACATTTTAAGACCTCTAAGATGTATTCTTAGAGGTTGTAAATGGTTGTAAAGAGTCATAAGGGGTCTTAGGACACAAAAGCTGAGAAACATAAATGTAGGCATCATGGTCACAATGTTTTGGAAACACAACATAATTGAGTGGTATATCCAGACGATGCAACACAACCACTACTCCTGTAGTTCTAAGTTGGCACTACGGGATCCAAAAACTAAAGATAACGAATCTATATATGGTTTTTGGATCCATAGTATCAACTTAGAACTACAGGAGTAGTGGTTGTGTTGCATTTTCTGGGTATAGCATTCAATTATGTTGTGTCTCCAAACAATTGGGAGCATGATGCCTACATTTATGTTTCTCAGTTGTTGTGATACCTACATTTATGTTTTGTAGCTATCATGTTTATTTACATGTTCTTTGTGTTTGGCTTCTCTCCCTCGCATCGAAAATAAGATTTTTTCCACTCTGAATTGAGAATGCACATGTAACACAAGAAGAATATGCACTGATAGCAGGTGAAGTTGAAAAAACACAACACATTTACATTTTCGTGATGGTCTATAACTTAAAATATGCAATTAAAGACCTCTATCAAAAATGCAACCCTGTTGTGTTTTTCAAATCCACCTAATATCCTATGTATATGAAATAAGATTTCATATTAAACTAGGCTTCTCTTTATGCATTTCTTGGAACCAAGAGATTGTCACAGTTAACATCTAAATGGCACATCTCATCATTACAACTAATCCACCTTAAACAATTGAATATGTTTTCTTGTATTAAATATTCATTAATAAAAATTTGAATAGAAAATGTATACTTTGAGTACTACAATTCACATTAGAATCGATGCCTCCATCGTGCTCGACCGGTGTAGTATCAATATCCGCAGGCTGCATTCCAATGTAAATAATAGATTTAGATGACAATATTGAAAAAATTCCTAATTCACAGTCCATCATTTTTTCTCTCAAACACTAAATTAGGGATTTATGTGATATCCTCATCTGTATCTATAGCTATTGCCTCTATTGTTGCAGGTGCTTTTCCCCTATTTGATATTTATTTTCAGGTGTCCACACTCATTCTATTGGTTGTTGCTAGCATCTCATTGAGCTTCTCTTTGTTTCAAGAATAGTTTGACATTCTCTGAGAAACATAATTGTAGGCATCATGGTCACATTTTTTTAGAGACAATGTAATTGAGTGGTATACCCAGATGATGGAGAGCAACTTTTGCACCTCCAGATCCAAGTTGTTATCCATCCCATAGTGTCAACTTGGAATCGAAGGTGCAGAAATTGCTCTCCGTGTAGGTATACAACTCAATTATGTTGTCTCCAAAAAAATGTGACCTTGATTCCTACAATTATGTTTTGAGAATAGTTTAATTAACATTCTCTACTTAACAAGGCCAACCACGTGAAGGTGGAAGCTCATTTGGCCCCTCCTAGGAGCCTCTTATGATCCTTTATGATATTTTAAGACCTCTAAGATGTATTCTTAGAGGTCGTAAACAGTCATAAAGGGTCATAAGGGGTCCTAGGACACAATAGTTGAGAAACATAATTGTAGGCATCATGGTCACAATGTTTTGGAAACACAACATAATTGAGTGGTATACCTAGATGATGCAACACAACCACTGCTCCTGTAGCTCTAAGTTGACACTACGGGTTTTGGAGCCATAGTGTCAACTTAGAACTATAGGAGTAGTGGTTGTGTTTCATTTTCTGGGTATAGCATTCAATTATGTTGTGTCTCCAAAAAATTGGGACCATGATGCCTACATTTATGTTTCTCAACTATTGTGATACCTACATTTATGTTTTGTTGTTGTCATGTTTATTTGCATGTCCTTTATGTCTGGCTTCTCTCCCTCGCAGTGAAAATAAGATTTTTCCCACTCTAAATCGAGAATGCACATGTAACACAAGCAGAATATGCACAGATAGTAGGTGGAGTTGAAAAAACACATATTTACATTTTCACGATGGTATCTAACTTAAAATACACAATTAAAGACCTCTATAAAAAATGCAACCTTGTTGTGTTTTTCAACTCCACCTGATATCCATGCATATTCTATGAGATTTCATATTGAACTAGGCTTCTCCTTCTGCATTCCCTGAAACCAAGAGACTGTCACAGTTAACATCTAAATGGCACATCTCATCATCACAACTAATCCACCTTAAACAATTGAATATGTTTTCTTGTATTAAATATTCATTAATCAAAATTTGAATAGAAAATGTATACCTTGAGTACTACAATTCACATTAGAATCAATGCCTCCATCATGCTCAACTGGTGCAGTATCAATATCCACAGGCTGCATTCTAATGTAAATAATAGATTTAGATGATGATATCATATAAATGCCTAATTCACAGTCCATCATTTGTTCTCTGCAACACTAAATTAGGGATTTCTACGATATCCTCATCTATATCTATAGCTATTGCCTCTGTTGTTGCAGGTGCTTTTCCCCTATTTGATATTTATCTTTAGGTGTCCACACTCATTCTATTGGTTGTTGCCAGCTTCTCTTTGAGCTTCTCTTTGTTTTGAGAATAGTTTAACATTCTCTAAGAAACATAATTGTAGGCATCATGGTCACATTTTTTTGGAGATAATGTAATTGAGTGGTATACCCAGATGATGGAGAGAAACTTTTGCACCTTTGGTTCCAAGTTGTTCTCCATCCCATAGTGTCAACTTGGAATAGTTTCATCCCCAATGTGACCATGATGCCTACAATTATGTTTCAAGAATAGTTTAATTAACATTCTCTACTTAACAGTGCCAACCATGTGAAGGTGGAAGCTCATTTGACCCCCTCCTAGGAGCCTCTTATGAACCTTTACGACATTTTAAGACCTCTAAAATGTATTCTTAGAGGTCATAAATGGTTGTAAAGGGTCATAAGGGGTCATGGGACACAATAGCTAAGAAACATAATTGTAGGCATCATGATCACATTTTTTTGGAGACAACATAATTGAGTGGTAAACCCAGATGATGAAGATCAACTTCTTCTCCTCTGGTTCCAAGTTGACAATGCGGGATCCCAAGACCATAGATAAGGAATAAATTGAGAGAGTGGAGGAGGGCCATAATGACAAAAATAATACATGACAAACCTCAAGTTAAATGAGGCAACTGCAAACATTTTAATAGAATTCTATTAAAATGTTTGCAATTGCCTCATTTAACTTGAGGTTTGTCCTATATTATTTTGGTTGTTATGGCCCTCCTCCGCTCTCTCAATTTATTCCTTATCTATGGTCTTTGGATCCCACAGTGTCAACTTGGAATCAGAGGAGCAGAAGTTGCTCTCCATCATCTGGGTATACAACTCAATTATGTTGTCTCTAAAAAAATGTGACCATGATGCCTACAATTATGTTTCTCAGCTATTGTGAAATCTACATTTATGTTTCTCAGTTGTTGTGTTTAAGTGTATGTTTTTTATGTGTTTGGGAAGACATCTTTCTAGCCTGAGCCTAGATCCTTTGGCAATTAGCTTATAAATAATGTAGATGACATATGAACAATTAGATATCCAAGAAAAAGCCCATAAATGAACTATATGTACCCTAATTAATGTGCCCTCTATGCGTACCCAAATGATATATTTGAAACAACAAGGGTAAGGCTAAATTTACCCTTGTTGTTTCAAATATATCATTTAGGTATGTGCAGAAGGCATAGGAATTGGGGTACACACAATTCACTTACAAGATTTTTCTTGGGAAGCTAATTTCTCAGCTCTCATTTTCTTCATTTATTATCAAGCTAATTGTTGAAGGATCCAAGCTCAGGCTAGAAAGATGTCTTCCCATTTTGTTTAAGCCATATTCCTTGTTCTTGTCAAAATTCCTTGGTATGGTAGGCCTGCTCTCTGCAGTAATCTTCTTTAGCAAGACTTCATACCATGCTGCGCTCAAACTTCAACAGACTTCATACCACACAGTGCTTGTAGATTATGTTCAATGCGTTATTTACGCTTGTATTGGTGGGAAAACTCTTGAAAACATGCAAAAGAGATTGCATTCAACCATGCTATTTACATGACACATGTAGTTTACCTCCAACCTAAATTAGTGTTAAATCATGTGATTGATAGCAGATTGGGGCTCACCTAAGCCATAAACATGAAGAATTATTCTAAAAAAAGATGTAAACCATATATATGCGCACTTGGGGAAAAGAGAAGTTATGTCATATCAATATTAAAATATTAGTTACAATATGAAAATACTAAACTAACTAATTCTTGAGTTCATCTTTACATATGGTCGCAACAAATTAGATATGCGATTACAATACAGAGAAGGCATCGTAAAAATATAATTTCAGAATTTTCCCTAGCCTGACACATTTTGCTCTCAAATCCTTCATCACAGATAAGTGGAGATGGGTGGATAGATGCAAATGAGTTGTCATCAACCCAACTAAAGTATCCATAGCCATTATTTCCCTGTGATACCCAGTCTACATTAGTTCTTATATTATAATGAATAGTATTTACATTAGAAACTTTAAATATATATATACATTAGCAACCTTTTTTCAATTAGGGCAGCACCAAAATTGTCATCCAGGGTTGTTCAATGTCCATGAAGTCTTCAACACACACTTCCCACCACCACATTGACAATTTGGCACAATGACAAGAGTCATCGAACCTATATCAATAATGCACCACACCATCGTTACTACATTTATTATTTTTATATGATTATTTTTACAGTCCAAATACACCAAGGAGTACCATCAGAAATATTAACCATTTACAATAATGAAAAGTAAACCTAAATCAAATAGCTCATTTTTTTATCAGCATGTGTAGTCTGTGTGTATATGAAAAATGAAATAAATATGAAGCTAAAATAAAATAGTGAACAAAATAGTATTCCACATAGAGTGAATGAAATATACCATCAAAAGAAGGTGACAAAATCTTGTCACGAAGCATAGACATAGGAAATAAAAAAGGGACAAAAGACAAGAAATAAGAAAAATCATTTATACTATAATAAAAAAAAGTAACACTCTTTGTCAACAATTTCCAAAATCATTAGGACTATAAATGGATGGTTTTGATATTGCTTTTCCATTACAACAATTGAGCATTCATCATTTGGTACTTCTTGGTGTATTCCATTTAATTTTTTCAGTTGTCGTGTTTATGTGCATGTTATTTATGTGTTTGGCTTCTCTCCCTCGCAAGGGATACATTGATAGGTAATTGATTTGAAAGCATAATGATTTGACATTCTTTTTCAAGATAGGTGTAAACATCCTGCCAACCTTAATTAGCAACATTAGTGTCCTATCATTGCACAAGTGCAAGACGGTAAGGGTCTATTCAAGGAGGGATCAAAAAAAGGTCATTTTAACCTTGCAAGGAAAGAGGAGAGACAGTCCAAATAATTCTATGGTGACTATCCCAAACAACAGACAAATGATGGAATTGCTAACATGTTTCCTTTTCATGTTTCTAACAAGTTTGTTGTGATCAGGCTAGTGTGGTCACAATTGAAATTGTGATTTTCTCTTGGAATTGAATAGCGGATTTTATCTATTGTGAAAAAAAACATATGTAGGATTATTACGGTCACAAAGTAATTGTCTTAGCATCAACATTTCACTTCTAATATAACATGAAACTCAAGGACGTTGACCTATATGAAAATGATGACCTTATATTAACCATGACCATGATGTCATCATCAAATCATGTCTTATGTATTTTATAAATTATTAAAATACATACCAATGGATGAAATTCATTTCCCCCTTCAATGTGACCATGTTGCCTACAATGTTCCTCAGTTGTTTTGATTAGATATCTTGAAGTCTTTAAGCCCTTAAAAATTTTGCAAGGACAATAACATTTTCCATCACTTTTTCTTTTTAAGTTAGACCACAGTCTAGCAATTGTCTCCCTATTTT
The DNA here is from genome assembly GCA_027943335.1 of Chamaecyparis obtusa. Classification (NCBI taxonomy): domain Eukaryota; kingdom Viridiplantae; phylum Streptophyta; class Pinopsida; order Cupressales; family Cupressaceae; genus Chamaecyparis; species Chamaecyparis obtusa. The sequence continues at coordinate 147,776 of BSBK01005563.1, read as the reverse complement.
TTTGTGCATTGATATCGTCAAACATGGTCTTTCTTGAATGGAATGACTTGTTGGTGGAAGAAGGATGATTTGTTTGCAACCTGTAGATACAAATCATTATTGAACAACCATTTTCTCAACTATAATTTTCTCAATGCAAAGGGACATTTATCATACCAAATCAAAGTTTAGCAATGGACAGTTCTGATGCTTTGCAATTACAATAGCAATAGAGCATGTATAGATAGAAAAATAGTTGTAAAGAGTAGATTTAAATAAATAAAATTAGGTAAATAACTAGAGAAACTGAATAACATTGTAGGACTCCTTACCTCCATATATAGGCTACTCTTAAGTAATGAAAACACAAAGAAACTATTATACACTAAGTTTGCACCTCTGTCTCAAGCTCTCATAGTCTTGATAACCTAGAATAACATGGGAATCATCTCCAGGTTGTGGGACCTATGCTGACCAAGATGAGACCTCCAAGTTCTAGGCTGGTTCCTCTTGGATAATCACCTTAATTTGCTTCTAGACATGAAAAGTAAATTTTTGAGGGAAACAGATAGAAGGAATGCTTGAAAAGGGAAATGACTTGAAAGAAAACTACCTACTAGGTGATGCACCAAAATTAGGGTTTGGATCTTAGTATAGAGGAATGAAATCAATGAAAGGCTCAGGTCTAGTAGGTCACAACTTACTGAATAGACTTGCATAAGTATTTCATAGAAGGGCCTAAACATAAGACACAATTTATGACCTGTAAGTGGACATTCACTTTTGCAACTCAATGTAGGATTGAAACAAGACTATTAGGGGGCTAAAGTATACCCACAAAAGCATCTAAATTAGATCAAACATAATAACACACATAGTTATAGAAATTAAGATGGATCAGGAACCCTAAATTGTCATTGAAAACATGCATATACTTTGATTCAATAAGAGAAGACTCAAAAAAGGAAGCATAGGGACATGAGGAATTATCACAAAATACCTCTGCAATATTTCAATGATCAATGGGAGAAAATAAAACTGCATAAGCTAGAGGGTAGAGAAAATGCCATAGATAACTCTCAAGAAAGGTGAATTTCTCTTTACAATTATCCAACTCTCTTTTCCAAAAGCTTCCAGAATACAATATATACATACTCAACTGGATGCAGGTAGGAGTCAAAAACCTAACTAGGGTTTCATGGATTTTACATTAGAATAATATTAGAACCCTAACTGCCATCAAATCTGATCATAAATGCATCTCTATAATACTAAGGCTGATTAGATATTATGTGCCCATCTCTGTACTACATCAACTCACAGACAAGCAACCTGGATTCATCTAGTTTCCTGCCCAAAGTCTCACCATGAATGCTCAAGCTGGTACCTTCCTGAGACAAGAATCAACCCATGATAACCACCCAAACTTCATCATCATCTTCCCTTAACTACAAATGTCCTAGAGACATAAATTCTTTGGGATACCTCACCACTCACAGTCTGCAAATCAGATACTGGCACAAAAACCTCTTAGACACATTTGAATTTAAAAATTAACAGCTAGCCGGTCATTTTAAAACATAACCATCGATCTCTTTTAATTCTCAGCAGATGAGCAGCTTAGATTAACTTTGAAATGGTCATGAAACCCTTTTAAAGTTTGAGTCTATATCAGCAATACGAGGGCCAATGAAAAATTAGCATGTTAGCATACCTAGTAGTTTGGCCCCACCTTGAACTTTTCCTCCTCTAAGTCATTCAGCGACTACATGATTGAAGACTTCTTTCTAATTCATAGAATCCTTTGGCTTACCCTGGTCTAGTCAAGCGATTCAGTGAACAAGGCTTTTCACTGAATCGTTGGGTCTTTCTAATAACCCTGGTTACATTAAGTGAACATGAGAAAACCTCCTTGTTTGCTGATTCATAGAATACCCTTAACCGCTTATGAGAATCTTGTCTACATTTGGCAAACTGGTGACTGAAGAAAATTGCCAGATCACTTAGAACTTTTAGGGCTTTACTAACTTATCCTATGATTTTGTGAATACACACATTTATGCATTCACTAGATCATTTGGAGCACTGCTATTTTATCACATGAATACACAAACCAAAGGAGCTTTTCAAAGCTGCCAATCACTTTGTCAAACCTTGGGCCCATCTTGCTACATGTCAATCTTTCATTCACTCTAACTGCCCCATCAGCAGACACCTCAACAAGCCCCTGACATCAGTCCCACTGTAATCTCCAATTTCTAATCTAACAGTGGGTGCAAGATCTCAAACCCTTTGAATATTCTTTCAAATCATGGTCCCACTATAGATCTTCATTAAGCTGGAACCCCTTTTGAAAAATGGACCCACTTGGAAATCTTGGTTAGCACCACGTGGACCAATTACATTTGAGCAAGTCAGCACACCTGACAGACTCAGACCCATGATTTGCAGAAGGAGCATCAGATGGTTGTCACTAAACCACTAACTTAAATAGTGTGCATCTTATCCCAGCAATGTAGGGATGACCACAAGATCTTGCTCCTTTTTAACCTTCTGAAAAGGTCAGGACGCACTGACATGTTCTAGTTCATCACTATGTGGACCAATCAGATGTGAGCACGTCAGAAAGAAAGGACCCACCGAACAAAGCTCTGACAACAAATCAAAATCAATGGTCAACGCAAGATCTGATGCTCTGACACAAACCCATGAGATCATACGCCAACTATAGGATCTTCAGAACATAGGTTTTTGGGCCTACTATAACATTTTTCACAAATCATCACCTCTCGACCAATAGAAAACCTCCAAGTAGGACACCGTGGTAGTGGACCCACTAAACTCTGAAGCCCTGAGAAAAAGGGAAGATCAATGATTGTCATAAGAATGCAAGCCTCTGACACATGCTATGAGATCTTACAACAACCATTGATCTTTTCAACTGGGGCCCTACTGCAAATTTAACTTTGGAAGCCCTAGTGAATGCACGACCAAAGAGAAGAATCGCTCAGTCGCCAAATAGAATTCCTAACCATGGTTAAGTCTACAGAATACATGAACAAGGAATTCATAGAATCACTTAGTGTTTAGTCTAACCTGGGGTTTCAATTAGTGAATGCCTGACTAAAAGGCAATTCACAGAGTCGTTGAATGTTTAGAGGCACCGCTATTTTATCTCGTGACTAAGAAAAACACTACAGTCGCCAGTTCGCTAAGAGGAAAAGGTAACCTTGGAAAACTTAGAGAACTGGAAACTAAGGAAAGGAAAACCATTCATAGAGTCATGTGATGTTAAGAACTTAATCGCTTGGATTAAGAGATTACACAAACCACTGCAGTCGCATAGTTGGGGAATGAAAGGTCCAACTTGCTAGGGAATAGGAGAACTTGCGATTGAAAGGGAGGAATTATGCACATGGGTTTTTTGAAGACTTAAGTGACCGGGATAAAGTAACATGAAAATATAACATGACCAAAGGGATTTTTAGGATTTTTGAACACCAACGGCTAGTTTATGAATTTTTAAGGGTTTTGCACCTAGCCAGGGACCTAAAAATAGTTGTAAAGACTAGAGGGAAATGGATAAAGCCATGAAATTTTGTAGAGCACTTGGCAAGGTGAAAATAGAGACCTAGGGATAGGTTTTAGCCAAATTTTCATGTATGTGGAAATTAGGGTAACATTTTGGTGATTTTTGCTGGATGTCAGCCTGCTAGACATGGATCAGTGACCTTGACATATCCATTGGGCATGGGGCCATTACAGGAACACAAAACTTTGACAGATGCAAAAATGGACTAGAGATACAAACTTGTGCATAGGCACTTCTTGGAAAGTAGGAAAATAACCTAGAAAATGGGGAAAGAAAGCAGGGGAAAAACATATTTATAAAAATTACAAAGAGGGATTAACCTCAAAGTAGGGTTTCAAGGGGAAACCATTTACTAATATTGGCAAGGCATCTCCTTCAAGTGTTGAAAGCTAAAAGGAATTAGATCCCTTACACTTTGTGATTACAAATGGCCCACCCCAAAAGGACTCAAATTTTGTATGTCTACCAGGTCTGGATTTGAACTCATCCCATTTGAGGACTACATCCCCAACCTTGAAATTTATGACTCTGGCTCTCTTATCAAAACTCTTCTTTGTCTAAATTTGATGGAATTCCATATCTTGTATTGATTTATCTTTGATTTCTTCTAATTCCATCAACTGAGCATACCTAACCTACAAGGGATCTCCTTCATCAAATAGGGCATACTGAGTAGCTAGGTCCAAAGTTGGTAATTTAGTTGAAATAGACAACCTAGCCTCTCTTCCATACACTAGCACATAAGGAGAATTACCAATGATTTTCTTTGGGGTAATTCTATCTAACCACAATGTAGACCTCAACTTAGTATGCCAATCTCTCTGATTTTCTTGAAGAGTCTTCTTGATTATCCTAATCAAGTTCTTATTGGCGGATTCTACCAAACCATTGCCTTGGGGGTAGTAGTTGGAACTGGTACTTAGATAGATGTCATTCCTGACTACCCACTCTGAGACTTTGAGGCCTATGAATGCGAAGGAATTATCAAAGATTATGGAATCAAGAGTGCCAAACCTATGAATTATGTCATCATAAAAACTTAGGACAGCACTCTCATTGGCCTCTTTTAATGCAATTGCCTCTATCCATCTGGTGAAGTAGTTAGTTGCAGAAATTATCCATTTATGTCCTACACTAGATGGAGGATTAATCATACCAATGAAATCTATACCCCACTTCATGAAGGGTTGCTCTATTTTGATTGGTTGTAGGGGTAAGGCTGCAAGCCTTTCTTTTCCTACAAACATGGCACACTTGATGCATTTTCCCACATAATCATGACTATCCTTAAAGATAGATGGCAAATAGTATCCAGCCCTCATGATTTTAAAAGTAGTAGTCCTAGGAGAAAAGTGACCTCCAAAAGGTCCATCATGAAACTCAAATAGGACATCAGCTATCTTTTCTGAATCTATCCATCTCAAAAGGACACCATTGTGATCCTTTCTAAAAAGAACATCATCAATTAGCACAAAATGAATAGATTGTAACCTATAATACCTTCTTTTTGCTGAATCAAAATCTGCATGACATTGTCCTGTCTTCAAGTAATTGATCATATTAGGCAACCAGCTTGTTGCCTTGGCTTGTTCTTCTGTAGAATGCACCACTGGAGATGCATCTATTGTTTCTGATTTCTTTGAACTCTCATCCTCTTCCAAATGCTCACAAAGACCTCTTCCTCTAACCAGATTAGTGGTTTGAATATCAATGTCATACTCCATCACCTTGGCGATCCAACCAACTCTTTTCTCATTTAGGTCTTTGGAAAGAAAAAAATCTTTGACACTTGGATGAGTAACTTTAAAATGTACCTTGCTATGGGTCAGTAAATATCTAAAATTTTTAAGGCTCTTTACCACAACAAGAACATGTTTCTCTACAAAAGAGTATCTCTATTCATACTCTTCTAAACCTTTGCTAAAGAAAGTAATGGACTGCTCCAATCCATTAGGATTTTCTTGGGTCAACATTGCAGATATAGCATCATGGCCTCCATAAGCATAAAAGATGAAATCCTTATTGAAATTTGGGTTTAAGAGGGAAGGAGCTTCTGTTAGGGCCTCCTTGATAGCTTGGAAATTGACTCTCCCTTCTTTGGTCCAACTAAAAGCTGAACTCTTCTTTAACATGGCTATCAAAGGCTTTAATAAATTTGCAATGTTAGGCAAGAACCTCCTAACAAAATTAATCTTTCCTATGAAAGATTGGAGACTTTTCTTATGATTTGGTAGGGGTAGCTCTAGGATAGCTACAATTCTCTCAAGATCTACTATGATCCCTTCTTTAGATACTACATATCCCAATAGTTTTCCTTCATGAATTGCAAAAACACATTTCTTGGGATTAAGAGATATCCCAAATTCTCTACACCTTTCAAAAATTTTCCTCAAATGTTTGATATGATCTACTACATGTTTTGAATAGATAGTTATGTCATCCAAGTAGACCAGCACAAACTTGTACATGAGGCTTTTAAAGGCCATATCCATTGCCTTTTGAAATGTAGCACCTGCATTTGACAAACCAAAGGGCATCTTTTGATAAGCCATGGTTCCCCACTTGGTTGTAAATGTAGTCTTGTATTGATCCTCTTCATTAACTAAGATCTAATTGTATCCTAAATAGCCATCCAATAATGAAAATCTCTCAGATCCAGAGACACATTGTAAGATTTGTTCCATAGAGTGTAATGGATGGCGGTCCTTTAGAGAGGCCCTGTTAAGATCTTGAAGTTAACACATAACCTCAACTCCCCATTCTTCTTCCTGATAGGAACAAGGTTGGAAACCCAACTAGTATGCTTGATGTGGTAGATGATACCACTTTCTATTAATTTGAGTACTTCTTTATGCATAAGTGGCTCAAGCTTAGGATTAACAGGCCTTTGCTTCTACCTCACTGGTTTGGCATTAGGTTCTAATTTAATAGTGTGCCAAGCAAGAGAAAGGTCAAAACCTTTGAGGTCTTCATATTGCCATGCAGAAACATCTTTGAATTCCTTAAATAATTGGGTATAAGCTTGCTTTTCCAATTTAGTGTTTACCTTTCCAAATTGTAGGCTCTTACCTGGTTCCAACTCTAATACAACACAATGTTCTTGTTGGACTACTAGGCCAGCTTTTCTTTTCTTAACTTCATCATCATTGTTAAAGATAGTCTCCAAAGTGACAAGACCTCTAGGCATCTTATTAGACTTAAGTTTTATCACTTGATAACCATAGTTTTGTGATAACCTATCTTTATTATGCCTTGAAAAAACATCTTCTTCAAACAAGAACTGCAAATTTTGTTCATCATTGTCAAACACCTACCAATTGACATCATTATCAAGGACAGAGGGTCTAAAAATAACTTTGATATGATATTGATCCACTTATTTTGAAATGCTATTTGGAATGTCATATTGGGATCCAACAATAGCTAACCTATCTACATTTTGGTTTAATTTGCTAGGGATAGCAACAATATTGAAAACACAAAAATCTTCAATTGCACCCCAAACTCTATGTTTGTATGCTTTCATGGGGTCATTTTTGGTTGCACTTATCCCTCTCACTTGGCTAACAGCTCACTCACTATCACCATAAACTTTTAAGGCCTTAAGCCCTCTTTTTCTAGCTCATTCTAGTCCATTGACTAGACTTTCATACTCTGTAGTATTGCTAGTGCAGGAGAAACTGAATCTAAAGGCCATATAATACCTTTCTCCTATTGGGGACACTATCATAGGACCACCACCAGAAGCATGTCTACTTCTAGCTCCATCAAAAAATAGTTCCCAAACCTGATTGCTCTGATCCTCTGAATCAGTGTCCTCTTTGAGAAGGCTTGGCTCTATGGCTCCACTTTCTTGTATCAACTAACTTCCCAAACCAAAATGTTGAATTATATTTTCTTGGGCCTTTAAAGCTCTTTCATCTAGAAAAATATTAGTGATACTTTCTATCTTTGTGCTTGCTTCACTAATGGTTTGGAAGTCACTGTCATCAAATATAGGGCAATTCACATTGATGGTGTTAGAAACATATGGCTCTATATGGTGTGCTACTAATGGTTTTGATTTAATGGTGACCTTGGTCCCATACCTTGTATGAAATAACATGTGAGACCAGTTAGAAGATAGATAATCTCCTATCTTAGCTATAAACTCCCTTGAAAGACATATAAAAAATAATGCAGGGAGATCTATGATGTATATATCAAGGAGGATGGAGAAATTAGGACTAGCATGAAGGATCAAACTGGTATCCTTGGCCACACCTATAGTATTGATTGAGGATCCATCAAGTTGGGTGACCTTCTTTTGGAAGGGTTCATATTTTAGTCCTAATTGGTGAGCCACTTTCTTAGGCATTACAATGCTAGTAGCTCCACTATCTACCATACAATTATGTACTAAAGATTTTCCAACAACTAAAGATACATAAAAGGGAGGTGGTTTTGAGTTCCTACCTTGAATAACATTGGCCTTGAAGTTTCTACTTGGATCCTCCTTTTCTTGATTAGTGTTAACCAACATTGGCTTTGCAGCTTCTTTTGTAGGTTGAAGAGTTGCTACTTCTATCATGGCCTTCTTCAAAATTTGAGGCTATCCTAGAAGAGCCAAAGAGTCCCACATGGACATGGTGACATTCACCTTCTTCATGTTGTCTAAAATATTAAAAGGTGTCATAGTGTGTAATCTTTGTTGTGTTTTTACAATGATGGGCTCTACCTCTTTGGAATGTTGGCCTTCTTTTCTTGTAATGACAGGAGCCTCCATAGGTGTGATGGGAGTAGCTTGCTGTAGTGGCTCTATAGATGTAGTATCTTTGGAGTTGGAATCTACTCTCTCCATGTCTTGAGCTCTTTCTTTTCTCTTGTATAGGTAACAAAAGCAACCTCATCATTGACTCCATTGAAGTCTGGTTGCTCCCAATTGAAAAGAGCAGTCTCATTTTCTTGTGGTTCTTGTTAAGGGACCGACCCACTAGATGAGGCCTCTGATTGAGCTTTTGAGGAATTTTGAACCACTAGAGCTAGGTTCATCCACCCATTCAAACATGTAGCTTGATTGTGAGGCTAGTTACAAGGAAAACACCATTCATTATCCATAGCCATATTATTTTGACTAGGAACTACATCCCTCATTGGATTTGCAAAATTTAGAGGTGTAGGGTTATATGGTTGGAATGATCTCTGATTAAAACTTTGTCTTTGTCCTTGATGGCCTCCTTGGTATGGTAGCCAATTTTGTTGATAAGGCTATCCTTGATTTTAATATTGCTGACTAGGACACAGGCCTTGTGTATGAAATAGTGGTCTGATTCCTTGACCTTGTTTCTTTAAAATTGTGACCTCTTTAGTTAGGGTCTGCAACAAATTGGTCTTTTCTTGTTGATTGCTTTGCTGGTTATTCTTGATCTCTTGTAACTCTTGAGAGAAACTAGTAGTTAGCTCTTGACCACTGGTACTGGCTTGGGGGGCCAATATGGTGGGAATAGGGGTAAATGGGGGTACTTGTGCAGGTGCAATGGGTTGAAGGCTAGGAAAGATGGGCATTCGAGGCCTTCTAGCAGTCATGCCTACTTGGATTAAATAGTTCTCAGCCTTGACAACTATGTCGAAGGCCTGGGGTAAGGAAGTACCACCCATGGATTGGATCATGATAGAAATTTGACCAATCAAACTTTGTAAATAATAAAGGAAAGCATGGTCAGCTGGTCTCATAGAAACTGGGATTCTATTCCATGTTTTAAGGAATCTACTATTGTAATATGCCATTTGCTCTTGAGGGTCTCTCTTAATTGTTGTTAACTACTTAACTAGAGACAAGTTATCTAATTTATCCTCAAATTTTTTTCTTAATTCATCCCCTAATTCATCCCATGAAGTAATAGAACCAATAGTTAGAGTTCTAAACCACTCTAGAGCCTTACCTTGCAAAGAAGCTGCTAATAGTTTTGTGGCCACATCCTCTTGAGTTATGTTGTGTATGCTACAGATAGTGGTCACATCTCTTATGTGTTCAAAAGTAGTTGTCTTCCCTTCACCTATGAAATTAGGTATACTCTTAAGTGCCACCAAAGGCACATCATGATGTTGAGAAAAATTTAATGGACTACCTTGGTTGAATGGTGCAAAAGAAAACTGCCTAGGCATTGTAGGAGCTAGAATCTGAAGATTAACAACTATGTGAGCTGTATTTACTACTAGATTTGAATCCTCCTCTAGATCTCTAGTTAGAGATCTACCTCTTCTTCTGGAATGAAAGGGAAAAGGTCTCCTTTCTGAAGTATTAGGAGGTGTTGATTGAACTCTTCTCGCAGGAGATGTTCTTTGAGTTGACCTACCTTTGTGACTTCCTTGTGAGGGAAAATTTGAAAATTTAGTGGGCTTTGAGCTTCTAGTCTTAATATTTCTCATAAACCTTGAACAAGGTTAGCCCTGATCCTTGAAATCAGTGGAGTGACCAGATATACCTGGTAGAATGACTTCTAAAAGCCTGTACTATGCAATATACATATCAGAGATAACATAATTTTCAAATAATGAAATTCTTATGTGGTCCCACTGGGCATGCTATAATTGTTATACACTAAGTTTACGCCTCTGTCTCAAGCTCTCGTAGTCTTGATAACCTAGTATAACATGGGAATCATCTCTAGGTTGTGGGACCTATGCTGACTAAGATGAGACCTCCAGGTTCTAGGCTGATTCCTCTTGGATAATCACCTTAATTTTCTTCTAGACATGAAAAGTAAACTTTTGAGGGAAACGGATAGAAGGAATGCTTGAAAAGGGAAATGACTTAAAAGAAAACTACCTACTAGGTGATGCACTGAAATTAGGGTTTGGATCTCAGTATAGAGGAATGGAATCAATGAAAGGCTTAGGTCTAGTAATTCACAACTTACTAAATAGACTTGCATAAGTATTTCATAGAAGGGCCTGAACATAAGACACAATTTATGACCTCCAAGTGGACATTTACTTTTGCAACTCAGTGTAGGATTGACACAAGACTATTAGGGGGCTGAAGTATACCCACAAAAGCATCTAAATCAGATCAAACACAATAAAACACATAGTTATAGAAAGTAAGAGGGATCAGGAACCCTAAATTGTCATTGAAAACATGCATATACTTTGATTCAATAAGAGAAGACTCAAATAAGGAAGCATATGGACATGAGGAATTTCACAAAATACCTCTACAATATTTGAATCATCAATGGGAGAAAATAAAATTGTTTAAGCCAGAGGGTAGAGAAAATGCCACAGATAATTCACAAGAAAGGTGAATTTCTCTTTACAATTGTCCAACTCTCTTTTCCAAAAGCTTCCGAAATACTATATATACATACTCAACTAGACACAGGTAGGATTCAAAAACCTAACTAGGGTTTCATGGATTTTACATTAGAATAATATTATAACCCTAACTACCATCAAATTTGATCATAAATTCATCTCTGTAATACTAAGGCCGATCAGATATTATGTGCCCATCTCTATACTACATCAACTCGTAGACAAGCAACCTGGATTCATCTACTTTCCTACACAAAGTCTCACCATGAGTGCTCAAGTTGGTACCTTCCTGAGATAAGAATCAAACCATGGCGGCCACCGAGACTTCCTCATCATCTTCCCTTAACTGCAAATGTCCTAGAGACATAAATTCTTTGAGCTACCTTGCCGCTCACGGTTTGGAAATCAGATACTAGCACACATTTGAATTTGAAAACTAACAGCTAGCCGGTCATTTTAAAACATAACCGTCAATCTCTTTTAATTCTTGATAGATGAACAGCTCAGATTAACTTTGAAATGGTCATGAAACTCTTTAAAATTTTCACTCTATATCAGCAATACAAGGCCTAATGAAAAATTAGCACGTCAGCATGCCTGGTAGTTTGGCCCCACCTTGAACTTTTCCTCCTCTAAGTCATTCAACGACTATGCGACTGAAGACTTCCTTCTAATTCATGGAATCCTTTGGCTTACTATGGTCTGGTCAAGCCATTCAATGAACAAGGCTTTTCATTGAATCATCAGTTCTTTCTAATAACCGTGGTTACATTAAGTGAACACAAGAAAACCTCCTTGTTCGCTCATTCGCAGAATACCCTTAACTGCTTATGAGAATCTAATCTACATTTGGCAAACTGGTGACTGAGGACAATTTCCAGATCACTTAGAACTTTTAGGGCTTTACTAACTTATCCTATGATTTTGTGAATACACACATTCATGCATTCACCAGATCATTTGCAGCACTGCTATTTTATCACGTGAATATGCAAACCAAAGGAACTTGTCGGAGCCACCAATCACTTTGTCAAACCTTGGGCCCATCTTGCCACCTATCAATATTTTATTTTCTCTGACCACCCCATCAAAAAACACCTCAGCAAGCCCCTGACATTAGTCCCACTATAATCTCCAGATTCCAATCTAACGGTGGGTGCAAGATCTCAAACCCTTCAAATATTCTTTCAGATCATGGACCTGTCATAGATCTTCATTAAGCTGGAACCCCTTCTGACAAATGGACCCACCTGGAAATCTTGGTCAGCACCACATGGACCAATTACATTTGAGAAAGTTAGCACACCTGATAGACTCAAACCTGTTAACATGTGCAAAATGTTTCATGGCTCTAGCCCTTTTCCCCTAGTCTCTGCAGTTGTTTTTAGGTCTACCTTAGCCCTTGGTTCAAAAATTCAAAAAAAAATCTCTAGCCGTTACATGCAAAACCCTTTGTTTTAACCCCAGCCTTGTTATAATTTTATGTTACTTTTCCAGGCCACTTAAAATCCTAATCTGCATGTGCTAATTAAATTCTTTTAAGCTATTCGGCAGTTAGGTTTTCATGTCAGGCGGGGCCCCTTTTAATTTTTCCTAAGTTTTACCCCGGCGACCTTTATTTTTTTCCTGTAGTCCTTTGTGCCTAAATTTTCCTGAAAGCCTAAGTCTCAATGTTTAATTTTTCCTATGTTTCAGCTTAATATTTTTTCTGGGCCCGGTCTTCTGACAACATCTCCATCCAACAGTCAGTGTAAGTTCTCATAGACTTTGTTAGAAGCTTGAGATCTTATGCCAATCATTGATCTTTCCTGGTGACGTAGCCTTTCTTTCAAGTGGGTCCAAGGTGACACGTATGCACAGTTGGTGATATTTTACTGGTCCATGTATGAACATGATGGCAGTTGTTAGTGGGACTTGGTTTCTAGATGTGTCAGAGGGTCCTGATCTTGTCAGTGAATCGATGAGTGACGTATGATCTCATCGAGTGTGTCAGAGGCTGAAGATCTTGCGATGACCATTGATTTCATCTAGTGTCAGAGGGTTGTCAGGGCACAGATAAGATTCTCCATCTGATAGTGGGTGTGTAATCTGATAGAATCTTGGAGGTCTATGCAAACTTTAGATGGCCATCGATCTTCCTGATGTGGGCCCGATTAAATTGCCTCAGTCTTTTGGTAGTCTTGATAAAGTTTTAGGGTCCAACAAATTTATGAAGGCTTTGGTTGTTCATGTGAAATGATGGTGGTTCTCTAAATTTTTTAGCGGTTTAGCAAACAAGCATTCGCGTAATCGCTAAACTTTCTAGTGATATTATAAAGTGTTTCACGTACTGGCAGAAACCTTTCATCGCCAGTTCGCCAGATGTAGCTAGTATGAGTTAAGTCCCTTTGGTTGCCAATTCATCAGGTTAAGTGGTGAGTTAGGTTTTCTTTCCATGAATGAGAAAAAACATGGTCGTGAAGTTGCTAAATGTAAACTAGGATTCCTATAAGGGGTAAATCTTAAAAGATCATGAAACATAAAGATCTAATGGCCACAATATAAAGTTTTCCTAGGTTTAAATATCAACCACCGATTCACTGCAAGCTCCATAGGGGTGATCGTTGTTATTCAAATTCAAATTTTTTGAAGGGGTTTCCTACAACCAAAAGGACCAAAATTGAATGCTTTCATGGCTGGATTTGATTTGTTTGGTGGTGCTTGCTATTGTAGTGTGGTCCAAGGTGTTCTCTGATCATCTGTAGGGTTTGTACTATGTGGTTTTGTGCTCGAGGCATGTTGCGGGGTTGATGTTTTGGGGTGTTTCTATGATTCTCAGTACCTTCTCAGTGAGATTATCATGATTGAGGATCAATCTAGGATTTGTTTTCTCTTGGTTGCCTAGGTTTCTTCCCCTGTAATTAATTTGTTACTGTTTCCAGTGGGTTTGGTGGTTGAAACCCTAACCCTAAGTCATTTGTAGCTTGTTGCATTCTCTTTGAGGATTCCAAGATGACAAGGGAGTATAAGTTGCAACATTTTTTATTTTTTAAGGGTTCCAAAACATATTTCTTTTGGTCCCTAGTTGTTGATAGTTTTATACTAATAAAGGAGTTGGATTTTGGGTCTTTTTCCTATCCTTGTATTGCTTTGATTGTATATTGATCCTAAATATGTTAATGAAAATACTATTGAGTTCCAATCAAATTGTTAATGAAAATAAGTTAATGAAAATATGTTAGTGACATTAAATTGTCAATCATAGTGTAAACTTGCAAGTTGAAACCAAAAGGACAATTGACAGTATTGAACTCATTCAACATGAAACTAGCATTAGGCCTGTCACCATACTACTCTTTAAAACATCTCTCAAAAGAATCCCAAGTATCAATACATTTATCAGGAAGTCTCTTAAACCAATCTCTAGCATCCTCCACCAAAGATTGAACAAATAATTTCATGACTACATCCTCATGCTCAACCTCATAATCATTAAGCATATCAACAAATAACCTAAGATACTCCTCACAACTAATAGCATTGTTACTAGCAAACTTAGGTACCTTGTCTCTTATATTAGTTGGAAAAGCATTTGGGTAGCCAGAAATCCCATCAAAACTAATTTTCCTATAGCCTTCTAATTGCATAGGTCTTCTTTGAAAGCTTGAACTAGTGTTAACCCTAGGATCAACATTTCCATCTACTTGTGCATTTGACTATTGTCTAGGATCAGCACCTATCTTAGCAGATGAAGAAGGAATTGAACGAGTAGCAGCATTACTAAGTGGAACAGTAGTGTTCATAGATGGCATACCTAGTTCAATAGCAGAAGGGCCATGAAAATTAGCTGATGAAGCCTTCAAGAACTGGATCTTTCTTCTCTTTTCTGCAATGGAGGCTTCAATTTTAGCCTTTTCCAATTCTCTTGCAAGGTCCTCATCTTCTTTTATTCTTCTTTCTATCTCTGTGTCCTTATTTGAAATGGGTGGTGGGACCCCCAGTATTTTCAATGATCTCCTTATTTGATGTCCCACCATCTTTTTCTTTCCTTTCTCACCAGTGGAAACAACAGGCCTAGTGATCTCATGCCCATCTTTATCTTTAGGGAAGGAAGCATAACTTTGAACCTATCTAACCATAGGGGCCTCCTTATCAAATTCATGATCTTCAAGTAAGCACTCCTTCTCACTCATCAAAGCATCAAGATCACCAAAGACATCATGTTGCAAAGTCTTAGGAGTAGAAGCAAGCATCTTGTTTCTCTCCTTCATTTCATTAATCTTTCTAAGGAGAGACTATCTTTCTATTAGAGCATTCACCTTTTCAGCTTCTCTCTTCTTTTGTAACCTCTTATGTATGGCATCTTTCTCTACCAATTGTAACCATAGTGCATTTAAATCATCTGTGTCTATCATAATGTCATCAAAACATGATGACACATCCATATCACTGAGATTTTGATATGGGAAATGGACTTGCCTTGGTCTCATGAGCTCCCTTCTGAAATTATCCTCATTAAGATCTAAATCAATCTCAAAACCCATCTCTCTAGCTTGTTCATCCTAACCTATAAGTAATGAACCCTTGTCTTGAAATAAAACCTCTAGGGTATCATAAACTTTATCTTCAGAGCAACCACCATCTGATCTAGAAACTCTATCTTGTGAACCTTCCTCACTTGAGGAAACATGTGGTGCTCTACCTCTGGTGTTTCTTTGTTCTCTTATGGGAGCACTAGTAGAGTCACCATTTCTTCTGATCCAACTCTTCTCTCCTATCTAGGTAATTGTTCCAGAGTGACCTCTAGATTTTTCCTAACAAAGGACCTAGTATTCCTTCTTTTGTCCATGATTTATAGTCTATAACACTAGTTCTAACCCTTTTGAGTCACCACCCACCAAAGTGGGAAATCTTTAACTGAATACAACAGGAAAACAAGAGTGCACTTTGCAAACTTTTATCTCTAGACTCTCCCCAGTGGAGTCACCATTTGTTGGTGACTCGGATGGGTAAATCAATCTGGTCAATAATATTTTGACTTTGCAAGATAACTACAACCAGATATTCTAACAAATACAATTCTTCATTGTTGTTCTCCCTAGTGGAGTCACCATTTTGTCAGTTGTCCTTTTAGTTTCAACTTGTAGGTTTACACTATGATTGACAATTTAATGTCACTGACTTTATCACCACTCCAAAGTCTGCAAGTAAAAGGGCCAATTAACAAGGATCAAAGAGATCCTCCTACACTTTGGGCCAAGATGCTCAGGTGGGTGTACCCTTGATTCACTTCTTGAAAGGAATCACTAAATAATAGACATTTATACCCCTTACTAATTGATTAAAGATTTTATCATCTATATGTGTGTGTATGATTGATGATGATGGATTGCTTCCAAAGAATAGATCAGTGCCTTAACCCAGGGAAAAGAGTCACTTGATAACATATATCAACTAAAACCTTAACTCAAACACACATAAACTCAGAGTAAGTTCTTTGCCTATCACTCCCCTCACTCCCAAATCTGATCATCAAATTCCAATCCAACAATGAACCCACTAAAATCACCCTAAAGGCTTTAATCCCAACTTTGTTAGGAAATCCAAGCTAATCTCACAATACTCTTTGTTTACCATATGCTAATCCACCTTATGACATTAACATATATGAGTTCACAATCAAAAAAAGAAGACAATCATCAATTTGAGACAGGAATTTAGGTGTATTCTTATTAACTTCAAAATCAGTACATTACCAAAATGACAAATGCTAGGAACAAAACAAAAAATCCAAGCTCTCCTTGTTCAGTATAATACCATCAACAACCAAGGACCAAAAATAAAGTTTTGGAACCCCCACTAAGTCAAAAATACCATAATATATACCCCCCTAGTCATCCTAAAATCTAAAAAAAGGATGCAACAAGCTACATATGACTAGGGTTAGGGTTTCACCCACCAGACCAACTACAAACAGTCAAAAAATTATTATAGCGGAAGAAACCTAGGCAACCAGGAGAAGATAGATCCCGAAGTGACCCTCAATCATGACAAATTCCATGAGAAAGTATTGAGAACCACAAAAATGCCCACATTGTCAATCTATTCGGCCACCTGCAACACGTCTTGAGCATAAAGAACATAGTACAGACCCCTACAAATGATCATGGAACACCATGGACCACACTGCAGCAGTTGGCAAAACCAATTCTACCAGATCTGGCCACTTAAACAATAAATTTTAGTCCTTTCTGTCACAGAAAACCCTCTAAGAAATTTGAATTTGAATTACAATAGTTATTTCCATGGCACCAATAGAAAATTAGTGGTTAACATTTAAACTTAGGTCAACTTCATATCATGACCATCAGATTCTTCCTTTTCGCGGGCTCTATGATTTATCTTGTAAAAATACCCCAGTCACATTTAGCGAACTGGCGATTAAAGGCTGTTTCCAATTTGTGGAATACTTTATCTCTCTGCCATTTAGTTTAGCGATTATGTGAATGCTTGTTCACTGAATCGCCAGTCAATTTGGAGCACCGCAATTTTTCATCACAAATGAGCGAAACCCTTGTAACATATCAGAACCACAAAATATTTTATCTGAAGTACTAGACCCTTTGAAAGATTCGGGCCCACTAACAAGTCCAAGTCACCCTCCTACTTAGCCAATCAGAACAACTCAAGTTAGCGCCACCTGTCAGAGGGCCCAATGTAAGATCTCATGGCTCTGACAACTTCCATGAGAACTTACGCTAACCGTAGATCTTCTATAGATGTCAGGTCCCACTAACAGACATGCCAACAACCAAGTCCTACTAACGAGTCCAAGTAAGATTCAAAATCAACGGATGACACATGATCTCATTGGGTAGGAATTGTTAGCACTTGAAATAATTTCCATGGTTTTCTATCTTTTAGCATGTTTTTTCTGGTCCCTGCAGTCAATTTTATCTCCCAGGTTTTGAAACCCTTAGTTTAAATTTAAAAAACTAGCCATTTTATTCAAAAGCCCTTTGTTTTACCCTAGCCCTATCTAATTTGTTATTAATTTATCAAGTCACTTAAAAGTCCTTATTTGCATGTGTGCATTTCCTTCCTAGCATGTTGCATGTTTGCGTGTTGCCTGGTGGTATTCTCTTTTCATTCTGCAAACTAGTGATTACTTGCTTGTCACTAGTTCTCTAGGTTTCCTAGTGATTTACCTTTTCTTCTGGTGATTGGGTGAACACTGTGGTCACGTATTCTCCTATTCCTAGTGGCTTATCTCTTAATAGTTTCTGACTTGGTGTGGTAGTTTCCTTTTCTTTGGTCGCATGTCCGTGTTATTTTCTAGGCCCGGTCTTCTAACAACATCTCCATCTGATGGTTGGCGTATCTTCTTATAGAATTTTTTAGAAGCTTGAGATCTTACACCAATCGTTGATCTTTCCTGATGATGTAGCCTTCCTTTTCAAGTGGTTCCACATGCCAAGTATGCTGATTTGGCAATATCTCATTGATCAATGGGAGTATGAAGTGGAATCTTGTTAGTTGGACTAGCTCTCTTGGCATCCAAGCATATTAATGTTCAATTTGATCTTGTGGCTATTGTTATTCTACCAAGATGACATGTATTGGTTGTGGATTATTCCCTATGATCTTCAACTTGTAGATTTACACTTTGGTGGATAATGTAAATGAAACTCTGACTCTATCACCACTCCAAAGCCCACAAGGAAGAGGGCCAACTGACAAGGATCAAAGGATCCTTCTACTCTTTGAGCTTCAATGCTCAGACAGGTGTACCCTTGATGCACTTCTACAAAGGAGTCTCAAAATGATGTATACAATGCTCAACACAAGTCTATAAAAGGTTTATCAAATGAATTTTTATGTTTGTGTGGTTGTTAACCATGACTTCAAAAGAAAGGACCAGTGCCTTATCCTAGGGCTAAGAGTCACCCAATCGTATACTTCAACTAAATACCTTAAGTCAAACACAATGGAAACCAGAGTAAGTGCTTTGCCTATTACCCCTTTCCCTCAAGCACAAGGACATCAAATTCTATACCTAGTTGCAAACTCACTGAATTCACTTAAAAGGCTTTAATCCTAGCTTTGTTAGAAACTTAGAGATGAATTCAAAATACTCTTTGTTTACCATACATTAACACACTTTGTGACATTAACATATATGAGCTCAAAGACAAGCAAGAAGACATACACAAGATACAAGATTGGTATTCAAAATGTTCTCATTAACATAATCAGAATTAGCATACAATTGGCATGACACCAAGATGAGAAAAAGGCACCAAACTAGACCTCTATCAGTATATTACAGTAAAAAACTAGGGACCAAAAGCAACAAGATTTTGGAACCCTTGCAAAATCAAAGATTGTGCAACTTATACCACTAGCTGCCTTGGGATCCTCAAGATCAGATGCAACAAGCTTCAGATAGCTAGGGTCAGGGATCCTCAACCACCCAACCTACTGGAAATAGTCTAAAAGTTATTACAAGGGCAGGAAACACAACAAAATTAGGAAAGAGGAAACCAGAACTGATCCCTAATCATGAATATCTTCTCTGCAAGTACAAAGGATCACAAAACTAGGCTCAAAAGGACACCTTGCAACATGCCTTGAGCACACAATTACAATGGTACAAGCTCTGCAAACAATCAAACCACACCCTGGACCACACCGTAAATATAAAACTAGTCACTTCCCACCAAACAGGGTCATTTCTGCAATGAATTCTGTAAATTTGGTACTTTCTATCACTGGAAATTCATAGAAATTCAAATTTGAATCTGCAACAATCACCATGTAATTCATGGGCCTCAAGTTTCTTGATCGTTCACCCCTTGTTGCACAACCACGCATTCACAATTCTCACTGCCATAGGAAACAGGCAACAATTTATGCCTGGTGGCATGATCGCATAGCCCAGAAATGGGCTATATGAACATGCAACATGCCATTACCGCCAACGCTGCCACTTGCCACAAGATAGTTTGTCACATGTTCACAAGCTGGAAAACTCGCTCACACGAACATGTGACAAGCCGCTACCATGCACCTTGCCGGCCATCATGATACCACCAAAAATCCCCACATGGGCCCACGTTCAAACCTACCATCCTGCCAGCTCAGACCAACCGGAGATCACCATGACAATCTGCCAACGGGACCACCAAGAAAATATAGACAGGCCCCAAGGACACATGGCACCCTGTCACATGATCACATGGCCCAGAAATGAGCTATGCGAACATTCAGCAACCTGTAGATCGCTACCGTTACCACAACCATCACCGCAAGAAGTTTGTCGCATGATCGCAAGCTGTGGAAATGGCCCTTGTGATGATGCGACAAGGCCATGGGACCCACCTAAAACCCCTTGCCACCTCGGTACACCAGCCAATCAAACATCAACACCTCAACACCCGAAAGATGCCCCACCAGACTTAGTGAATTGGTGACAAAGGACCTTCACCAATTCGCTAAACATTTCACACTTTCGCTAAACAACTTAGTGACTTCCTGACTACCATTCGCGCAATCGTGAGAAAAACTAGTGAATCCTCTTATCTTTCCATGAATGCAAGACCACATTAAATTTGTTGGCACCATTAACTTCTTTATCCACTCTGCCAAACACTAGACTGCACTTGGGCCTGCCAGATGCCACATGTCACCATTTCATTTGTAGTTCATGCCTGGTTATACTAACACGGGACCCACTTTCCTTAGGCCTCAAGATGAATGGCTGGAGTAAGATCTCATAGCTCTGACAAATCCCATGAGAACTTACGCTGGCCATAGGATCCATCTTCGTCATAGACCATTCTGACAACGGCCCCAGTAAGATCTCATAGATCTGACAAATCCCATGAGAACTTGTCTAACCATAGGGCCCTCCATATCAAATTCATGATCCAGAAGTAAGCACTCTTGCTCGCTCCTCAAGGCATCAAGATCACTAAACACATCATATTGCAACGTTTTAGGAGCAGAAGAAAGCATTTTTTTTCTCTCCTTCATTTCATTTATTTTTCTAATAAGAGACTGCCTCTCAATCAAAGCATTTACCTTTTCAGTCTCTCTCTCATCTTGTAACCTTTTATGTATGGCATCCTGCTCTGCCAACTGCAACCTTAGTGCATTCAAATCATCAGGATCTACCATAATATCATCAGAACTAGATGACACATCCATATCAGGAAGATTTTGATATGGGAAATGAGCTTACCTATGTCTCGTGGGCTCCCTTCTAAATTGATCTTCAAGATCCAAATCAACTTCTAAACCCATATCTCTATTTTCTTCATTCTGATTTGCAGGGAAAGGACCTTTGTCCTGAAATGTAGCCTCAAGGGTATCATAAAATCTCTCTTTAGAGTGACCACCATCTGATCTAGATGCTCTGTCTTGTGAACCATCCTCACTTGAGGATACATGTGGTCTTCTAGCTCTTTCATTTCTTTGTTCTCTCATGGGAGCACTGGTAGACTCACCATTCCTTCTAATCTAGCTCTTGTTTCCCTGTCTAGGTAATTGCTCCAGAGTGACCTCAAGATTCTTCTTGACATATGACCTAGTATTTCTCCTCTTGTCCATGCTTCTTCAATATGTTGCACTTGTTCAAAGCTCTGAGTCACCACCCACCTAGATGGGAAATCTTTGAAAACACATAGGAAAACAAGAACACACTTATACTTTTCTCTCTAAATTCTCCCTAGCAGAGTCACCATTTTGTTGGGTGTGGATTATTCCATTTGATCTTCAACTTGCAGATTTACACTTTGATGGACAATGTAAATGAAATTCTGACTCTATCACCACTCTAAAGTCCACAAGGAAGAGGGCCAACTGGCAAGGATCAAAAGATCCTTCTACTCTTTGAGCTTCAATGCTTAGGCAGGTGTACCCTTGACTCACTTCTCTAAAGGAGTCTCAAAATGATGTATAAAATACTCAACACAAGTCTATAAAGGTTTATCAAATGAATATTTATGTTTGTAGTTATTAACCATGCATACCTCAAAAGGAAGGACCAGTGCCTTATCCCAGGGCTCAGAGTCACCTAACTGTATACCTCAAATAAAACATAATAGAAGCCAGAGTAAGTGTTTTTCCTATTACCCCTTTCCCTCAAGCATAAGGACATCAAATTCTACACCTAACTACAAACTCACCGAATTCACCTAAAAGACTTTAATCCTAACTTTGTTAGAAACTTAGAGATGAATTCAAAATACTCTTTGTTTACCATACATTAGCACACTTTGTGAAAATAACATATATGAGCTCAGAGACAAGCAAGAAGACATACACAAGATGCAAGATTGGGATTCAAGAATGTTTTCATTAACAAATCCAGAATCAACATAAAATTAGCATCACATAAAGATGAGAAAAGTCACAAAATCCAGACCTCTATCAGCATATTATAGTCAAAAACCAGGGACCAAAAGCAACAATGTTTTGGAACCCTTACAAAATCTAAAATTCTACAATTTATACCTCCTAGTCATCTTGGAAATTTGCAACAAGCTACGGATGACTAGGGTTAGGGTTTCAACCACCAAATCTACTGGAAATGGTCAAAAATTTATTACAGGGGCGGGAAACACATCCAATCTAGAAGGGAGGAACACTCAAATAGATCCATAATGATGAAAATCTTCTCTACAAGTATAAAGGATCACAAAACTAGGCTCAAAAGGACACCCTGCAACATGCCTTGAGCCACACCTGCAACGTACATGCTCTACAAACAAGCACCAGACACCCTGGACCACACTGCAAATGGCAAACCAGTCACTTCTCACCAAACAGGGTCATTTCTGCATTGAATTCCATAAAAATGGTACCCTCTATCACTGGAAATGCTCAAAAATTCAAATTTGAATCTCAACAGTTATTTCTATAGCTCCTGTAGAGAAACGACGGCCAAAAATCAAACCTTTATCAACTTTAAAATGCAATCATCTGATCAATTTCCCTTCGCGGGCCTTATGATTTTCCTTTTAAAAGACCCCAGTCACACCTGGTGAATTAGCGACAAAGAAACCTCACCAATTCATGAAACACTTCACTCCTTCACTAAAAATCTAGCGACACCCCGACTAACGTTTGCCAAATCACTAAACAAAGTAGTGAATCACCCTTTTTATGCATGAATGTGTGAACACATTGAATTTTTGTCGGCACCACTAGATCTTTATCCATTCTGCCAAACCTTAGACCCCACCTGGGTCCACTCGATGCCACATGTCATTTTACCATTCACAACAACTACCCAGTCATGACTGACAGGACCCACAAACCATCGACATCTAATCGAACAGCTGGTGCAAGATCGCATGGGGTTGGATTATTCCATGTGATCATGCGGCAGCCACACGATCTTCCTTTACTCTGTCGCTTGAAGAATCAGGTCCCACTGACACACACCAGGAAAGATCTGAAATCAACGGTCATCGCATGATCGCAAGAGGATGGAATATTCCATGTGATCATTCGACAACCACATGATCCTCAGGCAACTGACAACATGACCCCACCTGGGCCCACCACTGCCACTTCATTAAATCCATCGGTCAATGAGGAACCGCCAACTTTTCCTAGGTGTCAGAGACCGGGCCCAGGAAATAAAGCAAGCCGAAACATAGGAAAAATTAAAGGTCATGACTTAGAAAATATTTACCACTGGGCCAAGGAAAACTTAGGAAAGGGGACCCGATAGAAAAATTAATCACATGATCGCATAAACCGGAAATAGTCTATGCGATTATGTGACTAACCACATAACATGTGAAGAGGTCATAAAAATTTTTTAAGCACATGGGAAATTGGGGTTCAAGTGAGCCAAAAAGGTAATGTGAAAAAAAGAATAGGGCCAAGGAAAGACAAAGGGCTCAGCTGGCAATGGCTAGTTCTTTTTGAATTTTGCAAGGGTTTTAGGTGAAAACAATAAAAAACACTGCAGGGACCAGGGGAAAGAACATGTAGCCATGAAAATTTTGCAAGTGCTAACACTTTGATCACACTTGTGAACTTAAGACTGAGTAGACCACCAGGCAGCTAAACAAAATTGGGACCCGCATGGCTAGGTGGCAAGCAATTGCATGATTACATGTTAGAAAAGTCTGACATGCGGCCATGCGATAGCCAATCAGGAAGATCCCAGACCCACCATCCACATCGGACTTCCACAGTTAGAGAAAACACCACAATCAGGATAGAAGTGTGGGGATGAAAACACACAGGGTTTTCACACAGACCAAAAACATAGGAATATTGATAGACCGAAACATAGTAGGGAAGCCAAAAACATCATGGGTTTTCAAAAACACTATGGGTTTTCGACACTATGGCAGAATTTCAACAATGCTTCCTACGGACCTTAGGACTTGAAAAATTTTTTTGGGTTTTGCAATTTAAGAGGATGCGGTCTGGGTTGAAGCAAGGTGACACATGAAACACACAGGGCAAGACATGCACACCATGAATCAAGTGGATTTCCATCGCAAGTCAAGACTGAGATTGCAGGCACGGTATGATAGCAAAACAAAATTTGCAGAGAAAAGGCCAACTTCACAAGATTTTTCAATGACAGAAAAAAGGCCTAACAGTGGCTCTGGTTGGGGATGTATGCCTCCTATAGGCATGGCAAGGACTTAGAATCACTGGTAAATGCAGACCATCCCACAGGACAAAATTGCAGATAGCAAGGAACAAGCAGGGCAAGACAAGTAATAGGACCGGAAACTTGATAGACCACGGCAAAATAGGGTATAGGCAAGCAACCTATATACAAGAATTTACAAGATGTACAACCCTAACTACTGTTCATGGAAAATAGAGTACTTCAAATGAAGTACTGCTTCAAGAATTGTCCATGAACTGGCAACTCCTGAATACCACCATTAGAATCCTTGATGACGTAAGAATCTTGGCCCCATTTCTCATGAATCAAATATGGCCCTAACTAAATGGGATCAAATTTACCATGCTTCCCATTATCCTCCAATCTTGCATTCCAAACTAACACCAAATCACCAAGTTCAAAATTTCTATCAATAGTCTTTTTATCATATAGATTCTTAACTTGTAACTGCAATTTGGCATTCCTTGTAACTGATTCTCTTCTAGTTTCATCCAACCTAATTAGGTCCTCCATTCTCAACTACATTTCATCATCAATGTCATCATCATACAACTGCAAAAACTTGTACATCTCCAACAAATTATTCTGAGCCATTCTAGCATGAATTCCATACACCAGGTCAAATGGTGCACAACCAATTGCCCTCTTCACAGTTACCCTATCAGCCCATAAAGCTAATGGCAGCTTTGAATTCCATGCCCTCTTATTCTTCTCTAGAATTTTCTTGAATGTTTATGTTTGTGTGGTTGTTAACCATGACTTCAAAAGAAAGGACCAGTGCCTTATCCCAAGGCTAAGAGTCATCCAACCATATACTTCAGCTAAATACCTTAAGTCAAACACAATGGAAACCAGAGTAAGTGCTTTGCCTATTACCCCTTTCCCTCAAGCACAAGGACATCAAATTCTATACCTGGCTGCAAACTCATTGAATTCACCTAAAAGGCTTTAATCCTAACTTTTTTTAGAAACTCAGAGATGAATTCAAAATACTCTTTGTTTACCATACATTAACACACTTTGTGACATTAACATATATGAGCTCATAGACAAGCAAGAAGACATACACAAGATACAAGATTGGGATTCAAAATATTCTCATTAACACAATTAGGATCAGCATATAATTGGCATGACACCAAGATGAGAAGAAGGCACCAAATCAGACCTCTATTAGTATATTACAGTAAAAAACCAGGGACCAAAAGCAACAAGATTTTGGAACCCTTGCAAAATCAAGGATTCTGCAACTTATACCACTGGCTGCCTTGGGATCCTCAAGATCAGATGCAACAAGCTTCAGATAGCTAGGGTCAGGGATCCTCAACCACCCAACCTATTGGAAATGGTCTAAAAGTTATTACAGGGGTGGGAAACACAGCAAAATTAGGAAAGAGGAAACCAGAACTGATCCCTAATCATGAAAATCTTCTCTACAAGTACAAGGGATCACAAAACTAGGCTCAAAAGGACACCTTGCAACATGCCTTGAGCACACAACTGCAATGGTACAAGGTCTGCAAACAATCCAGCCACACCCTAGACCACACTGCAAATAGCAAACCAGTCACTTCCCACCGAACAGGGTCATTTCTACAATGAATTCCATAAATTTGGTACTTTCTGTCATTAGAAATTCTCAGAAATTCAAATTTGAATCTACAAATGGTCACCATGTAATTCGCGGGCCTCAAGTTTCTTGACTGTTCACCCCTTATCGTGCAACCGCGCATTCACAATTCTCACCGCCACAGGAAACGAGCAATTATTTATGTCTGGTTGCATGATCGCATATCCTGAAAATGGGCTATGCGAACATGTGACACACCATTACCGTCGACGCTACTGCTTGCCACAAGATAGTTTGTTGCATGTTTGCAAGCCAGAAAATTGGCTCACGCAACCATGTGACAAGCTGCTATCATGCACCCGGCCGGCCATCATGATGCCACCAAAAATCCCCACCTAGGCCTACATTCAAACCTACCATCCTGCCAGCTTGGACCAACCGGAGATCGCCATGACACATCCATGAATGGGACTACCAAGAAAATATAGATAGGCCCTAGGGACACTTGGCACCCTATCGCATGATCGCATAGCCTGGAAATGGGCTATGCGAACATGCAGCAACTCGCAGACCACTACCATTAGCGCAACCATCACCGTAAGGGGTTTGTCACATGATCGCAAGCCATGGAAATGGCCCTTGCGATCATATGAAAAGGCCATGGGACCCACCTGTAAACCCCTTGCCACCTCGATACACTAGCCAATCAAACATCAACACCTTAGCTCCCAGAAGACACCCCACTAGACTTAGCGAATTGGCAACAAAGGACCTTTGCCAATTTGCTAAACATTTCACACTTTCGCTAAACAACTTAGTGACTCCTCGACTACCATTCATGCAATCATGAGACAAACTAGTGAATCCTCTTATCATTTCACAAATGCGCGACCACATTAAATTTGTCAGCACCGTTAACTTCTTTATCCACTCTGCCAAACACTAGACTGCACTTGGGCCCGCCAGATGTCACATGTTGCCATTTCATTTGCAGTTCATGCCCAGTTATACTGACATGGGACCCACTTTCCTTAGGCCTCAAGATGAACGGCTAGCGTAAGATCTCATAGCTCTAACAAATCCCATGAGAACTTACACTGGCCATAGGATCCATCTTCGTCACAGACCCCTCTTACAACAACCCCACTCCTGAGCACATCCATGTCGACCAATAAGAAACCTCCACCTACATAGACATGTCACACCAGGACCACACCCTTTCCACCAACGGGCCTCAAGGACATGTGGCAAGTGGTCTCATGATTGCATAGCCAAAAATTGGGCTATGCAATCATGCGACAACCAATCACAGGCTACCACATGTCTACCTTCGGGACCACACCAAAGAAGCCTCACCCTTTCAAAGGATCGGATGGTTGTCACAAAAGTGCATAGCCTTGACAAATCCTTCGTGCTTTAATAACAACCATTGATGCTTTGACACATCAAGACCCTTTGGCCAATCTGAAAACCAAGTCCCACCTTTGATCTCACTTGCACACTTAAGACTGAGTAGACCACCAGCCAATTGAACAGAACTAGGACCTGCATAGCTAGGTGGCAAGCGGTTGCATGATCGCATGTTAGAAAAGTCTGACATGCGGCCATGTGATAGCCAATCAAGAAGAGCCTGGACCCACCATCCATGTCAGACTTGTACAGTTAGAGAAAACACCACAATTAGGACAGAAGTGCGGGGACAAAAGCACACAGGGTTTTCACACAGACCGAAAACACATAGGAATATCGACAGACTGAAAGATAGCAAGGAAGCCAAAAACATCACAGGTTTTTTAAAACACTATGGGTTTTCGACACTGTGGCAGAATTTCAACAATATTTCTTGCAGACCTTAAAACTTGAAAAACTTTTCTGGGTTTTGCGATTTAAGAGGATGCAGTTTGGGCTGAAGCAAAGTGACACATGAAACACATAGGGTAAGACATGCACACCATGAATCAAGTGGATTTCCATCGCAAGTCAAGACTGAGATTGCAGGCATGGCAGGACAACAAAACCAAATTTGTAGAGAAAAGGCCAACTTCACAAGATTTTGCAATGACAGAAAAAAGGCCTAACAACATGCTCAGCCTTTAACTCAGTGGTATAGCGACAGCCGTTGATTCTCGTAAAGGATTAGTAGGTCCAAGGTAACACATAGGCACAGTTGGTGGTTTTTGATTGGTCCATGTATGAACACAATGGCATGCTGTCAGTGGGACCTAGTTTTTGATTGCATCATAGGGTCCTGACATTGTCAAACAATCGACAATGGGCACATGATCTTATGAGATGTGTCAGAGGCTTAAGATCATGCACTGTCCATTGATTCAATCTTTGTCAGAGGTGACAAAATGTGGCAGGTCAACTTGCCAAGTGTGTTGATATGGTAAGCTATGATTGGTCCACATTGTGTGACTGGATATTGTGTCAGTGGGGCCAGGTCTTTTGGGGTTTAATTGTTCTGATAGTGATAGAAGATCAATAGTTGGCATGTAATCTGATGGGTTTTTTCTGACATATGCGATCTTAAGACTACCATTGATCTTCCTGGTGCGGGCCCAATTAAGTTTCTTCATTATTTTGGTAGTTCTGATAAAGTGGTTAGTAGCCTGATAAATTTTAATGCTTTTTGCTCATTCATGCAATAGAATGATGATACTCTAAATTGGTTGGCAATTACATGAGTATGTATTCACGTAATTGCTAAACTTTCTAGTAGATAGATAAAGTTCTTCGCAAACTAACGAAACCCTTTAGTCGCTTGTTCGCCAGATGTAGCTGAGATAAGTCAGGTTTTCCTCTATTTGCTCATTCATGGAATTAGGTAGTAATGTTCCAAAAGGCTTAGCGACTTGGTGAACAAGTTTTCACCTAATAACTAAATAATTTGGTGAAGGCATAATATATTCTGTGACTTGGAGGTATCCTTCAGTCACCAGTTTGCTGAAAAGAGATCGAGGTCAAATATCTTCCTTTGTTCGCTAGTTCGTGGGGTTAAGCGGTGGTTAATATTTTCTTTCCATGACCAGGGAAATGCCTTGTCGCTTGGTCACTAAATGTAAACCAAGATTCCTTTTAAAAGTTAAGTCATAAAAGATCGCGAAAGGGAGAGATCGGACGGCTGTGACTTAAAGTTGATCGAGATTCAAATTTTGACCGCTGATTCGCTACAAGCGCCATGGAAATGACCGTTTGTTTTCAAATTCAAATTTTTGAAGGGTTTCCTGTGAACAGAAGGAATAAAATTGAATGCAAAAGCCATTGGAGCTGGTAGGAGATGATCTATTTTCCATTGTAGTGCGGTCTAGGGTGTGCTGTGTTTGTTTGCAGGGTCTGTACTATGCAATTTTATGCTCGAGGCATGTTGCAGGTGGCCAAATGGGGTTGACAATTTCAAATTTTCATGATTTACAGTACTTTCCCAGAGATCTATCATGAGTGAAAATCTTCCTTAGGAATGGCCTACTGGTTTTCTTCCCCCACAATTAATTTGTGACTATTTCCAGTTGGTTGGGTGGTTGAAATCCTAACCCTAGTCATCCATAGCTTGTTGCAACCTATTTTGGGTTTCCAAGATGACTAGGGGCTATAAGTTGTAGGATTTTCAATTTTTTAAGGGTTCCAAAAAATTTCTTTGGTTCCTGGTTGTTAATGGTGTTATACTGATAGAGGAGCTAGATTTTGGATCTTTTCCTATCTTTGTGTTGTTCTGATTGTATATTGAAATTTTGAATATATTAATGAGAATGTTATTGAGTTCCAATCTTGCATTTGTGTATGTCTTCTTGTTTTGGTTCTAAGCTCATATATGTTAGTGTCATAAAGTGTATTAGCATATGGTAAACAAAGAGTATTGTGAAGTCATCTCTGAGTTCCTAAAAAAGTTAGGATTAAAGTCTTTTAGGTGGGTTCAGTGAGATTATAACCAAGTAAGAATCTGATGTCCTTGTGTTTGGGGGAGAGGGGTAATAGGCAAAGCACTTACCCTAGATTCAATTAAGTTTGAGTTAAGGTCTTCAGTTGATCTATGTAATTGGATGACTCTTTTCCCTAGCTTAAGGCACTGGTCCATCCTCTGGAGGCATTTCGTTGTTATTAACCACACACACACAAATTAAATTATCAAATCCTTAAATTGGTTAGTAAAGAGTATATTGGTATAATATTTGGAGACTCCTTTGGAGAAGTGAGTCAAGGGTACACCCGCCTGAGCATTAAGGCTCAAAGTGTAGAAGGATCTCTTTTGATCCTTGTTAATTAGCCCTCTTCCTTGTAGACTTTGGAGTGGTGATAGAGTCAAAGTATTATTAAGGTTATCCATCAAAGTATAAATCTACAAGTTGAAGATCAAAGGGAACTACCAACACCATTTTTTTGGTAGTTCCTTTTGATCTTCAAATTGTAGATTTATACTT
This sequence comes from Chamaecyparis obtusa, assembly GCA_027943335.1. Taxonomy (NCBI): domain Eukaryota; kingdom Viridiplantae; phylum Streptophyta; class Pinopsida; order Cupressales; family Cupressaceae; genus Chamaecyparis; species Chamaecyparis obtusa. The sequence goes on along the minus strand of BSBK01005563.1, from coordinate 117,276 downwards.
TAATGGATAACCTTAATAATAAAGGTGCAGGACTTAGGAAAAAAATAAACCCGCAAGACTATAGGCTCAAGGAAATATTAACGGCCACCGGGGGTAAAAAATTTAGGAAGAATTAAAATGGGGGCTGACTAAAAATATAAAGCACGTGCATTTTAGGATTTTTAACTGGCCCGAAAAGGTAACTTAAAATTAGAATAGGGCCAGGGTAAACTCAGGGTATTTTCATACCAACGGCTAGGTTTTGAATAATTGCAAGGGTTTCAAAGCCAGGGACACAAAAATGACTGCAAGGACTAGAAGAAACATGCCACAGCCATGAAATTTTTTGCAGATGCTAACAGTGGCTCTTTCTAGGGATGCATGCCTGTTGTAGCCATGGCAAGAAATCAGTTCTCTAGGAGAAGCAGACCACCCCAAAAACCTTCTTGAACAACTTTATTGAAAATAGGAAAACTACTCCTATTATGTACAAACCATGGCCCTGAACCACTAGAAACCTTCAAAACTGCTTACCTCTATCATATGCCTAATTTTCATTTCTTTCTTCTTGAGGTAAGCCTAAAATTTTATTCCCATTTTTTTCACCAAGCATATCAACATTTTCAATCAATCCATCATGCAAAACTTAATTATTGTCTTCATTCCCATAGTGCATGTAAAAACTTGAAGCAATTTCATCATCTTGCTCACAATGAAAGTAAGACTTAGCATGGTCATGAACACAGTCATCAAACTAAAACTGATCTTTATCTATTGATTCATCTATGCCATCAATCTAAAATGCAAAAGTCACATACTTTATTTGATAAAAGTCTTCATTCATACCTTGACTATGGATATCCTCAGGTGTAGCTAGTTGGAGTTCAAAAGAATAATTAGGTTTATACTTACACATGTCATCATCATCAAATTCTGCTACATTTGAGACCTCCATGTGTTCTTCAAACAATGGATTGATAATTCCATGCAATACTCCTTGTTTCACATTATGAAAAAAAATGTGCTGATCATCATCATAGTCCTCATCATATAAAGTATTAGAAAACACTTTAAACTCACTACCCATTTCATCTCCATGGAGATTCTCAACACACAAAGGAAAATCAGAACTATATGAAGATTCACAGTCAACATCATCTACCAAGCATACAGTGTCCATAATTATATCTTCTTCATTATCTTGTTTAGGAAAACCATCATAGCAAAACCATGGTTCACTCCTAAACTCTCTATTATATGCTGCAACCTCACTATCCAATGCAGGACCATTAGATAACCCTTTACTCAAATCTTCATGTTCATCCTCACTGATATCACATTGAATTACCATTTCTTTATCTTCATACTTTGAGGACAAATCACTCTTAACATCTTCATACTCAAGCTGATTTGTACAATGTACAAATTGAGATGCACTATCACTTTCAAATTTAGAAAATGAATTCATATCTTCACTAATAAAGGAGTGTCCACTTCTATCATTACTTTCTTCCTCCCAAGTTGCATTTGACTCATATGAAGACACCTCAACATCAATGCCCTCATCACTCTCACTTGAGTAACCACTTTCAGCACTATGTTCCTCTGACTGTGACTGATATATCTATGAATCACATTCCTCATCTTGTGCAACAACTTCAAACTCATCATTAGAGACATAATTTTTAGTCTCCTCATTTGTGTGATATTGAGACATAAAAGCAGCAAACTCATGTCTAGGAACAATAGAAAAATCATGCTTATAATCAAAATTACAAGAATTGACTGCAGTAGCTAATTCACAATTCAAAACACCATCACGCTGCTCAATTCTACCAAAGTTTGGAATATATCTTATTGTTGTAGCATTCTGAACACATGTCTCATTAGTAACAAAAGACTCAACAACATTTATACACACATCTTGATTTGACATTTCAACTTGATTACAAACTATAGCAGAAGTGTTGATACATTGATTTGGAATTGTGGCATCAACACTACATTCTTTTTTTCTTTCATATTCATTATATTGGCATACATTCATGGAAAAATGACCTCTGGTCAATCCATATTTCAAATTGTTTTCAATGTCCATCGCAGTTATAAATGCTTGATATAATGACTTAGGTTCTTTATCCCTCAGTAAGTAGTTCATTTTCTTACAAAATGCATCAAAGTAGATATTCATACATACTTGATCATTGGGTCTATAACTCTTAGGGATTGCATTCAATACTCTTGAAAATCTAATATTGAATTGAGGGACAAGTTCATCACTCTCAATATGAATCTTTAAAAACTTATCATAAGAATCAGATATGCTTACCCTTTCTCCAAATTGTTCCATGAAGGCCAAATGCATCTCACTCCAAGATGAGATAGAACATGCTGGTAGAAAAGAGAACCAGTCTCTAGCATCACCTTCTAAAGTTTGAACAAATAATTTCATCCATAGGTCTTCATGGAAAAAATCAAAATCACACATCACATCAGCAAAGCATTGAACATGCTTCCCTGCTGACTGATATTGGTCCCTATCATACTTTGGTAAATATCCCATGATTCCATTAGGGATCTTATTAGGGAAACCAGGTATGCCATCATAACAAAATGGCACATATCCTTTGACAAAAGAAACCTTGTGAACATCCATCACTAGCTGCAGCTTTTGCACATCCATTTGAAAATCTTCAAGACTAATGACAAGAAATCTATACTTGAAACTAACCTTCTTTTGTCACTGAACCCCTCCTACATACTCCACACTTATATGTCCTTTCTTTAATGACAAAACCATTTGATAAGTTCCATGCAAAAACACAAAATATTGAATGGGGAATACCTAGAAGCCTTTGCTAATTGTTGTTGTCCTCTTCACACTTGATTGAAATCTGAAACAAGGTTACACACCTTAGGCTCATTCTAGTATAGAGTCCCCATGTCTTTTTCAGAGGACACAAATTTTTATTGATCTCCTTTGAAGCACCAAAATTTATGGGCATGCCTCAGAGTAGAGTCACATACAATAGTTTTAAAAGTTTACAACATCAAATCCAGGTAATACATTTGTAGATCTGAAAACAACTTTCAGATTATGACATTTACGAGACTCTTCCCGAAGATTAAAAAATAGCAAGACTCTAGCATACTCTTAATGGTGAACTTATTTCAATCCCCTGTAGAGTCACCATCTTGTTGGTTCTTCATTTTCCCTAAGGGTTAGATTGACATTAGGAATGACAGGGCCAGTGTCACATTCACTCAACACTCCAAATCTAATAAGGAAAAAGGCCAACTGACAAGGATCAAAGAGAGATCCTTCTACACTTTGAGCTCTACATCACTCAGGTGAGTATACCTCATCTACACACACATAAAACTTGAATCACACTACAGGTCTGTAGGTGACTGACTGTGGAATGGTTCTCAAACCCTTGTAGGTATCCTGTACCTCAATGAAACCAAGATCTCATGCAATAGCCCTACTTGCATAGAATGAGTATGAAAACCAGAGATCTATTTCTAACAACATGAAAGGGAAAGGGCATAACTGAATGTAAGTGATTTAATGATGGGTTTGAAGGGTTTCTTGAGATACCCTAAGTCCCTCATAGACCAGTGCCTTGTCCAATGGGCCACAGAGTCAAATACCCTATTGCAATAGACAACTATGAAACAAGAAAGCAATAAATTCAATGTGTTGATGCCTAACATCAATCACACACCATGACCAAACCTCACTTCAACAACCCACCTATGTATCCAAGTATGTTATGACCCATCCAAAGGCTTTTAACCCTCCCCTGAGAAGAAACCTATGAATAGATAACACATTAACCAGCATCCACTGGAAGACAAGCATGACATATCTTTGACACCTCAGCTCATACATACATTAAAAACAATCTTGAACCAGTTATCTCTGTGAAGACAACTCCACTTGCAAACACATAGGAAATGCAAATAGAAAAATCAAACACCCTTGATGTATGATTAATGAGTTCAAAATTCAAATGGAGATAGTTTGGTAACAGTAAGAATATATTGAATCCTCGTACATAAGACAAATCAATTACAATATGTATTATATTCTCTGAACCAACAAAGGAAGAAAAAACACCCTATATGCAGAGAGAAAGAGAAAATCTATAGGAAAATGACCCTTCATGGAACCAATTCTCCTCAAAATTATAGAAGAAGGAACCCCTAAAACAACTAATAGAACTCCCTTTATACCCCCTAGTCATCTTGGAATCCTAAAAGGATGCATCAAGCTTCGGATGACTAGGGTTAGGGTTACAACAACTACACCAGCCCTAATCACAATAGAAAATAAAAAAGCTAAGAGGGAAAACCAAGTACAGGTCTGTCAAATCCAAGGATGATCTTCATGAATGAGAAAAATATCTGAGAAGTATAGGAAAATCATAAATTTCACCATACAAACCAATCTGATCAGACCTACAAAATGCCTTGAGCCACAAAAAATATCCATCTCCATATGGTACAAACCCTCCTGCAATCGATCATGGTAGCCTAGACCACACTGCAACCACTGGCGCCACCAAAAAAATCAAATCCAACCTCTAAAGCAATTAAAACTAGTCCTTTTTGTAGCTAGAAACCCTCAAAAAATTCAAATTTGAATTTCAACGATCACTTCCAAGGTGCTAGTAGCAAATCGGCAGTTGACATTTAAAACTCAATCAACTTTAAGTCCTGACCATCAGATCCTTTTATTTCACGGGCTATATGTCTTTAACTCACTGTTATCCTCAGGTTAACTCTTAGTGAACACGTGACAAGGCATTTCCTTATTTACAAAATGAAATTCCTAACTTGAGCTCAACCTTGCGATTTAGCGAACAAAGGAAAATTACTAACCCTGGTCTTTATTTGGTGAACTAGCGACAGAAGGATTTCGCCAGTTCGCAAAACACTTTATGTCTCTGCTAAATAATTTAGTGATTACGCAACCTTCCTTCATTGAATCGCTAAATAATTTGAAGCACCACCAATTATTCTCACAAATGAGTGAACCCATTGAAATTTGTCAAGCCACTAACCTTATTTATCCAGACCACTAAACCCTAGACCCCCGCCTGGGCCAGCTTTATGCAACTTGTTAGCAAACCATTCATTGCTCATGCTTGGTCATCTTTGACATAGGACCCACAATCAGTAAGCCTTCAAATCAGACAGTGGGCGCAAGACCTCATGGCTCTGACACAACCCATGAGATCATACACCAACCATTGATTCTGTCCTCATCACCAACCTTTCTGACTATGACCCCACCCTTCTTTATCATCCACATCGACCAATGAGGAGACACCATTTGTGGACACATAGTAGTGGACTTGCCATATTTTGTCACCTCTAAAAAAGGTAAAATTGACGGTTGTCTGAAGATCTCATGTGTCTAACACATTCCTTAAGAACTTACGCCCTTCGTGGATTTTCTGCAGATGTCAGGACCCTCTAACAAGCTGAAAACCAGGTCCTAGTGACAACTGCCAACACATTAAATCATGGACCAACCAAAAACTACCAACTGTGCTTACGTGTTATTTTGGACCCACCTTTTATACTGACCTGAACACCTAGTGGATCAAATAAATGGTGAATGATCTCAAGGGCTCAAAAGATTCTATGCGCTTATACACCAACTGTCGATCTGGAATCTTAGCCGATATCATAAAGCGTGACCCCACTGTGCTGCATAGGATACTTCGACGAATCAGGGACCACCACGTCACAGAATCTGACAAGTGGACAAGTAACTTTTCCTTCGCTCATAGATCACTCTGACAACTCTGCAACTTCATTATTTCTTTCGGCCAATAGGGAAATACCACTTGTGCTTATGTGGTAGTGGACCCGCCTGCATTGAAAGGTTATGTCACGAGAAAGAATCAACAGTCATCATAAGATCACAAGCCTCTGACAAAACCCTTGCAAACTTACGACAACCGTAGGATTAAGATGGTGTCAGAGCTAGGCCTAGGAAATATTTAAGCCAAAACTATAGAAAAATTAAAGGCACAAGACTTAGGAAAAAAAATAAACACGCAAGACTATAGGCTTAAGGAAATATTAAATGCTATTGGGGGTAAAAACCTTAGGAAGAATTAAAATGGGGGCCAACCAAAAATATAAAGCATGTGCATTTTAGGATTTTTAAGTGGCCTGAAAAGGTAACTTAAAATTAGAATAGGGCCAGGGTAAACTTAGGGTTATTTCATACCAACAGCTAGTTTTTGAATAATTGCAAGGGTTTCAAAGCCATGGACACAAAAATGACTGCAAGGACCAGAAGAAACATGCCGCAACCATGAAAATTTTTGCAGATGCTAACAAGGCCTAGAACAAGAGAAGCATTTAAGACAAAAAGAATATTACAACATTATTGATCAATTACAGGAAACAATAGATAATAACTTGATCAAATAACTATGGAGGTTTTTAAAGGTCTTAGGACATTAAATATTATAAAACATACAATGGAAACAAGATTGATTATCATATGTAACTTTGTACAAGAAGTACCTTTATAGCATTAGTTTGACAATATTTAAATCAAAATAAACTAAATTACCATAATTAGTAAGCTAGTTTAATGGAAATAAAGCCAAGAAATATCATATACCTCTCTAATTAAGAATGCTAATGATAAGCTCTTAGTAAGATTCTATTAGTGAAAGTCCTAAAATGAGAAAAATGATGAATGATTACACAATTCAAGCCTATTTCAAAGAAAATATGCTTAATTATGCCTAAATTGCCTTTCAAGCTCAAATTTTTAATAACTTTGATACAATTCTTAGATGTGTGGATCTTTTATTCCTGATTTTAGATTTTCTTTTATATATTTTTGCAAGCATAGGGGGTGGAGTTATTTAATCATGGTTAAGTTAAGGTTTAGTCCATAGTTTCAATTATGGAGACAATTTAAATGGTTTGTCCTTAAAGCTTGGGACAATGTGACAAAATAAGTGGTCAAGATGCTCTCACCTTATGAGTGATTGAGATTCAATTTTGGCTTCATGCATGTGAGGCTAATCCTTGATTCCTATTGGTTGAGGTATTTTCCTCCCATGTGGTGGGTGATGGAAATTAAGAATTAATTAATTAAATTAAATTGATTTCTTTAGCTATGTGTACCCCTTAAATGGGTTAATTTGAATTTAATTGAACTATACAATTAATTAGATTAATTACATAATTAATTGATTTATCTTGATTTAATTGATTTATTTTATTTTATTAGCTTTTGATTTTTCAGTTAATGTTTGATTTTGGCTTGGTTAAAATTAATGCCTTGATTTTTTCTGAGTTTCTCACGTGATTTGAATTTGACCATTTTTAGTTGTCTACAAATAACCCTCTTTGAATCAATGTGCAAAGCGCATTGGTTCAATGAATGTCCGATGGCCTGATGGAGATCCATTATTTTTAATTTGATTCCAATTATAGATGAATATTTCCCAATGAATTCCTAATTGATTGATAGTCTCGATGGTCATTTTGATGATAGATCCTCGATGTGATGCTTGATTTTACCTAGTTTTCTGATTTTGATGCCTGAATGATGAATTCAAATTTTTTTTATGTTGAATGATTATGCAACCAATTTTGATTGAATTGATGGTGATCTATGATTGCATACCCCCTAGGAAATGAATAAAAAATATTTTGGATGATTTGGTTGAGATTGGTAAATATTAATTTGTTTCTCTATTTAGTAATTTGGAAATGCACCAGTCATGAGAAAAATTGTAGAGAAAGGATTTGATTGAGAAATGTTGTCGATGCTCCGAATAGATTGATGATGTTTTGGTATCACCTAATGTTAGTCATAATCACTTGGTTGATGTTGATATCAATCTAATAGGATAGGTAGGTTTATGGGCTGATATTTTTCTCTCACAATCTAGAGAGACAAAACAAGTTGATTTTCCTTCCTCAAGATCTAGAGTTAAGAAATTTGATGGACTCAAGGTGAGAAAATTGATGATAGGATAACTTGATTGACATTAGATGATCAATTGGATGATTTGACTGATTGATATTTGATTTGATATGCTTAGTTATACTTTTTGATGATATGGGGTTGATTAGATTCTCTCACGATGAAAAATTAAGGATTGGTAAAAGGGAAGGATCATTAGTTAGTGTAGGTGCAAATATAGATATAAGGGATGGATAGAGTTAGGTTGCTCCTAGTTGATCAAGATGGCTAAATATTGATGATGTCCTTGATGAAGCATGAATCACTTGATGGATCATGATTTCCATTCATGTATATTTATATGGTCCTTTGATGATAATGACTCTACCCCTTTAGCTTATATGAAAAATTTCCAGAAAAGGATCCATGCAATCTAAATGCATTGTATCTAGTATGGAGGCAACTAGCTATCACTGTTCAAAATTAGGATTCTTATTTTCATCATTGAGCTTTTGGAACATGAAAAAGTTATTATATCGCTACTTAATTAACATTATACAGTGAGCGCCAAAATAATGGAAATAAGTCCCTCATATGGAAGTTGGGTTGAGCATACTTTATGAGAGTCTTAAAGATATTTTTTTTATATATGCATGATTTCGAGTTCTATTTTAAGTCAAATGGGTTTGTTTTAGTTTTTTCATGTATATAGGAGTCAGAGAGAGGTTTTCTTTTCCCCGTGAGAAGTTAGGGCCCTTTTTTGAGTTCATTTCTAGGTATACATCAATTGAGGTGACCTTTAGAGAAATTGTCTCATAATGACTATGTGATCAAACTTCTACTTTTGGTGACTTTTACTTGCATACATCCCCTTAATTTTCATACAAATTTGTAGGATTTTTGAGTAGTTTTAGGGTGATTTGAGTAGCACATTATTTATACATGACTTGAGGATTTCTTGGTTCATTTATACTTTATTTTCTTATATTTTGATCCCTTATATTTAGGGACTTTTAGTTTTATGTGGCTCATCTCTATTCTAGTTCAATATCTTCTATTTTTAGCACACTATTGGGGACTTAATCTTGTTTCTTATTTTTCACATTGTATAATATAGTATTATTATATTAGAGCCTTTAGTTTTTAGGATTTGTACCAGATTCTTCTGCTTTGAGTTGATATATAGATTGGATATTTTTCTTCCCATTTCATGTCTAGATAGGTTTTCATTTCTTTTTTGCATAATTTTAATTTTTAAAAATAAGGAGTTAGTTCCCTCTTTCATGATTGCTGAAAAGTAAAAACTTCTTTACCACAAATTACTACTTATGGGTTGTGAGAATCAAATCTTTATTTTTTATGTACTATTTTAATTCCCCATTGCTAGATTAAGGGTTTTGTACTTGGATGAAAATTTAGGTGAAGTTTTGAGAATCTTATAAATTTTTTCTGTCACCTTTCTTTTTAGGTTATATAGATATTAAATAATCCTTTCATCCCTTTTGCAGTCAAGAGTTAGTCATTTTACATGAACACAAAACAAGATGTCAACCTATGATCTAGAGATTCAATCTCAACATGATTTCCCATCATTGATAATGTTTTCATGTTACAAATGTATTGCTGAGTTTTACACTTATTAGATCAAGGTGCAATCCTAATTGGTATTAAAATCACCTAGCTTCTTGGGAGGAACTTTTCATCAATTTTAGGATACTTACCACTCATAAGAAAATGTTCATACTGTTTCAAAAATATTTAGAAGGGTTCTTCCTAGGTAGAATACTACATATAGCCTCTTTTATCGATCAACTCAAATTATAGGATGGTTCTCTATTATTTCATGTTTCTATTAAATATATTTATGATATTTTTAAAGAATCCTCTAATATTCTACTATGGATTAACCAATATTGGGGTATTGATTACCCTAATTGTATATGGCATATGATCCTTAACCTTATGTAGAACCAACCTTAGGAACCTAAGAAGATTTTTTTTTGTTGGCTTCTCTTTGTTAAAAAGCTTGTTGTAGGTGATGATTTGTCTTCTTTTTCTCTTAATCTATGTTCATATCTCATATGCAATATGCTTGAATCTTTGGAACATATCTTTTTTCAATGTCAATTTGTAAAAATGGTTTGGTCTATATTCTTGGGTTCTCCTATCTATTGGAGCTCCTTCCTTAGTTTCTATTGAATTAAATTGTTCATTGGATATGTTGAGTCTTTTGATGATAAGATATATAAGTACTATTTTTTTTTGTCTTCTTAACTCCTATGGCTCTTATGGAAACAAAGGAATGAGGAAGCCTTTTAGGAATGGAAAAGGATCCTTACTCAATTTAGCTTTAAAATCACTCTTTTTTCTACCATGTTGTAGGTATCTTCAATTCTCAAGATCACAAAAAGTAGGTTTATGATCCTTACTCAAGAAGGTTCTCTCATTATTTACATAAACAATGTTCAATCTACACAATTTCTCATCATATTCAAGGATATATTGGACCAAAAGGAACTTGAGGTGCTTCACCAATTCATGAAGGATAAAGGATTATCTAAGGAGGAAGTTGAAGAAGCTAAAAAGGGGACCAAAGAACCTGATGCCCTTAGTGGGAAAGAACTATTTTCAATGCTCCTGATATTGATCCTCCAATCAGGAGGTTTGAAAATGACAATGCCAAATTTAGTAAGAATGTGGTTGGATCATGGGACTCATAATGACCCTATTTATCTTTTCCCTAGACTTATTTTGTCATGTTTTATGGTAATTTCTTATGTTGTAGAATTTATTAACTAGGATGGAAAATATTTAAGTAGATATACTAATGTCCTAATAGGTGATAAGTGATAATTGACACTTATGATACATATATGATTCTATAAATCTTTTGATGTACTCTTGTTAAACATACTTAATACAAAAATGATAATTAAATAAATACTATTGATATATTTTATTATATGAGAATATTTTATGTGTCTACAATCTGAAACATAAAATTAATTTTATAATATATAACATGATACATATTTAATGTAATTTAAAAATTAAACACCACTTTTAATATTTATTCTTGGAAACACATATTTATTTTCAGAAAATATCTTGATGAAATATTATAATTTAACTTTATATATTTTAAGATAAAGATAATTATTATAATATTTATAAAATAAGATTAGTATTTTTTAATATTATAAACATGCATTCATCGTAGATTAACTCTATCATTATATAGCTTTACTTAAAATTTGAAAGAAGATAATATTTAAATTTTTAGAATTTAAAAATATTTAAAATTTAAAAGTAAAATATCAAATGTATCTTAACTATAACAAGTGCCACATAGTGGCCAAGTACTTGCCTTTAGTAATTAATTTTAATTTTAATTTTTTATATAAATTTAATCTTAATTTTAATATATTTATTATAATATATAAGATATTTTAATTAATTATATAATTATAATTTTTTTATATAATGATAATTGTAGTAATAAATAATTTATAAAATTATAATTATATAAGAAATTATTGATTGCAAATTATAATTAATTTAAACCTTAATTTTAATTTTATTTGTAAATATAACAATAATGCTAATTTTATTTTATTGATATATATTTTTTTATTACATATGATTAATATTATTATATATAATAAATTGTATGATTATATTATAAATAAATTATAATTATAATATAATATATTTAGAATGTATAATAATTATAAATATAATATTATTATTTTAATTTATATTATAATCTATATTATAAAAATAATATGTAATAATTTATCTTAGAAGATATATAATATAAATATATATTATTTTTATTTAACATTTCTAATTAATTATAAAATAAAATATTTATTTACTATGTTTAATTTAAATTATAATATATTGTAAGGGAAAATATATCAACATTTATTTACCTAAATATTTATTAATGCATAATTTACATATAATAAATTTTAAAATATTTTTAAAAAATATATAAATGAGAATAAATATAAATTATATTATATCATATATTTACAATATTTTTATTTACATTAGAAAAAGTGAGTTATATACTAAAATAAACTCATGTAATATAATTTAAAATTTTAAAAATTTAATATACAATTAATATAAAGAAGAAAAAGATTAATGCAAATCCTAATTAAAGATAGAAACAAAAATTGTTTCCAAGCCGAAAACTATGCAATATGGAAGGAGCAATCCATTTTCATAATAAGACTTCAAATGATTTAGCCAATCAAATGATAGGAAAATGATTTCTATAAATTATAAAGTTAAAAATATTTCATCTAACTTTACAAAATATGAAATTTATTACAAAATACAAAATATAAAAAATTCTAATTGGTCTAAACAGTTTTATTTAATCACTAGTTAACACTAAAAACTCAAAAATGGATGCAATAGTACTTGCTTAGCCTATCGGCAAGTACTAATAAGAGAATACTTGAAGCAATATTTAAATTAACTTAGTCAAAATAATTCCAACTCTAAAAAAATACTTTTTGAATTTTTATTTTATTTTTCTATTCTAACATCTCATATATACTGACATTCAATTTTATATGGTGGAACATGAAAGCGAAGCTAATAAACATATAATATCACATATAAATTTCTTGAAGAAATTGAATGTCAATCCAATGGATACTTTCTTGAAGAATATGTACTAACTCATTCAAGGGTTACTTGTATGGACATATTGAATGGTTAATTTCTTGAAGAATTTGTGTGGACATATTCAATGGTTAGTTTCTTGAAGAATATGTATGGACATATTTAAGGGTTACTTTCTTGAAGAATTTGTATAGATAGAATCAAGAGTTACTTTATTGAATAATTAGGATGAAAATAACAATCAGGGGTTACTTTCTTGAAGAATTTGTACAAACATATTCTAGAGTTACTTTATTGAAGAATTTGTATGGCCCATTTTGAAAGGTTAGTTTCTTGAAGGACATGTACAAACATCTTATAGGTACTTGTTTATTGAAGAGCTTGTCTGGACATCTTATAGAAATTACGTGATTAGCCCTTTATTTCCTCTATATCTAAGCTCTCAAAATTACACTCAAAATGCAAATGAAATATGATTCTTGATATTTAAGCATTAATTTTTAAACACATTTTTATTACTCTAAATTGTCTCTTAGATTTTTTTAGTATATATAACTCCTAATATTTATATAAATATAAATAACAATTATTCATTATATATAATATATAAAAAAGACTTTTTTTTAATATTGACTTTTTCACTATAACTTGATCATTCTAGACTATTTCTAATATTTTCCTTATAATATAAATAACATTTTAATTTTCATTCAAATAAGAATAATACTTAATATAATAAATCTATGCTTCAAATGGGTTATGCTTCTTGACAGACTCGCTTTGAGAAAAGATCTTGTTGATAATGAGCTTTGCAAACTCTGTGGTCTTCCTGACACTAGCAGAAATATTCTATTTGATTGCTCTAAGAAAGGTATCAAGATGCTCCCAGGTCCCTTACTAAGTTTTTTCTAAAACTTAATTATTTTAAAATTTTGTCACAGGTCATTCCACCAAGCTGGTCATTCTACCATGTTCATCTATGAGCTAAAGGATGACTATGACTAGAGAAGACATATTGACAACTTTTCCAACTTTGAAGATATCCTAAAGAAGTTCACCGAGGAAGTTAACAAGAACAAGAATGCAACTAATCACCAAATTAGCATGCTGGCTCAAATACAAGAGAAAAAGAACATTGTCTACATGGAGGGCCTGGGGGTTGGCCTGCCTGGGTTGAGGCTCATGATGATATTCTAAATTAGTTTTTGGTCTCTAGTTTCTATGATATGTAATTAATTTTTTCTGCTCCTCTAACTCTCATGGGATGAGGCTTAGCCTCTCCTTATGCATTAATATAATTTTCTTCTAAATTATCAGCCTAAAAGCTAGTAGACATTAAGACATTCATATATATTCTTCTCTAATTATGTTGTTTGATTAAATCAATAGGGAGAGGGCCATGATACTAACTACAACAAAAAACTAAAACACAAAATAGCACAGGAACCCCTTCTCCAGGCGATTACTGTTGAAAGAACCCAAAAAACCCCACTACTCAAAATCGATAAATAAAGGACTTTTGACATCCACATTTGAATTCATACTAGAGCTACTATCAATATAATTATTTACCATCATAAAGTTTCTACGAGAGTTTTTTTTTATAAATAAGATCACAACTCAAGAAAAACCCATACACTTAAGATACATATAGTCCACATAATATCTGCACTGAAGACTAGAAACATTTAAACAACTACCAAAATTCAACATAATAAAAAAAATAACAAGAAACTCTAAGAATTAATGCACTGAGAATTTATCTTGTTTCTTTTGTTAAACTTTGAAATCATCTCCTAGTCCTTCAAGAGACACTTCACCTCACCCATCTATAAAATCCTCCATGTCCTTATCCTAATTTTCCTCCTTGCTTTGATGCTCAATCTTCACTTTATTTACAATATGCCTCATCTTTCTCTTACCATTAATCAGACCAAAGATGACCTTTTTATGAAACCATTCAAAACCTTGGAGAGAGTAGAAATACTAGTACTAAATTATTCCCTGATAATGGTTGATAGAGTAGAAAACTCCTCAAGTGTTGCCACTCTATGCATGAGGTCATTAAATTGATGTTGAATTTTTTAAGGGATGTCTTTTTCAATACCCAATTGAGGGGAAGGTGGGGAAATTTCAAAAAACTCTTCAACAACAAAAATAGGAGAATTACAAGTCATATTCATAGCTTCCTCCAAATCACTCAAATTAACTGTAATAATAACTTCTTTTTTCTATTCCCCCAACTCATATTCTTTGTCTTCATAATTGTCATACTCATAATTATCTATGGATTCACCCTCTTCAAGTTCGTATTTGAAATCTATTTTGATACCACTTCCTCCATGACTTATTTTCCCTTCCTTTTTCATTTAGAAGACAAGCTGACCTCCTTTTCACAAATGTCATATCTTACTTTATCTCCAATTTATTTTTTATTTATTTTCATTATCTTCTTCCTTATTAACATAAATTAGATGGATTATTTTCTTAGCCAATTTTCAAAATTTTCTCACTTTTGAAGGTGTTACCTTACATGTTGGGGCACTTATTTTAAAAATAGTGGTATCTATCGAATTATCTTTGAGAGGAATTTTGGAATATTAGATTTTGGAGTTTTACCCCTTTTCTTACCACCTAGGTTAGGGTTTTTCAGGTGATGGGTTTCTGTCGATGTGCTCAGTTTTAAGAAATCTTTAGGAGGGTTTTATACATTGGTTCAACACTTGTTAAGAGTAAGAGAAAAAAGTATCTACATTTAAGGGATATTTTTCAAAATCATACTATTATAGAGTGGACATTAAGCCTTGATGTAGAGGAGGAAAAACTACATTGCCTATGGTTCTACGTAGGTAGGAAAACAAAAAAGAAATGAAACATTAATCATTTGGCCATGCTTAATATGTTTAATAATGGGGAAGTGATGGCCATGCAAAGAAATGTACTAGACTTCAAGGGTAAAATATTTTATAACATAAAGTAAGCCTAAAGCATAAGGTTATAGATATAATATATCATACCCATTCTCATTAGTAGTCACCACAATATTTTCTCCTTTCTTGAAAAATGTTTTCATTTACAACCTGTAATCCCTAGAGCTTTGCTTCTCAACTTTTCCACCCTTACACTTCAACCATGTGGTCTCTATAATAATATTTAGATTAGCACTGAAGTTCTTAACTTTATGCTTCTAATAGTAACATTCCCCTGATGCCATAAATTACCTAATTTCATGGACAAGGTATTTTTGTATCCTTGCATGGCATGAAAATAAGGAAGATCACATATGCCTTGATAAACATATCCCACAACTCACTATTCTACATGAACTCTCTACAATACTTGGGCTTGGATATTTTGAGATGCCCTTTGATAACTTTCCCCTTGACTAGATTCAGTTGGAGATCACAAAAATTCATTTGAAAAGGCCCACACTCACTAATTCTAGTATAAAATAAGAAACTCTTATTATAGGGCTTTTTAAACTAATCATAAATTTCTTGAAGATTATTATCTTATGCCCTTGTTTAAAGAAAAGAAAATTTTTATTATTATATTTCATCATTATAGGGAACCTTTGGTTTCTATAAAATATTTTATAATGATCATTCAAACTAGTGAAAATACACTCTCCATAGGGGATGATTTTTAATTTTTTATAATCATTCGTGTCAATAGCTTGATAATTAACGATGATATAGTTATATCAATGTCAATATTATTTTGAGACATTTTTTATATTAGGATGCTAGATAATTTGAGACTCTATTTGGTTGTACTTTAACCAAGTATCAAAAAATAAAACATTAGCCATATCTTATTTTCTCCTTAAAGTTATAAACATATTTCTTTCCATGATGAAAGTTGACTAGGAGTCCCACCTAGTATCTTTAATACAACCTTTAACCTTACTATTTAGGTGACACTTAATCCACACAAAATTGAGAAAATGGTTATTCTCTAGAAGTCTCATAGTAATACCAGGCTTATCTTTCACTTGGTTAAACTTCATATTACTTTTCTCATAGACCCACACTCGAATAGTTAGCAAGTAAACACTAATAATGAATAAATTCCTCGTAAGACAAGAAAATCAGGGAGATCATTACTATTTTTCATTGGCTAAAATTTATTTAAGCCTCTCAAGTCATTTATCAAAGGAGATATAGCCCCAATCTTTGGAGTTTAGACAAAGATTAGCCATAAACCCTGAACAAATATTTCCTTCTCTGCAAGTATGATTAATTCAATATTGGATAAAACTAGATAACATCCTCTTAGAGTCTTCTAGGATACTTGAAAGATACCATGGATAAAAATTAGTTCCCTTCAAAAATTCCATAATCATCTTGGAGTCTCCTTTAATAGTGACATTAATACCATGCCAAGTAGAAATACCTTTACCATTATTATTGGAGTGAAAACTAATATATTTTTTTTATTTTTTTTCAATAAATATCCACATTGTACTTAACCCTTCCTTCCTCTAGGGGAATCCACCTAGTTAATTTTCTCTTCATCATACTGGTATAATTAAGATTTAAGGGATTTTTGTGTATACCCCATTTCTTTTTTATCCTTAACTATTGAATATTCAAAAGGATCCTTCCTTTTTCTTAGGTAGGAGCATTGATTTGTTTCTTAACTTATTATTTGATAATATAGAAAAGTGAAGAAGAGATTCTTGATTGATCTATAAAGATTATATTGTTTTATTCTTTCCATATGCTCAAATTGAGGAATGGGGAAATTTTGGAACATAATTTCTTAATTATTAGGTGATAAAGGGGTCGACATACCATTGATAAATAAACAACTTCATAGTGTGAAGCAGTCACCAAATACCATTAATAAAGGAGAACTCCTAGTTGGAAAATTGAGTAACATAGGGGCATTGTAAAAATACACAATCAATGATTTCATAATCTAACTAATAGAGAACACACATGCTCACCATATAAAATCCTTTTCTATTATGGTTATCAATTGTAATAATATTCCCATAGGAAATAATCCACCATAAATAATTAACCTTAGGGAAAAGGTTAGGGATTCATATCAGCTACCATAACTAATTGTTCCCTTCTCTATTTTCTAAAGTCTAATATGTTGATTTAATAGAGAAGAAGAAATAGGAGTTATGTTTCCAAAATGTTGTATCCATGTCAATTTGGGAAAAGAGAGACTACTTGGGTAAGAGTGGGGTCAAAGATATTAATTCATCTTGGAAAAAATTGCTAACATGTGGAGGTATGAAATCACTTATTTCTAATTATTCTAAAAAACCTTTTCACCTATCCTTACCTTCATAACATACAATATAGCTAGTAAAAAACCCTATAGTCTTACTTATGAGCCATCTTTTGAGATGGTTAAGTTTCTTAAGATCCACCTAGGATTTTTCTTGGTCCTAGATGTCCTCCCAAAATCTAGTAGTTCTTCCATCTCCAATAATATTCTTACTACCTTTTCTTAATATATTCCTAACTTTGAGGATATTTCTTCAAAGAGAGAAACTATATGTAGAATCAAATTCATATAAAAAGGAGTCAAGCTTGTTAATATGAAGATATTTAACTCTAATAAAATTGATGGAGTCTTAATTATTCTCAATTAGCATCCAACAAAATTTAATAACAAGGGACTTATTGAAAGATTTTATCTTTTTCATATCAAGGCCACCAACTTTCTTAGAGCTGCAAATTTTTTAGAGATGTTTAAAGTAAAATACAGAGAAAAATCTTGGTATACAATGAAACCAAAAAATACTATAAACCTACCCAATTGTAGTCAATCAAACCAAACCCAACATTTCTTTTGACAATGAAAGAATAAAAACATCATATCTAATGGGGTATCCATAATGCAGCACCATTTTGTCCTATTATACACTAAGTTTGCACCCTTGTTTCAAGCTCTTGTAGTCTTGATAACCTAGTATAACATGGGAATCATCTCCAGGTTGTGGGACCTATGCTAACCAAGATGAGACCTCCAGGTTCTAGGCTGGTTCCTCTTGGATAATCACCCTAATTTTCTTCTTGACATGAAAAGTAAAACTTGAGGGGAAAAGGGATAGAAGGAGTGCTTGAAAGTAAAAATTCTTGAAAGCAAACTACCTACTAGGTGATACACCAAAATTAGGGTATGAATTGCAGCATAGAGGGATAGAATCAATGAAAGGCTTAGGTCTAGTAGGTCACAACTTACTGAATAGGCTTGCATAAGTGTTTCATAGGAGGGCCTGAACATGAGGCACAACCTATGACCTGCAAGTAGACATTCACTTTTGCAACTCGGTGTAGGATTGAGACAAGACTATTAGGGGGATGAAGTATGCCCACAAAAACATCTAAATTAGATCACACACAGTAACACACACAATTACAAAAAGCAAGAGGGATCAGGAACCCTAAGTTGTCATTGAAAACATGCATAGACTTCAATTCATTAAGAGATGAACTCAGGCAAGGAAGCATAGGGACATGAAGAATTGTCACAAAATACCTCTGCAATGTTTGAATTTATCAATGGGAGAATACAATTATAGAAGCCAGAGGGAAGAGAAAATGCCATAGATAACTCTTAAGAAAGATGAATTTCTTTTTACAATTGTCTAACTCTCTCAGCACTAAGGCTTGAAAAATACAATATATACCAACTCAACTGCACACAGGCAGGAGTCACAAACCTAACTAGGGTTACATGATTTTACAATACAATAATCAAATCCTATCTCTGTCAACTCCTATTATAAATGCATCTCTCATAAAATCATGGCTGATTAGATAAAAATTTTGCGTGCCTATCCCTATACTATATCAACCTGCGGACAAGCAACTTGGATTCATCAAATTTTTTGCAACAAGCCCGCCATGAATGCTAAAGTGGTACCTCACAGGGACAAGAATTGACCCATGATGGCCACCTAGACTTCCTCATCACCTTCTAAACTACAAATGCCATAAATACATTAATTCTCTATCTTCCTTTGTAGCCGCAGCTTGTTTGAATCACTCGCTGACAGAAAACCCTCTACAAAGATATTTGAATTTGAATTATAATGGCTAGCCGGTCATTTTAAAATGTGTCTGTTGATATCCTTTATTTCCTGGAAAATGAATGGCCTAGATCATCCTTGAAATATCTTGAAAACCCATCTCAAAAATTCAAAGACCACATCATCAGCAGCACCCAATAGAAAATGAGCATGTTAGAAAAGACTGACACCTTATAAGTCAAAAGAATCGGGTCCCTACATCAGATGGTGGTTGCATGATCACATGGGATCAAAAGATCCAATGAGATCATGCAATAGCCATTGATCTTAGATCAACTCACACCTCTACAAATTTTCTAACCATCGAACCCACTGATAGCCCTGTCATCACCCATCTAGCCACTAAAAAATGAACTTGTCACCACCCGAGGACCCACCGTCGAAGACTTAGCAATAAATCAGATGTAATGGCTATCACATGATCACATGGAATCAGAAGATTCCATGGGAACATGTGACCATCGTAGATCTTATTCCACTGGGGGCCTACCTTGCACTTCAGGTCCATTGCAGAGTCATCCCGCAATGACCAATAGGAAACTGACATGTCATTACGACATGGCATGAAGGACCCACCAATAGCTGCTATGATGCTGATATCGTATCAATGGTTGTCACATGATTACATGCGATCAAAAGATTCCATGAGATCATGCGATAACCATTAGATCTTATTTGTGACGCAGAACTGGGCCCACCAAGATAGGTGTCATCCTATCGCATGATTGCATGGGCTCAGAAGATTCCATGCAAACATGCGACAGCCACAAGTTAAAAAGGGGAGGTTGGGAGGAAATATTTTCCAAGAAGACCTAGGCTTTTGTAGGAAATATTAAAAGGGACCTCACCTCGACAACCTAGAGACTTTAACACATGAAGGTGGTCACTTTAAAAGGGCACGTGCGTTTAGAGGGATTTAAGTGGCCCAAAAAGGCAATGGTGAAATAGAATGAAGGCTTAGGGTTTTCAAGGTTCTATGCCTCCAATGGCTACTTTTATGAATTTTTAGACCTGCAGACCAAGGGATGAAACAAATTGTAGAAGCCAAAGAACAAAACATGAAGCCATGAAACTTTCATGGATGCTTGGCAGGGCAAAAATAGAAACCTTGGGATAGATTTAGCCAAATTTGTATAAGGTGGGAAAATTTGGGTAACATTTTGGTGATTTCTACTGGATGTCAACTTGCTAGACATTGATTAGTGACCTTAAAGCAATCCATTGGGCATGGGGTCATTTCAGGAACACAAAACTTGACAGAGAGACAAAACTAAAAAATAGAAAGACAACCTTGTGCACAGGCACTTCTTGGAAAGTAGGAAACTAAGCTAGAAAATAGTGACAGAAAGCAGGAAAACCTAACCTATCCTAAACTAACCAGTTACAGAAACCTAGTCAAACAAAACCATTCACTAGTTGTGAAAAATAGCTACCTTTCCTTATTAGGATATTTGGCATTGGACATATGAGTATAACTACAAAGATATGAGGCACACAAAATTTTTCCAAATAATTATTAACTGCCTCTACAAAAATAGGATCAATTTTACCTTCCTCTAATTGATCATATGGAGGGGTCTTGGTAAAATCCTTCTATGCCAAGTATCTGATGGGATAGCCTCTTGAAAGTCTAAAGGCAAAAATTTCCTTGATGGCTTCTTCTTTATCTTAGTGGTCTCCCTCCACCATGGGTAGCCATGTCAACTCATCATCTATGGATAGGGGACTATCATCCTCAACTTTTAAACAAGCCAAGAGCTGATCATAGTTGTCAATACCCTAAAGACCTAGAACTAGCTCCAACCCTTGCTCATGTAGCAGTCTCTCAGAAAGAGAGCAATCCAAAACTAGGCCTCCTTCTATAGGCACATAAAGTTGAACCTCCACTCCAAGGAATAGGGATTCATCATTCAATTTGTTACAAAAGACCTCTATGATATTGGAAAAATCACACTCTTCCAAGATTTTTTCTATGTTCTTTTCTTGGAAAAGCTCTTCCATAACTTTATCATTCTACTCAACAAAACTAGGCAGCTCATCTAATAAAAGCACAACATCCTCTTCTATATCAGCCTCATGTTGATGGTGAACCTTTTCTTTTGATTGATCTTTAGCTATAGGTAATGGCATGGCATCCTATTCATCATCAACAAAGAGGGGAAGATCATTCAACAAATCAACCAAGAGTTCAGACTGGGCATCAAACTCCACCTCCTTAACTTGTTGTCCCACTTCACCATAGTCATCACTCTGCATTGATACCTCAGATTTTATCTCCTCCTCTTCAAATGAAAGCTTACTTACCATAGGTCCTTGCTCAGACACTAGACTAGTATCTTTGAAAAGATCTGGCATCTGACAGCTAGGAGGTAGAGTCCATTGGGGTATCCACAACACTTCATAATCTTGAGAGACCAGAGGGGCCTCTTGGGATAAAATTTTTTCTTGAATAGGCTGCTCTTGCAGAGTGGTAGGCTACATCTCAAGTATAGGCTCTTGGAAGGAATTTTTTGCCTTAAAACTTGGGATATGAAATTGAGGGGGCTCAAAGGGAGACATAGAAGGCATACCCATCTTGAAGCTTGGAAAACTGAAGGCCCCATCATCTTGGTGCTAGTCCCTTGCAGCCGGCTCTGTCTTAATATAGTCTTTAGGCTGTTGTAGACCACAATAAGGTTGCAACTGTTCCAAAATAGGCTCAGATTTTTGAAGGGTGCTCCTAAAATTTGGAAATGAGTGCTTTGTATGCTCTTCATGTGTAGGCTCCTAAGGAAAATGGGTCCTCCAGCTTGGAATTTTAGGTCTAGGAGCCTCTTGTTGAGCAATTTGTGATCTCAACTTTGTTGTCCCAATGTCAGCTCAGTGTCTGATCTCTTTTTGGAATTTTTTTATTTGTTGCTCATCAACAAGAGTCTCTTCCTCTTGGTAAGGGATGAACCCTTGCTCATAACTCTAAGCTTCCATTTCCTGCTGCTCCTTGATCTCAAACACTTGCCTAATCAAATCAAGCAATAGATTTTTGGTCTTTTCTTTCTCTTTTATGAAGTATGAGCTCTAAGTCTACTGCCGATTAGGCTAAGAAGGGGCAGATGGGTGGTAAGCAAGATGGGGCAACTAGCTTTGCATTTTTTGTTGTGCCCTTTGTGCCCATGATCCATCTTGTTGGAGGGCCCTTTCATAATCTTGCAGAAGGGAAAAATCATTTGGGGCATGCTGGATATAATGATAGCCTTATATTGTATGGAAGCTTGTGATAAAAGTAGGCTTTAGGTGGCTTTGATAAGGCTGCCAACTAGCCCATTGAGCATTAATCTTAGAATAGGATGGTGGGTAACCTGACTGTCCATAATAACTTGACATTTCTACTCATGCAATTAACTAGGATTTGAATATGAAAGATTTGAAACATACCAGCACTTGATCTTTCAAAGTAGTAGACTTTTTGGAGTCGCCAGATATGAAACAAAATGACCTCTTCTAGGTCTGTAGCATGCTATTAGCATACCTTGAACATGAATTTGAACTTTGGTCCCACCGTGCATGCCAGAATTGTTATACACTAGGTTTTCACCCTTGTTTCAAGCTCTCGTAGTCTCGATAACCTAGTATAACATGGGAATCATCTCTAGGTTGTGAGACCTATGTTAACTAAGATGAGACATCTAGGTTCTAGGCTGGTTCCTCTTGGATAATCACCCTAATTTTTTTCTTGACATGAAAAGTAAAACTTGAGGGGAAAAGGGATAGAAGGAGTGCTTGAAAGTAAAAATGCTTGAAAGAAAACTACCTACTAGGTAATACACAAAAATTAGGGTATGAATTACAGCATAGAGGGAGAGAATCAATGAAAGGCTTAGGTCTAGTAGGTCACAACTTATTGAATAGGCTTGCATAAGTGTTTCATAGGAGGGCTTGAACATAAGGCACAACCTATGACCTCCAAGCAAACATTCACTTCTGCAACTCGGTGTAGGATTGAGACAAGACTGTTAGGGGGCTGAAGTATGCCCACAAAAACATCTAAATCAAATCAAACATAGTAACACACACAATTACAAAAAGTAAGAGGGATCAAGAACTCTAAGTTGTCATTGAAAACATGCATAGACTTCAATTCATTAAGAGATGAACTCAGGCAAGGAAGCATAGGGACATGAAGAATTGTCACAAAATACCTCTACAATGTTTGTATTTATCAATGGGAGAATACAACTATAGAAGCCAGAGGGTAGAGAAAATGCCACAGATAACTCTTAAGAAAGATGAATTTCTTTTTACAATTGTCTAACTCCCTCAGCACTAAGGCTCGAAAAATACAATATATACCAACTCAACTACACCCAGGCAGGAGTCAAAAACCTAACTAGGGTTACATTGTTTTACAATACAATAATCAAACCCTATCTCTATCAACTCCAATTATAAATGCATCTCTCATAAAATCATGGCTGATTAGATATTTTGTTTGCGTGCCCATCCCTGTACTATATCAACCTGCGGACAAGCAACTTGGATTCATCAACTTTTCTGCAACAGGCCCACCATGAATGCTAAAGTGATACCTCACAGGGACAAGAATTGACCCATGATGTCCACCCAAACTTCCTCATCACCTTCTCAACTACAAATGTCCTGAAGACATAAATTCTCTATCTACCTTTGCAATCGTAGCTTGTTTGAATCACTCGCTGGCAGAAAACCCTCTGCAGAGATATTTGAATTTGAATTATAATGGCTAGCTAGTCATTTTAAAATGTGTCTGTCGATATCCTTTATTTCCTGGCAAATGAACAGCCCAGATCATCCTTGAAATAGCTTGAAAACCAATCTCAAAAAGTCAAAGACCATGTCATCAGCAACACCCAATAGAAAATGAGCACGTCAAAAAAGACTGACACCTCAGAAGTTAAAAGAATCTGGACCCTGCATCGGATGGTGGTCGCATGATCACATGGTATCAGAAGATCCCATTAGATCATGCGACAACCATTGATCTTGGATCAACTGGTGCCTCTACAGACTCTCTGACCATTGAACCCACTGATAGCCCTATCATCACCCATCCCACTACTACAAAATAAACACGTCACCACCTGAGGACCCACCCTGGGAGACTTAGCAGTAAAGCAAATCTAATGGCTATCACATGATTACATGGAATCAAAAGATTCCATGTGAACATGTGACCACCGTAGATCTTATTCCACCGGGGCCCTACTTTGCACTTCGGGTCCACTGCAGAGTCATCCCACAATGACCAATAGGAAATTTACATGTCATTATAACGTGGCATGAAGGACCCACCAATAGCTACTGCGATGCCAATACCATATCAATGGTTGTCACATGATCGCATGGGATCAAAAGATTCCATGAGATTATGCGATAACCATTAGATCTTATTTGTGACCGAGAACTGGGCCTGCCAAGATAGGTGTCATCCTATCGCATGATCACATGGGCTTAGAAGATTCCATGTGAACATGCGATAGACACAAGTTAAAAAGGGGAGGTCAGGAGGAAATATATGCCGGGAAGACCTAGGCTTTTGTAGGAAATATTAAAAGGGACCCCACCCCGACAACCTAGAGACTTTAACACATGAAGGTGGTCACTTTAAAAGGGCACATGCATTTAGAGGGATTTAAGTGGCCCAAAAAGGTAATCATGAAATAGAATGAAGGCTTAGGGTTTTCAGGGTTCTATGCCTCTAATGACTACTTTTATGAATTTTTAGACTTGCAGACTAGGGCATGAAACAAATTGCAGAGGCCAGAGAACAAAACATGATGGCATGAAACTTTCAGGGATGCTTGGTAGGGCAAAAACAAAAACCTTGGGATAGATTTAGCCAAATTTGTATAAGGAAAGAAAATTTGGGTAACATGTCCAAGATAATCCTAGTTAATTATGGGAATTTTCTTTCCAAACCCATTATACTCTTATTTAGTTCTAGGTAGGACAACCTAAAGGAGTGATGCCCACACAGTCTTCCTATGTAGAAACTCCCCAAACTATGTAGAAATTCCCTCTAAGATGTAAAATCCATTCAACTCACTACATGTACCTATTAGGATTAACAGTCTACAATACAACTGAGAGGGGGGGTGAATCAGTTGTATGATAGAATATTAAACTTTAAAATTTAATCTTATCAATATCAGATCCAATGAACACAATGAATGCCAACACAATAACATAATATTTTGGTTACGGGGAAACCCTCTTAAAGGGAAAAACCCCAGTGGGAATTAGAACCCACTAATGATGTACTAAGAGTATAGTAATCCTTGTTAGAAGATATAGCCCTGTTAGGAGCTTATTGAAACATTATAGTACATAGTCCTTGTTAGAGGACATACCCTATTAGGAGTGAAGAAGAAAAGAGGTCTCACTACCCAAAGAAAGGTTAAGTCCACCTTCTAAACTCACTAGTTCGCAACAAGTGTATATGATGAAATACACAATCTTTTGAACTTTTTTCCAGCAACTATCTTTGCTTGATCAATTCTAATGAAGTCCACCAATAATTCTCTGCTCTACATAGAACATACACAATTTTGCAACCTCCTTATTTACCACTTATTACATCCATGTCTCTTCCAAAGAAAAGACCTTTTATTTATACCTTATTACATTTTACCAAGAATAGGTCGGCCCATAAGGCTTTCCTAATTACAAATAATTACATACGCCCTTGCTAAGATACACATGATATCATAATTTTTTTTACAATGATTACATTACAATAATTAAGGACCAACATCCTTGAATGATGCTTGCCAAATAAAACACATGCTTCATTCCCTGAGTTAGCTTCATAATAAGCCATCGCCAGAGCACACGCCATAGATGACATCACTAATCATTATGTACCTTGCACTGACCAATGAAAATCCATTAGTACCTCTCCCACCATCCTTCAAGATCTCATATGTTGAATCCAATCCCTCTGAAATCTATACCAAAAACTCAAAGACTAACTGTTAATTCTCATTGCCACAGTTAAGTGACCAGTCTTTACCAAAATAGTTGTATCTTACTTAATATGCATCCATTAATGATGCAATATTAGATATAAGATCACAACATCCATTTGAACTCTTGTCTAACTTCACAACATCTGAAACATCTGTACACCTTCCTTACACTGTGATTACCAATTCTGTTCGTTCATAGAAGCATATGTTGACATCAGTGACAAAACACAAACAATAATATTATGAGTGCCCATTCAATAACATAGTGATTAAACATATTAAATGTCTCAATCACCACCCATGCATTAGCAATATCCAACAATCTCCCTCTTTGGCATTGATGTCAACATATGGGAAAATCTTATCCCAAAGTTGTATCAACCCAAAAGTCCTTCAATTGAACAATCTCCCCAAAGAGTGAGGATTTTGTCATAACAACACTCCCCCTTTGACAACAATGTAAAAGGGTGCCAACTACCTTCACATGTAAACTTTCTTCCATGATCACTCCCCTTGAGGAGTAGATCCTTACATCGAGTCCAAAAAATGATGAGGCTCTGAGCACTTCTGGACTAATGCATCTCTTCATCATTTAGTTCTGACTAGGAGGGGCCTGAACCCCTAACATACCTGTAATATATTCAAAGGTATCTTTTGGTAGTGGCTTTGTAAAGATGTATGCAATCTGCTCTTTTTTACTGATATATTCAAGCTTGATTACTTTTTTTGTCACCTTGTCTCTTAAGAAGTGATATTTGATAGAAATGTGTTTAGTTTTAGAGTGAATCACCAAATTCTTTGACATGTTTACTATAATGATGTTATCACAATAGATAACCATAGGCTGATTAAAAGTTATTCCAATGTTTGTTAGCATTTGTTTCATCCAAACAATTTGAGTGCAATTTATAGCAGTAGAAACATATTCTGATTCAACAGTAGATTGTGCTATATAATCTTGTTTCTTACTTAGCCAATAAACCAACTTTTTCCTAATGAAAAATGCACCACCACTTGTACTTTTTTTGTCATCAATATTTCTTTCCTAATCAGCATCTGTATAAGCATGAATTTCAAAGCTATCATTCCTATCATACCATAAACCATAGTCTATGGTTCCTCTGAGATACCTCAATATCCTTTTAACTGCAACTACATGAGTCTCTTTGGGTTTTGATTGACGTGAGTCAGATATTGTATCCCTCCAACCATTGATCTATACAAAGTCTAAAAAACACATTTTGATTCATCATGAATTGTTAGGTTGTTTCTAGTCACAATAGGTGTTCCTACTGGTTTACAATCTTCTACACTAAATTTCTTAAGCAATTCTTTGAGATATTTGGTCTGAAAAATGAAAATACCATTCTCATTTTGAGTTATTTGTAGTCTAAGAAAGAATTTCATTTCACCTATCATGGACATTGTTAGCACATGCAAAAAAATTTATGGCTTCATTGTCTTTCCCCTGGTCTCTGTATCAATTTTCATGTTCCTGGCTTTGAAACCTTTAGCAGAATATTCAAAAAAACTAGCCATTATATTCAAAACCCTTTGTTTTAACCCTGGCCTTGTTATAATTTCATGTTACTTTATCAGGTCACTTAAGGTTCTAATTTGCATGTGTGCTTTTCTTTCTCAACTTGTCGCCTATTCGCATGTTGCTTGGCGGTCACCTTTAAACTTTTTGCGAATTGGTGATTACTAGTTTGTTGCGTATTCAGGTCGTTTCCTAGGCCTGATTTTTAGACAACATCTAGATCTAAATGTGGGTGCTTATTCTCATGTGATGTGTCAGAGCTATGCACTTTTTCACTGGCCATTGATCTTTCCTGATAAAGTTGCCTTTCTTTTCAAGCAGGTCCACATGCCAGGTGTGCTTAGTCAGCATTTTCTTATTGGTCCAGGTGAGCTGAGATGGATGTTGTTAGTGGGGGTAGATTTTCTAAGGTTCAGAGGTTCTGACAATGATAGAACATCAACAGATGGCGTATGATCTTATGGGTTTTGTCAGAGGCTTAAGATCTTGCATTGGCCATTGATCTTCTTGGTGCAGGCCCGGTATATTTCTTAGTCTTTTAGCAGTCCTGATAAATGTTTGCTTGGTTCACTGGTTCATGTAATGATTTGGTAGAGGCTCTTAAGACTTAGTGATTTGGCGTATAATGTTCATAGAATCACTAACTTTTCTAGTGATGCCCTTAAATTTCTCACGAATGGGCAAGGGTTTCTTCGATCACGTGTTCACCAAATGGAAAGAAGGTTAAAATGTTTGCCAGGATAGTGGGGTCATTTGATGATTCAATGCTAAGGTGTCATGTTCTTATTTGATGTGCTGGAGGATGATAAGGATCTTGTTAGTGGGACTTGCAGAGAAGGTTTTTCAATCAACGGTTGGCTCATGATCTTAAGGAATATTCCTACCCCATGAGATCATGTGCCATTCATTGATCTCGCATCTTCCCTAGATGTATTACTAGGTCTTGTATCAGTGGTGACTGGGTGGAGATAGCAAGTGATGTGATGACATGTGGTAGTTTGTAGGTGAGCCTAGTGGGGTCTAGTGGTCTTGATAAAGTTTTTAGCAGCTGACAAGTTTTAAAAGGTTTTTCTTGTTCGCAAGATCAAACGATAATTTTCTAATTTGATAGGCAATTCAGTGAGTATGTATTCGTGCAATCGCTAAAGTATCTAGTGATAGCATAAAGTTTTTCATGAATAGGAAAAAAGGCCTTCAATCCCCTATTTGCTAGAAAAGACCAGAGTTAGTTGTGTCCCTTTGGTCACCAATTCACTAGAGTTAGACATGAGTTCAGATTTCATTCTGCGAATAGGGAAATGCACTGTCACGTAATCGCTAAATGTAAACTAGGATTCCTATGAAGGTTAAATCTTAAAAGACCGTGAAATGGGATGATCGGACAGTTGCGATATAAAGTTGGCTCTGATTCAAATGTGGACCGCTGATTTGCTGCTGGCGCTTGGAGGTAGTCATTTATTTTCAAATTTGAATTTGCAGAGGTTTCCAGTGATAGAAAGGACTAAAATTGATTGCTTTCATAGCCAGATTTGATTTGTTTGGTGGTGCTTGTTGTTGCAGTGTGGTCCAGGGTGATCTTTGATCATCTGTAGGGTTTGTACTATGTGGTTTTGTGCTCGAGGCATGTTGCAGGTGGCTGAAAGGGTTGACATTTTGAGCATTTCTATGGTTCTTAGTACCTTCATAGAGAATTTATCTTTATTGAGGATCATTCCAAGATTTTCTTTCTCCTAGTTACCTGGGTTTCCACCCTTGTAATAACTTTGTGACCATTTCTAGTTGATTGGGTGGCTGAAACCCTAACCCTAAGTCATTCATAGCTTGTTGCATTCTCTTTGAGAATTCCTAGGTGACTAGGGTATAAGTTGCAGGATTTTTTATTTTGTAAGGGTTCTAGAACTTTCTTTTTGGTCCATGGTTGTTAATAGTGTTATACTGATAGAGGAGCTAGATTTTGGGTCTTTCCTATATTTGTGTTGTTCTAATTGTATATTGATTCTGAATATATTAATGAGAATGTTATTGAGTTCCAATCTTGCATTTGTGTATGTCTTCTTGTTTCGGTTCTAAGCTCATATATGTTAATGTCACAAAGTTTATTAGCATATGGTAAACAAAGAGTATTGTGAAGTCATCTCTGAGTTCCTAACAAAGTTAGGATTAAAGTCTTTTAGGTGAGTTCAGTGAGTTTACAACCAAGTAAGAATCTAATGTCCTTGTGTTTGAGGGAGTGGGGTAATAGGCAAAGCACTTATCCTAGATTCAATTATGTTTGAGTTAAGGTCTTCAGCTGATATATATAATTGGGTGACTCTTTGCCCTAGTTAAGGCACTGGTCCATCCTCTGGAGGTATTTCATTGTCATCAACCACACACAAATTAAATGATCAAATATTAAAGTAGTTAGTAAAGAGTATATAGTTATATATCATTTAGTGATTCCTTTCAAGAAGTGAATCAAGGGTACACCCACTTGAGCATTGAGGCTCAAAGTGTAGGAGGATCTCTTTTGATCCTTGTTAATTGGCCCTCTTTCTTATAGACTTTGGAGTGGTGATAGAGTCAAAGTATTATTTAAGTTATCCAGCAAAGTATAAATCTACAAGTGAAGATCAAAGGGAACACCCAACAGACATCTCAAATTCACTTTCCATTTCTTTAGAAAACTTTTTACATAGATCATCATTACCTCCAAAGATAATGTCATCCACAAATACCTCTACTATCAGGATTCCATCTTTAGTAGCTCTTAAGTACAAATTACTATCTGCATTACCTTTTATGAATCCAAGTCCAAGTAGATACTTGTCCAACCTTTCATACGAAGCCCTAGGAGCTTGCTTCAACCCATATGGTGCTTTCTTTAATTTGCGCACCATGTCTTTGTCTTCGCATAAAGGAAATCCATCTGGTTGTTCTAGGTACATTTCTTCTTCAAGATCTCCATTCAAAAATGCAGATTCAACATCCATCTGATACACTTTGAAGTTTTTGTGTGCGGCATAAGATAGAAATAATCTTACTACCTCTATTCTAGCAATAGGAGAAAATGTTTCTTCAAATTCTATCCCTTCTTGCTGTGAGTATTGCTTACACACTAGTCTTTCTTTGTTCCTTACAAATGTTCCTTCTTCATCCATTTTGTTTCTAAAGACCCATTTTGTTCCTATAACATTTTTATTTTTAGGTCTTGGAACCAATTCCCAAGTATTATTTTTATTTATCTAATCTAATTCTTCTTTCATGGAATTTATCTAAGATTAATCTTTAAAGCCTTCATTTGTAGTCTTTGGCTCAACTTGGGAAATCAAACAAATTTCTTCTCTAACTTTAGATCTAGTTAGAACTCCCTGACTAGTATTGCCAATAATTTGATTTTTAGGGTGGCTATTTTTTACATACCTTGGATTTTTAGGAGTTTCAATGGTCTTTCTTGTATCATCTTTGATTTGAATTTTGTTTAATGTGTACACTACTATTCCAACAACCTCTCTCCAATGTACATGAGATACATTCCCTTCAATCAGCATTTTCCTGGAAGCATCAAGTATAGTTGTGTTTCTTCACTCTGCTATCTCATTTTATTGTGGAGTTCAAGGAGTAGATGTTTGTATTTTTATTCCATGCTCTTCACAATATGAATTGAATAAATATGATGTAAACTCTTCACCTCTATCTGATCTTAAACACTTTATTTTTAGTCCTGATTCATTCTCTACCTTTTCTTTAAACAACTTGAATTTGTCAAATGCTTCTGATTTCTCTCTCAAATAAGTAACCCACATCATTCTAGAAAATTCATCAACAAAGAGTATAAAATACCTTTCACTGTAGTATGACTTTGTTCTTGTAGGCCCACATAGATCTCTATGTGCCAGAAACAACTTTCCTTTTGATGTAAATTTTTTTCTTTTATTAGTGCTTTTAGTTTGCTTTCCCATAACACATTCTCTCCCTACAGTGTTAGAAGGTTTCACAATCTTTGGTAGATCTCTTACTGCATTAGCCATACTTTCTTTCACAATTTTATCAAAGCTAACATGAAAAAATCTTCTATGCCATAACCAACTATCATCTACCTTTGCAAAAAAACAAGAGGCTCCAAATGTGTTTAATTCAAATACATTACCTCTAGATCTTGAACTGGTAGCAATCAGTTTTCCTCCCTTGCTTCTAATAAAGCACTTACCATTAACAAAACTTAACTGAAAGTTTTTATCCATTAACTATCCAACACTCAACAAGTTATGTTTCAGTCCTTCAACAAGTAGTACATTGTCTATATTAGTCTTTCCATTTAGAATGATGGATCCTGCTCCTATGATGGATTTTGGGAGATTGTCCCCAAACCTTACAACACCTCCATCATAATTTACTAATTTTTTAAAAAAAATTCTTATCACTAGTCATGTGACAAGAACATCCACTGTCAATTATCCATTTAGTTTTCTTGTCAACAAGAGATACTAAGTCTTTTTCTTCATGAACTAGTTCATCTTTAATGGAAACAAATCCAATCTCTTCATTGTCTAAATCATCATCATCAGAGATTTCTTCACTAGCATAATAACATTCTTTATCTCTTCTAATCTTTATTTAGGAACTCTTGTAGGACATCTAGATGCAAAATGACCTACCTTATTGCATGAAAAACATTTCAAAGGTAATTTTCCTTCAAATTTTCCCTTACCTCTTTTCTCTCTTCTAGCTATTAGTGCAACAAGCTCTTCCATCTTCTTTTCTTCTTCCATTGTCTACTCCCATTCCTCAACATACTCACCTAGCTCTTCTCTGAGGTCTTCTTTGCTTGTTCTCGGAAGTCCAGATACTTTCTTGTGTGCAGATGCCCTAAATGTGGATCCAACTTTAGGAGTAGCTTCTCCTAATTCCACAGATTGAAAGGTGGTTAATTTTGCAATGAACATCTCTCTACTAAAGTTTGGAGTCAGAGGTATAGTTTCTTGAATTGACATTGCCTTGAATTTGTAAGTAGGAGTTAGAGATCTGAGAATCTTTGCAATGACTTCATCTTCATCATAAGTACCTCCACAATTTCTAATTCCAACTACAACTTATGTAACCCTTTGAACATAGGCTCTAATGCTTTCATCTTCATTCATTTACAGCTTCTCCATCTTTGTCTTCTAATTCTACAATTTTTCTTGTTTGGTATATTTTTCTCCTTCATAGAGTCCATCTAGTATATTCCAAATATCATGTGTCAAATCTAGATCTTTAATTTTAGTAAACTCACCCTTAGATAGTGTGTTGATAAATGCTTCTCTTGCAACCATGTTGTTGTTACCCTAATTTTCCTATTCTATACAAATTTGGCTAAAATCTATCCCCAGGTCCATATTTTAACCCTGCCAAGCATCCCTAAAAATTTCATGGTTTTATGTCTGGTTTCTTGGCCTCTACAATTTGTTTTATCCCTTGGTCTGCAGTCCAAAAATTCATAAAAGTAGCCATTAAAAGAAAAAACCCTAGAAAACCCTAGAAAACCCTTTGGCCTATTATATTTCTTTGTCACTTTATCAGCCACTTAAATCCCCAAAATGTATGTGCGTTTTAATTCCTTTAGTCGCCAAATTTTTGATTTCGAGCGGTGAAAGCCCTAACACTTAGAGATCTGGTGAGCAGTTACCTTTTGAGTTGGTGGTCTTTTCTTAGTAGCTAAAGTCAAGATTCTACATCTGATGGTTGTCGCATGATCTCATGGCCTTAGAAGACTCCATGAGATCTTGTGACGACCATCAATCTTCCTGTCTGTATAGTTCATTTGTTAGTGGGTCCGGCCATGTTGTCTGAGCTGTACACCTTTGATTGGTTAAAGACTTGTGATTCAACACCATGTCAGTGTGGCCCCAGTGGTTATTAGTTGATGATGATCTAATGGCTGGCGTATGACCTGAAGGAGCTTTTCTGACACATGAGATCATGTGCCTGTCGTTGATCTTAGGTTATCTTCAGGCTCTGTCAGGTTGGTCCTTAGTTTTTGACATGCTCATTCATTATTGGTTGGCCAGATAATAGCTTGGATCTATTAGTGGGACCATGTCAAAAGTTCTGTGGATGTGTCACAAAGGCAAAGATCTATGGTGGTCGTATGATCTCATAGAATCTTCTGACGCTATGAGATCATGCGACAACTGTCCGATGAGAATCTCTGGGTCGTGGGTCCGATGTGATTCCTGGCACTGATGTCCTTGCATATGATTTGCTGATGTGTGATGACAAGGATTCATCTATCAGTTTGATGTGTCATTAGGTCCCAGTTCTAAAAGGATCTACAACTGGTGCATGATCAGATAGAATATTCAGGGGCTATGAGATCATGCACCCGCCGTTAGATTGGAATCTAGTTCTCAGTGGGTCTAATGTCAGAGAAGTGTTGAGGTGTATGCCTAAAAAGTGGTTAGGACAAATGAAATATTTCCAAGTGGAAAATGGGCCCAAGTTTTAGAAAGGCATTCTGTGACTTGATGACTAGGGGTTCTCTCTTGTTCACTGGACTTAAATAGGGTTATGAGAAGTTCTTCATGACTTAGAGAAAAGTCTTCAGTCATGTAGTCACCGAATGACTTAAGAAAGAAAAGATTGAGGTGGGGCCAAAATGATAGGTGTGTCGATGTGCTTGCATTTGATTGGTTGTAGCATGATGATGTGTATTTTTGACTTTTCAAGGAGGTTCATAGCTATTGTAAAGTTGATATGAGCCATTCATTTGTTGGGAGATAAAGGACATCAATGGACACACTTTAAAGTGATCGGTGAGCCGTTATATTTCAAATTTGAATGTCTCCACAAAGGGTTTTCTGCCAGCGATTGATTCAAACAAGTTGTGGCTACAGAGGTAGCTAAAGAATTTATGTCTTTAGGACATTTGCAATTGGGAAGGATGATCAAGAATTCTAGGTGGCCATCATGGGTCAATTCTTGTCCCTGTGAGGTACCATTTTAGCATTCATGGCGGGCTTGTTGCAGGAAAAATGATGAATCTAGGTTGCTTGTCCATGGATTGATGCAGTACAGAGATGGGCACACAATATTTGATTAGCCATAGTATTACAAAGATGTATTTATGATCAGATTTGATGGGATTAGCACTGAATCTTATTCTAATGTAAAATCCATGTAACCCTAATTAGGTTTTGACTTTGGCCTATGTGCCAAGTAGGAGGTGTATATAGTTAATTTTTTGGAGCTTTACTGCTCAGAGAGTTCACATTTTGTAAAGGAGAGAGTCCACTTTTGAAAGAAGGTCATCCTTTCTCAGAAGGCTATCCATGGTATCTTCTCTACCCTCTAGTTTTCTACTCTTTGTAATCTCCCATTGATTATTCAAACATTGCAGAGGTATTTTGTGACAATTCTTCATGTCCCTATGCTTCCTTGTTTGAATCATCTCTTAATGAATTGAAGTCTATGCATGTTGTCAATGACAACTAAGGGTTCCTAATCCCTCTTACTTTCTATAATTGTGTGTGTTATTTTTTTTGATCTGATTTATATATTTTTGTGGGTATACTTCAGCCCTCTAATAGTCTTATCTCAATCCTACACCGAGTTGCAGAAGTGAATGTCTGCTTTCAGGTCATAGGTTATGCCTTATGTTTAACCCCTCCTCTGAAACACTTATGAAAACCTATTCAGTAAGTTGTGACCTACTAGACCTAAGCCTTTCATTAATTCTATGCCTCTATGTTGTAATTCATACCCTAATTTTGGTGTATCACCTAGTAGGTATTTTTTTTCAAGCATTTTTACTTTCAAACATTCCTTCTATCCCTTTCCCTGAAAAGTTTTATTTTCATGTCTAGAAGAAAATTAAGGTGATTATCCAAGAGGAACTAGCCTAGAACCTGGAGGTCTCATCTCAGTTATCATAGGTCCCACACCTGGAGATGATTCCCATGTTATACTTGGTTATCAAGACTATGAGAGCTTGAAACAAGGATACAAACTTAGTGTATAACAATTCTGGCACACCCCATGGGACTACAGTAAAAGAATATTCATGTTGAAGATTATGTTATCTCTGATATACAGATTGCATAATACAAAATTTTAGAAGTGTTCTATTGAGTATATCTGGTGACTCCACTAATTTCAAAGATCTAGGCCAACCTTGTTTAAGGTTTACGAGAAAGATTGAGACTAGGAGCTCAAAGCCTACTACATTTTCATAGTTGCCCTCAAAAAGAAGTTACAAAGGTAGGTCAACTCAAAGAACATCCCCTGCAAGGAGAGTTCAGTCAACACCTCTTGATACTTCAGAAAGGAGACCTTTTCCCTTTCATTCTAGAAGAAAGGGAAGATCTCTAACTAGAGATCTAGAGGAGGATTCAAATCCAGCAGAAAATACAACCCACATGTTGTCAATCTTCAATTCATAGCCCCTACAATGGCTAGGCAGTTTGCTTTTGCACCTTTCAACCAAGGGAGTCCATTGACCTTTTCTCAACATGATGATGTGCCCTTGGTGGCACTAAAGATTATACCTAATTTCACAGGCAAAGGGCAGATAACTACTTTTGAACACATAAGAGATGTGACCACCATCTACAGCATACACAATATTACTCAAGAAGATGTGACCACAAAATTATTAGTAGCCACTCTAAAAGGTAAGGCTCTTGAATGGTTTATAACTCTAACTATTGGTTCTATTACTTCATGGGATGAGTTAGGGGATGCATTGAGTAAGCATTTTGAGGATAAATCAGATAACTTGTCTCTGGTAGAGAAGTTGACAACCATTAAGAGAGACCCTCAAGAACAAATGACAGATTACAATAGTAGATTCCTTAAAACATGGAATAGAATTCTAGTCTCTATGAGACCATCAGTTGACCATGCTTTCCTTTACTACTTGCAAAGTCTAAATGGTCAAATTTCTATCATGATCCAATCTATGGGTGGTACTTCTCTACCCCAAGCCTTTAACATAGCTATCAGGGCTAAGAACTATTTAATCCAAGTAGGCATGATTGCTAGAAGGCCACCAATGCCCATCTTCCCTAGCCTTCAGCCCATTGCACCTGCACAAGTACCCCCATTTACCCCTATTTCCACCATATTAGCACCTCAGGCTAGTACTAGTGGTCAAGAGCTAACAACTAGTTTCTCTCAAGAGTTACAAGAGATAAAGAATAGCCAACAGAGCAGTCGGCAAGAGATCACAAATTTGATGCAGACCTTGACTAAAGAGGTCACAAATCTAAAGAAGCAGGGTCAAGGAATCAAACCACCATTTCAGCTAGAAGGCCAAGGTCCTAATCAGAAATATCAAAATCAAGTACAACCTTATCAACAAAAAGGCCACCATACCAAGGAGGCTATCATCGACAAAGGAAAAGTTTTGATCAAAGACCATTCCAACCATATAACCCTACACCTCTAAATTCTACAAATCCAGTGAGGGATATGGTTCCTAGTCAAAATAATATGGCTATGGATAATGAATGGTGTTTTCCTTGTAATCAGCCTCACAATTAGGCTACATGTTCAAATGGATGGATGAACCAAGCCCTAATGGTTCAAAATGCCTCACAAGCTCAATCAGAGGCTTCATCCAGTGGGTCAGTGCCTCAACAAGAATCACAAGAGCATGAGACTGCTCTTTCCAATTGGGAGCAACTAGACTTCAATGGAGTAAATGATGAAGTTGCTTTTGTTTCCTATACAAGAGCAAAAAGGAGAGCTCAAGACATGGAAAGAGAAGATTCTAATGCCAAAGCCACCACATCTACAGAACCACTACAGCAAGTTACCCCTGCCATACCCAAGGAGGCTCCTGTCATTACAAGCAAAGAAGGCCAACATTCCAAAGAGGTGGAGCCCATCATAGTAAAGGCACAATAGAAAGTACACACTATGGCACCTTTTAATATTGTAGACAACATGAAGAAGGTGAATGTCACCAGGTTTATGTGGGACTCTTTGGCTCTTCCAGGACAACCTAAGATCCTGAAGAAAGCCATGACTAAAGTGGCAACTCCTCAACTTGCAAAAGAAGTTGTAAAGCTAGTGTTGGTTAACACTGATCAAGAAAAGGAGACTCCAAGTAGCAACTCCAAAGGCAATGCCACACAAGGTAGAAACTCAAAGCCACCTCCCTTTTATGTATTTGTAATTATTGGAAAATCTTTAGTACATAATTATATGGTAGATAGCAGAGCTACTAGCACTGTAATGCCCAAGAAGGTGGCTGACCAATTAGGACTAAAATATGAACCCTTCCAAAAGAAGGTTACCCAACTTGATGGATCCTTAATCAATACTATATGTGTGGCCAAGGATACCAGTCTAATCCTACATGCTAGTCCTAATTTCTCCATCCTCCTTGATATATATATTATAGATCTTCCTACATTATTTTCTATATGTCTTTCAAGAGAGTTTATAGCCAAGATAGGAGGCTACCTATCTTCTAACTAGTCTCACATGCTATTTCATACAAGATATGGTACCAAGGTCACCATCAAGTCAGAACCATTAGCAGCACACCATATAGAACCATATGTGTCCAATACCATCAATGCAAATTGCCCCATATTTGATGAAAGTGACTTCCAAACTATTAGTGAAGTAAGCACAAAGATAGAAAGTATCGCTGATATTTTACTAGATGAAAGAGATTCAAAGGCCTAAGAAAATATTGTTTGGGATTTTGGTTTGGGAAGTTATTTAATACAAGAAAGTGGATCCATAGAGCCAACCCTTTTCAAAGAAGACACTGATTCAGAGGATTAGAGTAATCAGGTTTGGGAATTGCTTTCTGATGGAGCTAGAAGTAGACATGGTTCTGGTAGTGGTGCTATGCTAGTGTCCCCAAAAGGAGAAAGGTATTATACTACCTTTAGATTTAGTTTCTCCTGCACTAGCAATACTGCAAAGTATGAAATTCTAGTCAATGGGCTAGAGTGGGATAGAAAAAGAGGGCTTAAAGCCCTAAAGGTTTATGGTGATAGCAATTTGGTTGTTAGCCAAGTAAGAGGGATAAGTGTAACCAAAAATGACACCTTGAAAGCATATAAATATAGAATTTGGGATGCAATTGAAGACTTTTGTGCTTTCAATATTGTTGCTATCCCTAGGAAGCTAAATCAAAATGCAGATAGATTAGCTGTTGTTGGATCTTAGTATGATATTCCAAATAGAATTTCAAAAGAGGTAGACCAACATCATATCAAAGTGATTGTCAGACCTTCTATTCCTGATAATTATGTCAATTGGCAAGTGTTTGACAATGATGAACAAATTTTGCAATTCTTGTTTGAAGAAGATGTTTTTTCAAAGTACAATCAAGATAGGCTATCACAAAACTATGGTGGTCAGGTAATACAAGTGAAGTCCAATAAGATGCCTAGAGGTCTTGTTACTTTAGAAACTATCTTCAACAAGGATGATGAAGTTAAGAGAAGAAAAGCTAGCCTGGTAGTTCAACAAGAACATTGTGTTGAACTAGAGTTGGAACAAGTTAAGAGCTTACAATTTGGAAAAGTAAACACTAAATTAGAGAAGCAAGGTTGGACTCAATTATTCAAAGAATTCAGTGATGTATTTGGATGGCAATACGAAGACCTTAAAGGTTTTAACCCTACCCTTGCTCAGCACACTATTGAATTAGAGCCTAATGCCAAACCAGTGAGGCAAAAGAAAAGGCTTGTTAATCCCAAGCTTGAACCACTTATGCATAAAGAAGTACTCAAAATAATAGAAAGTGGTATCATCTACCCCATTAAGAATACTAGTTGGGTTTCCAACCTTGTTCCTTTTAGGAAGAAGAATGGGGAATTGAGGTTATGTGTTGACTTCAGGGATCTTAATAGAGCCTCATTAAAGGACCACCATCCATTACCCTCTATGGAACAAATCTTACAATGTGTCTCTGGATCTAAGAGATTTTCATTATTGGATGGCTATTCATGATACATTCAGATCTTAGTGAATGAAGAGGATCAATATAAGACTGCATTTACAACCAAGTGGGGAACCATGGCTTATCAAAAGATGCCCTTTGGTTTGTCAAATGCAGGTGCTACATTTCAAAAGGCAATGGATATGGCCTTTAAAAGCCTCATGTACAAGTTTGTGCTAGTCTACTTTGATGACATAACTGTCTATTCTAAACATGCAGTAGACCACATCAAACATTTGAGGAAGATCTTTGAAAGATGTAGAGAATTTGGGATATCTCTTAATCCCAAGAAATGTATGTTTGCAGTTCATGAAGGAAAATTGTTGGGATATGTACTATCCAAAGAAGGGATCACAGTAGATCCTGAGAGAATTGTAGCCATCTTAGAGCTACCATTGCCACATCATAAGAAAAGTCTCCAACCATGTTAACAACCATGTTAAAGAGGAGTTCAACTTTTAGTTGGACCAAAGAAGGGAAAGTCAATTTCCAAGCTATCAAAGAGGCCTTAATAGAAGCTCCTGCTCTCCTCAACCCAAATTTTAGTAAGAATTTTATCCTTTATACTTATGGAGGACATGATGCTATATCTTGTATGGTGACTCAAGAAAATTCAGATGGATTGGAGCAGCCTATTGTTTTCTTTAGCAAAGGTTTAGAAGAGTATGAACAAAGATACTCTTTTGTAGAGAAACATGTATGTGTTGTGGTAAAGAGCCTTAAAAAGTTTAGATATTTGTTGACCCATAGCAAGGTACACTTGGAAGTTACTCATCCAAGTGTCAAAGAATTTTTTCTTTCCAAGGATCTAAATGAGAAAAGAGCTAGTTGGATCATCAAGGTTATGGAATATGACATAGATATCCAAACTACTAAACTGGTTAGAGGAAGACATCTTTGTGAGAATTTGGCAGAGGATGAAAGTTCAAAAAAATCAGAGCAAATAGATGCATCTCTGGCGATGCATTCTATAGAAGAACAAGCCAAGGAAACAAGCTGGTTGCCTAATATGAACAATTATTTGAAGACAAGACAATGTCCTACAGGCCTAGATTCAATAAAAGGAAGGTATTATAGGTTACAATCTATTCCTTTTGTGCTGATAAATGAAGTTCTTTTCAGAAAAGATCACAGTGGTGTCCTTTTAAGAAGCGTTGATTCAGAAAAGGTAGCAGATGTCCTATTTGAGTTTCATGATGGACCTTCCGGAGGTCACTTTTCTCCTAGCACTACTACTTTTAAAATCATGAGGGCTGGATACTATTGGCCATCTATCTTCAAGGATAGTCATGAATATGTGAGAAAATGCATCAAGTGTGCCATGTTTGTAGGAAAAGAAAGGCTTGCAGCCTTGCCCCTACAACCAGTCAGAATAGAACAACCTTTCATGAAATGGGGTATAGATTTCATAGGAATGATCAATCCTCCATCTAGTGTAGGCCATAAATATATAATCACTATAACTGATTACTTCACTAGATGGACAAAATCAATTTCTTTAAAAGAATCAAATGAGAGTGTTGTCTTAAGTTTTTATGATGATATAATTCAAAGGTTTGGCACTCCAGACTCCATAATTTTAGATAATGCATTGGCATTCATGGGCCTCAAAGTCTTAGAGTGGGTAGTCAAGAATGACATCTATCTGAATGCTAGTTCCAATTACTACCCCAAGGCAATGGTTTAGCAGAATCAACAAATAAGAATTTGATTAAGATAATCAAGAAGACTCTGCAAGACAACCAGAGGGATTGGGATACTAAACTCAGGTCTACATTATGGTTAGACAAAATTACCCCAAAGAAGATCATTGGTAATTGCCCCTTCATGTTGGTGTATGGAAAAGAGGCCAAGTTGTCTATCTCAATTGAATTGTCAGCTTTGGACTTGGCTACTTAGTATGCCCTATTTGAAGGAGGGGATCCCTTGCAGATAAGATATGCTTAGCTTATGGAGTTAGAAGAAATTAGAGATAAGTCCATGAAGGATGTGGAGTTCCATCATATTCAAACAAAGAAGAGCTTTGATAAAAGATCCAGGATCAAAGATTTCAAAGTTGGGGATGTAGTCCTCAAGTGGGATGAGTTTAGGTCTAGGCCTGGCAGGCACACAAAGTTTGACTCCTTTTGGGGTGGACCATTTTTTATCATAGAGTGCATGGGCCCTAATGCTTTTAAACTATAAAATATGGAAGGATTTCCCTTGCCTATATCAGTCAATGGTTTCCATTTGAAGCCCTATTTTGAGGTTAGTCCTTCCTTGTAAATCTCTATAAATATTTCCCCTATTTTTCTTTCCCTGCTTTCTAGGTTAGTTCCTCTATTTTTCAAGAAGTGCCTATGCATAAGTTTTGTTCTTCTAGTTCAGTTGTGTCTCTCTATCATATTTTTTGTGCTGAGTATGACCCCATGCCCAATGGATTATGTCAAGGCCACTGGTTTTCCATGTCTAGCAAGCTGACATCCAGCAGAAATCGCTAAAATGTTACCCTAATTTTCTTATTCTATACAAATTTAGCTAAAATCTATCCCTAGGTCCCTGTTTTAACTTTTCCAAGCATCCCTGAAAATTTCATGGTTTTATGTCTGGTTTCCTGGCCTCTGTAATTTGTTTTATCCCCTCTTTTGCAGTCAAAAAATTCATAAAAGTAGCTGTTACAAGAAAAAACCC
Organism: Chamaecyparis obtusa; assembly: GCA_027943335.1. NCBI lineage: Eukaryota > Viridiplantae > Streptophyta > Pinopsida > Cupressales > Cupressaceae > Chamaecyparis > Chamaecyparis obtusa. Next base: position 74,529 of record BSBK01005563.1, on the reverse strand, counting down.
TAGAAAACCCTTTGGCCTATTATATTTCTTTGTTACTTTATTGGCCACTTAAATCCCCAAAAAACATGTGTGTTTTAATTCCTTTAGTCACCAAATCTCTGATTCTTGACGGTCAAAGCCCTCACTTAGCAATCTAGTGAGTGGTTACCTTTTGAGTTGGCGGTCTCTGCTTAGTGGCTAAAGTCAAGATTCTACATCTGATGGTTGTCAGTAAATGATGATCTAATAGATGGCACATGACCTGAAGGAGTTTTTCTGACACATGAGATCATGCACTTGTCATTGATCTTACTTAATCTTCGGGTTCTGTCACGTGCATCCTCACTTTTTGACATGCTCGTTCATTATTGGTTGGCCAGATGATAGCTTGGATCTATTAGTCAAACCATGTCAGAAGGTTTTTCAATGTGTCACAAAGGAAAAGATCTATGGTGTTTGTATGATCTCATAAAATCTTTTGACACTATGAGATCATGCGACAACCATCCAATGAGAATCTCTAGGTCATGGGTCCGATGTGCTACCTGGTGCTGATGTGCTCGCATATGATTGGCTGCTATGTGATGATGGGGATTCATCTGTTAGTCTGATGTGTCATGGGGTCCTAGTTCTAAAAGGATCTATGTCTGGCACATGATCAAAAAGAATATTTAGGGGCTATGAGTTCATGCGCCCACCATTAGATTGGAATCCAGTTCTCAGTGGGTCCGATATTAGAGAAGTGCCAAGGTGTATGCCTACAAAGTGGTTGACACAAATGAAAGATTGCCAAGTGGAAAATGGGCCCAGGTTTTAGAAAGGCATTTTTTGACTCGTCGACTAGGGGTTCTCTCTTGTATGTTGGACTTAACCAAGGTTAGCCGAAAGATAGAAATTTAGTGATTGCTTTGTTCACGTAGTCCCTTAACTGGACCAGGGTTATGAGAAGTTCTTTGTGACTTAGAGAAAAGTCTTCGGTCACGTAGTCACTGAATGAATTAAGAAATAAAAGCTTGAGGTGGGGCCAAAATGACAGGTGTGCCAACGTACTTGCATTTGATTGGCTGCAACATGGCAATGTGGATTTTTGACCTTTTAAGGAGGTTCGTGGCTATTGTAAAGCTGATCTAAGCTATTCATTTTTTGGGAGATAAAGGACATCAATAGACACATTTTGAAGTAACTAGTTAGCTATTATATTTCAAATTTGAATGTCTCTGCAAAGGGTTTTCTACCAATGATTGATTCAAACAAGATGCGACTGCAAAGGTAGGTAAAGAATTTATGTCTTTAGGACATTTGCAATTGGGAAGGATGATGAAAAAGTTTGGGTGGCCATCATGGGTCAATTCTTGTCCCTATGAGGTACCATTTACGCATTCATGGTAGGCTTGTTGCACAAAAGTTGATGAATCTAGGTTGCTTGTCGGTGGATTGATGCAGTACAGAGATGGGCACACAATATCTGTTCAGCCATAGCATTACAGAGATGTAATTATGATCAGATTTGATGGGATTATGGCTGAATGTTATTCTAATGTAAAATCCATGTAACCCTAATTAGGTTTTGACTCCGGCTTGTGTGCCAAGTAGGAGATGTATATAGTTAATTTTTTGGAGCTTTACTGCTCAGAGAGTTCACATTTTGTAAAGGAGAGAGTCCACTTTTGAAAGAAGGTCATCCTTTCTCAAAAGGCTATCCATGGTATCTTCTCTACCCTCTGGTCTTCTACTCTTTGTAATCTCCCATTGATTATTCAAACATTGTAGAGGTATTTTGTGATAATTCTTCATGTCCCTATGCTTCCTTGCCTGAATCATCTCTTAATGAATTGAAGTCTATGCATGTTTTCAATGACAACTTAGGGTTCCTGATCCCTCTTACTTTCTATAATTGTGTGTGTTATTGTGTTTGATCTGATTTTGATGTTTTTGTGGGTATACTTCAGCCCTCTAATAGTCTTGTCTCAATCCTACACTGAGTTGCAGAAGTGAATGTCTTCTTGCAGGTCATAGATTGTGCCTTATGTTCAAGCCCTGCTATGAAACACTTATGCAAACCTATTTAGTAAGTTGTGACCTACTAGACCTTAAGCCTTGCATTGATTCTATCCCTATGTGCTACAATTCATACCCTAATTTCGGTGTATCACCTAGTAGGTAGTTTTCTTTCAAGCATTCCTTGTATCCCTTTCCCTCAAAAGTTTTACTTTCATGTCTAGAAGAAAATTAAGTTGATTATCCAAGAGGAACCAGCCTAGGACATAGAGGTCTCATCTTAGTTAGAATAGGTCCCACACCTGGAGATGATTCCCATGTTATACTAGGTTATCAAGACTATGAGAGCTTGAAACAAGGGTGCAAACTTAGTGTATAACAATTGCATGAAAATAGTTTCTTTTCATTATCGGTGGTTGACCCTAAGTCATCCTCAGCTTTCAAAGTTTCCTTCTTCACAATCATCTAGTAGTCTATGCCCAAGCATAGAAAATGTGTTCACATCTTGTTTTTACAAATGTTGAAGTTTTCAGAATCAAACTTAGGACTATCCTTCCTATAGTATGCCATTTTCCAAGATCACCTCAAGCTGTTAGGATTTCTCTCTGAGGACCACAAGCTCTGATACCAATTGTTAGGATTAATAGTCCATAATACAACTTAGAGGGGGGGGTGAATTAGTTGTATGACATAATATTAAACTTTAAAATTTAAGATTATCGATATCATATCCAATAAACACAATGAATGCCAACACAATAACATAATATTTTGGTTATGGGGAAACCTTCTTAAAGGTAAAAACCCTAGTGGGAATTAGCACCCACTAATGATGTATTGAGAGTATAGTAATCCTTGTTAGAGGATATAGCCCTGTTAGGAGCTTATTGAAACATTACAGTACATAGTCCTTGTTAGAGGATAGACCTTGTTAGGAGTCAAGAATAAAAGAGGGCTCACTACCCAAAGGAAGGTTAAGTCCACCTTCTGAACTCACTAGTTCGCAACAAGTGTATATAAAGAAATACACAATCTTTTGAACTGTTTGCCAGTAACTATCTTTTCTTGATCAGTTCCAATGAAGTCCACCAATAATCCTTAGCTCTACATATAGTAGACACAAGTTCATATCCTCTTTATTGCCCACTTGTTACATCCATGTCTCTTCCAAAGAAAAGACCTTTTATTTATACCTTATTACATTTTACCAACAATAGGTCAGCCCATAAGGCTTTCCTAATTATAAACAATTACATAGGCCCTTACTAAGATACACACGATATCATAAAAAAGTTTACAATGATTACATTACAACAATTAAGGACCAACATCCTTGAATTATGCTTGTCAAACAAAACACATGCTTCATTCCCTGAGTCGGCTTCATAATAAGTGATCGCCAGAGCACACGCCACAGATGACATCACCAATGATTGTGTATGTTTTGATGACCAATGAACATCCATCAATACCTCTTCCATCATCCTTCAAGATAGCATACCTTGAATCCAATCCCTCTAAAATCTATACTCGAAACTCAGAGACTAACTCTATCAATTCTCACTATCACATTCCAGTGACCAGTCTTTACCAAAATAGTTGTATCTTCCTTAATATGCATCCATTAATGATGTGATCTCAGATATAAGATCACAACATCCATCTGAACTCTCATCTAACTTCACAGCATCTAAAAAATCCATACACCTTCTGTACACTGTGATCACCAGTCTGATTCCTTCATAGAAGCATATAAGTTGAGATCAGTGACAAAACATGAATGACAATAGTATGAGTGCCCATTTAGTAACATAGTGATTAAACATATTAAATGTCTCAATCATTACCCATGCATTAGCAATATCCAATAGTACCAAATTCCTATACCAATGTGTACCAATGTCTTGATGGCACAATCTCCCGCTTTGACAACAATGTCAAAGTTTCCAATCAATAACATAAACTTGTATCAATCTTCAAATATTCTCTCTAGTTTTATGTGCAAAATATTTTTACAACTTAACTACCCCTACTCCATGAGTTGTCACTAATACATCAATCCAAGTTAAGATACAATAATAAAATTCTAGGATTGATGCAATACAACATCTTCTCAGTTAAGTGTATATAGGGGAGTGATCCTTAACTTATCACTCAAGTATTCAAACCTGTGCTTAGGTACAAGCTTAGTTAAAATATCAAGAATTTGTTCTATAGTTGGAATATATTCCAACCTTACTTCTTTCTCTTGAAATATTTATCTAAGAAAATGATACTTTATAGAAATATGTTTAGTTTTAGAGTGCATCACTATATTCTTACAAATGTCTATAACACTAGTATTATCATAGTGAATAACAATTGGTAAATAGTCACCTTTTCTTGTATATTGTCAAGTAGTTTCTTCATCCATACCACATATGTAATTGATAGAAGAAATAATATATCCAGCTTCAATATTAGATTGTGAAATACATTTCTTCTTCTTCTCCATGCAACAAGTCTTTCACCCAAGAAGAATGCTCCATCTCTTTTACTTTTCCTATCATCAACATTTTCAGCCCAATCCACATCAGTATAAACACTTCATGAAAAATATCCTTTCTAACCTTACGAAAGTTCATAATTTGTTGTTCCTCTTAAATATCTAAATATACTCATTAATAGATTCAAATGTGTTTCCTTGAGATTTGCTAAAAATATTACAACTAAATCAATTGCTTATGCAATATCCAATCTACTATGGAAATATACTATAGATTTCCAATCATAGATCAATACATATTCAAATCAAATTCATCATCCTTACATAGTTTGCAACTTGTAACCATTGGGGTTCCAATAAGATTTGATCCCTCAATTCCAAAGGTCTTCAATATCTCTTTGATGTATTTAGACTGACTAATGTAGATACCATTACCAAGTTGTGAAACTTGCAAGCCAATGAAGTATCTGATCTCACCTATCATTTACATTTCAAATTCCTTTCTCAATTATTCCAAAAATTCTCTACTTAAGTCATCATTACCTATAAATATTATATCATCAATAAATATTTTAGCTAGTAGTAACTTGTTTCCTTCATCAACCTTTAGATAAAAATTATTTTTGTGACTTATTTTGACAAATCTAATCATTCTAAGATATTAATGAAATATCTTATACCATTCTCTAGGTGCCTATTTTATACCATATAGTTCCTTCTTTAGTTTCCAAACCAATTCTTATCCATCATTCTTCTCAAAACCACCAGGTTGTTGAATATAAACCTTCTCCTCAAGTATTCCATTCCGAAAAGAATATTTCACATCTATTTGATAAACCATGAATTTATTTTAAGATGCATAGGAAAGTGGTATCCTTACTCCTTATAAAGTATCAACAAGTGAAAATGTATCATCTTAATCCAATCCTTCCTCATGTGCATATCCTTTGCAAATAAGTCTTATTTTTTTTCTCAGCAATTCTCCTATTTCATCCATTTTATTTCTAAATACCCATTTAGTTCTAATCACATTATTATATACTAGTTGTGGTACTAGAGTCCATGTTTCATTATTCTCTATCTTCTCTATTTCTTCTCTCACTATTTTCAACCAATCATCATCTTTAAGTGTGCATCCTTAACATTTCTAGACTCAAGCTTAGAGAGTAAGTAGGTGCTCTCTCTAGAATTCCTTCTAGTTAATATTATAGCATTATTATCTCCAATTATTTTCTCAGGAGAGAAACTTAACTTAACATAACTTGGTAAGGTAGGATCATATCTCTTTTTCTTAGCTTCATTACAAATAGGTGTATCATAATTTGTTTTTCCCTCTTGTCTTTGTTCACTCCATTTAGCAAGTTTATCTTCCATCATCGGTTTTATATATGTTATCCCATTGTAATCTTCAGGTTTTCTCCTTCTTAGTTCATCATTCTCATCAGAAAACTCATCAAATTTTATATTATCACTCTCAATTATCTTATTTTTCCTCTTGTTTAAACACTTGTAAGCTTTACTCTTAGATAAATACCTCAAAAATATTCCTTCATCACTTTTAGCTTCAAAATTTTCTATGTTTTCATCCTTCTTAATAAATAATCTACTACAAAAGATTTTTGAAATAAAATACATTGGGAGTGTGTTCATACCATATTTAATAAGGTATATTTCCTTCTCCTTTCTCGATCAAAACTCTAATCAAAGTTTATATAGTAGTGTTAATATCATCTCTCCAAAACATTTGTGGAACACCCTCTTGTATCATCAAATTCCTAGCTCATTCAAGCACTGACCTGTTTCCTCTTTCACCTATTCAATTTTGTTTTTGTGTCCTAGGGGAAGACATTTTTCCTTTAATTTATTCTTCTTCACAATAGAAAAAAAATTCATGTGATGTAAATTCTCTACCTCAATCTAGCATTAAGAATTTTAAGCTCCTGCCAATTTCCTTTTCCACTTATGCTTTGTAAATATGTACAATATGAAAAGCTTATAATTTCTCTTTAAGAAACATAGCCCACATCATCCTTGAATAGTCATAAATGAACAACATAAAGTAATTATCTGTATAAAGACTTTGAGTTCTCATAGGACTATGTAAATTAATATGCACCAAATCAAGTATAATCTTAGATATGCAGCCTTTTACTATTGAATATAAAACTAGTAAGATTCCCAAATTGAAAATATTTGCAAATAGAATTATCAGGTTTCACAAGGTAAGGCAGGCCTCTATCAACTTTTATCTTATTTACTTTGATTAGGTTATCAAAATTAACATGAAAAAACCTCTTAGGTAGACCTCAGATGGATTTAAGTACAATAAGTTACCTCTTGTCAATTCTATAGTAGCAATCAGCCTTCATCATTTGTTCTTTATTTTACATATTCCTTTCCTAAATTCTAGATCAAATCCTTTTTTATTTACTTGAGGAACACTCAACATGTTGTAGTATAGTCTTGATACCTAGTAGACATCATCATAGTTTTTAGTGGCATTCAGTGCTATAGTGCCTTTACCTTTTACCATACAAGGGTTGTCATTACCAAAATTAATTGATCATCCATCAAATTCTTCAATCTTAATTAATTTTCTCTTGTCACTAGTCATGTGATGTGTACAACTAGTGTAAATATTCCAATTCTCACTCCTATTCATAGTTGATAAAAATGGAGTCTCTCTAACTTCTATCTTTTATTCCTTTATAGAAATAAATATAATTTCCCTAGCATCCTCATAATCATATGATTCATCATCTGTAATACTTTCCCCATCTAGATAACATTTTTTCTTTTCCTTATCCTTAAATCTCTTGTTCTTTCATTTCTTATTATTCTCTGGGCACCTTGATGTAATATGTCCAATCTTACAACATGCGGAGAATTTCATGGGTAATTTTCATCTATACTTTCCCTTTCCTTTAGGTGACCTTTTAGAAAATAAATATTCCAATTCCTCTTGCTCTTTTCCTCAAAATGATATCATCAAAATTACATCCATAAGATACTAAAGCAGTTTGAAAAGTGGAATTAGAATTGCTTCTAGAGTTTAGATAGGCCTTAAATATTGCAGCAGTTCTATGAATTATATTATCTTAATTTCTCAACTCAAAGGTAGTTAACTTTACAACCAAAGAATCAAAAATAATAGGTAAAGTCCCTTAACACCTTACTTCTTGTATCAATAATAAAAAAATAACAATATATGACTAAATAAACTACTAAAAATTATAGATTTAAATCACTAATTTTGATCATGTGACTATTAGTAGTTTATTACCTTTCATTTATCTTGTGACCAAATTTATGACTAAACTATTTTAGTCATTGATTTAGACATTTATTTGGTCATTGTTTTGGTTGTTAATTTGGTCATTAATTTAGTCATTGATTTATTCATTAATCTATCATTAATTTAGTCACTGATTTAGTCATGGTAGTGATTAATCTAGTCACTAATTTAGTCATTAATTTAGCCATATATTTATTCATTAATTTAATCATATATTTAGGACCATTAATTTATTCATATATTTTGTCATTATATAGTCATATATCTAGTTAAATATTTAGTCATATATTCATTCATTTACTTAGTTATATATTTGTTCATTAATTTAGTCATACTAGGGCACAATGGAATCAAACCATGATCCTTCTGCATGTAAATAATGTGCTCTTTCATTGAGCTACTACCCTTTAAAGAACAATCATACCATGCATTGTATGCCAGATTTGTTAGAGAGAGAGAGAGAGAGAGAGAGAGAGAGAGAGAGAGAGAGAGAGAGAGAGAGAGAGAGTAATGGTTCAAGTGATAAAATAATAAAATAATTCTTAGACATAAATATTGCATACATATGAATGAAATGGATATAGATATAAAGCATTGAAACATGTCACAAAAGATGTATTCTAAAGAGATGAATTTATCCAACCCTCAAATGTGATAATTTCAAGGTTTTATCTATAATGAGGTGCTTCTATATCTTCACACAGAGATAAAATAGGATAGGATCTTACTTTCTAATATATAAATTTAATATAGTTTTGTATTTTATTTTTGTTTTTAATATAAATTATATACATCAAATTTATATTTGATGAAGTGAATCACAAATTTTTTATTGAGTTTTCCTCCTTTATTGATTTTCATTTTTATTTTATTATTTCTAAATTTTAACTCAAACTTGAAGATTGTGACATATGGTCATGCTTGCAACATTTGTCAAAGCATCATGTTTATGTTCAGTGAACTTAATGTTTAATCTTTTTATTGTATGACTTGTAAGGGGTTTCAGGTCCCTATAAAACCTTTTTTAAGCTGCAATCAAAACTATTTGTCAAAGCACAATCAGGTGTCACCTTTTAGGCTAACTTATCAGCATAGCTAAATTTTAGTATTTTTAACTAAAGATAATTCTCATCAAACATATAGTCTAGCTAGAGTCATTCTAGCTAAGTTATATAAGTGCATTAACTTTTCCAATTAAGAATGTCTATTAAACACATACTTTATATCACTTTGGGTCTAATTACCATAGAAATAAAATTATTTTCGAAAACTAACATTTGAATAACTCCTAATATTTTTATTGATATTATTTTAAAAATACAAAAAATACCCTTTAGTAGAGATGAGAGTCAACAATATTCTCATAGAGATTTTATAATGTTTTAATTAGACATAGTCTATTGTAATTAAAAAATATTATAAGTAGATATTTTAACAGTCAAGGAGATATTGATTTGAAGAAAGAAAAAATAGTAAATTATATTAAATAAATTTGAAAAACATATGGTGCACTATAGGATAGAGTCCTCTTTCAGAATATATATTTCTTTTCTTGATTTGGATAGATTTGTTATGTATAATATAGTGGGAAATAAAAACTTAGGTGATTTAAGGTGAGTTGGAATTTGAATTGTTATAAAAGAGAAAATATAGGTCACAAGCCAACTTTTATTTCTTCATGCATTAGCTATATATGTCATCTATAACATATTTTAAAATTGGGGGAAAAATGTTTATTTACATATAATTTTTTGGTGGGAACTAGACCCCTAATTTTTAGCAACTGAAAAATCATATTTAAAAATTAAAAAAAACATTTCAATTCTTATTCAAAAAAAATATTAAAAATATGAATCATATACTTCATTCATTCTAACACATTTAATTAGTTTACATCATCTTCGAATTCTAAAAATAAATATCATTTTTATACCTTTGAAGTTGAACAAATTTAATTTTGTTAACCTTTTCCTTTATATAAGAGTGATAGATCATTGTAACATGTCTTATGATATTAATAATTTTTGTAGCATGGAATATGCGGTGAAAATATTCACCTTCATTTGAATAAGTTAAAATATTATTCAAAAATAGCCAAGTAGAGTCACTTTCAAGGCCTTGATCTCCTTGGTCATTAATTTCATGTATGTGTTTAGTGCTCAACTCAAAGAAAACAACACTACTTCAAACTCATACTATCCATAATATACTTTGAAGGTTAATTTCAAATAAAATGATCACAAATATTAGTTGATTATGACTTTGTTGGGGGTTCCCTTTGATCTTCACTTGTAGATTTATACTTTGATGGATAATTTAAATAATGCTTTGACTCTATCACCACTCCAAAGTCTACAAGAAAGAGGGCCAATTAACAAGGATCAAAAGAGATCCTCCTACACTTTGAGCCTCAATGCTTAGGTGGGTGTACCCTTGATTCACTTCTTGAAAGGAATCACTAAATGATATACAACTATATACTCTTTACTAACTACTTTAAGATTTTATCATTTGAATGTTTGTGTGTGGTTGATGACAATGAAATACCTCCAAAGGATGGACTAGTGCCTTAACCTAGGGAAAAGAGTCACCTGATTACATACATTACCTGAAGACCTTAACTCAAACATAATTAAATCTAAGATAAGTTCTTTGCCTATACCCCTCTCCCTCAAACACAAGGACATCAAATTCTTACTTGGTTGTAAACTCACTGAACCCACCTAAAAGACTTTAATCCTAACTTTGTTAGGAACTCAGAGATGACTTCACAATACTCTTTGTTTACCATATGCTAATACACTTTGTGACATTAACATATATGAGCTCAGAATCGAAACAAGAAGACATACACAAATGCAAGACTGGAACTCAATAACAGTCTCATTAATATATTCAGAATTAATATAGAATCAGAACAACACAAAGATAGGAAAGACACAAAATCCAGCTCCTCTATTAGTAAAACACCATTAACAACCAGCTGGGACCAAAGAAAGTTTTGGAGCCCACACCAAATCAAAAATCCAGCAACTTATACTCCCTAGTCATCTTGGAATTCTCAAAGAGAATGCAACAAGCTACGGATGACTTAGGGTTAGGGTTTCAACCACCAAACCCACTGGAAATGGTCACAAAGTTATTACAGGGGTGGAAACCCAGGCAACCAGGAGAAATAAAATCCTGGAGAGATCCTTAATCATGAAAATCTCACTGAGAAGGTACTGAGAATCACAGAAACACCTCAAAATGTCAACCCTTTCAGCCACCTGCAATACACCTTGAGGACAAAATTGCATAGTACAGACCCTACAGATGAACATGGCACACCTCGGACCACACTACAATGGAAAACAAATCATCTCTCACCAACACCAGTCAATTTTGCATTAAATTTTAGTCCTCTAGTCGCAGGAAACCCTCTGCAAATTCAAATTTGAAAATAAATGGCTATTTCCGGGCGCCAGCAGCAAATCGGCAGTCAAAATTTGAATCTTCATCAACTTTAAGTCGTGGTCATTAGATCCTCCCTTTTCATGGTCTTTTATGATTTTAACCTTACAAAGAATCCTGGTTTACATTTAGCAATTATGTGACAGTCTTTTTCCTTATTTGTGGGATGAAAACCTTAACCCACCTTAAACCTTGAGAACTGGTGACTGCAGGAAAACATTTAACCTCGGTCCCACATTCAGTGAACTGGCGACAAGAGAATTTCATCAGTTTGTGAAGAACTTTATCTATCAACCAAAAATTTTAGTGATTCTGTGAACGCTTGTTCATTGAACCACTAAAACATCTAGAGAATCGCCATTTCATTTCGCGAATGAGCGAAGATCATTAAAATTTATCGGCCACTAAAACTTTATTAAGATTGCCAAAGCCCACCTGGGCCTGCTTGCAAACTACCACATGTCACCACATCATTTTCCACAATAACTCAACCATCACTAACAAAGGACCCACCACAAAGTTTTCCCCTTTAGTGAAGATCGACGGTTTTCACCATAGCGCTGACATATCCATCGTGCATCTTCGATCAATAGTATCATGACAATTGTAAGATCTTGCAGTGTATTAACCTCCCTGAGACTGGCAGACCCACTGAAAAGTCCACCTTAGCACACCTAGACCAATAGAAAACCTCCAAATCAAAATACCTAGCAAGTGGACCCTTTTGAAAAGAAAAGTTACCTCATCAGGAAAGATCAACGGTTGGTGTAAGAGTGCAAAGCTCTGACACATCTCATGAGAATTACCACCCACCATTAGATCTTATATGTGTCAGAAAGCTCAGGCCTGAAGACCATGTGAATACATGAGTAAAGAAGAGAAAATTGCCACGCCAAGTCACAAACAGTTAAGAGATAAGCCACTAGGAACATGAGAATATGTGACCACAGGTAATCGCTAGTTCACAGAAAGTTACAAAATGACCGCTAGGCAACACATGAACAAGTGACAAGCTAAGAAAGAAATGCACACATGCAAATTAGGAATTTTAAGTGACTCGTGAAAAGTAACATGAAAATAGAATAAGGCCAAGGCTTTTCAAAGGGTTTTTGTATGCAACGGCTACATTTAAAAAAATTTGAACTAGGGCTAAAGGCAAAGACCTGAAAATTGATACAAAGACTAGAAGAAACATGCTCAGGCCATGAAATTTTTTGCACATGCTAATAGTGGCTCTTTCTGGGGATGTATGCCTCCTACAGGCATATTAAGGACTTAGAATAATTGGTTTAAAGCAGACCATCCCACTGGAAAATTTATAGACAACAGGGAACAAGTGAGGAAGAATAGGCAACAGGACCAAAAACTGATAGACCAGGACAAAACAGGGCAGGGGCAAGCAACTATTTAGAGAATTTACAAAATGTACAAACCTAACTACTGTTCATGGAAAATAAAATACCTCAATTGAAGTATTTCTTCAAGAATTGTCCATGAACTGGCAATTCCTGAATATCACCATTTAATTCCTTGACAATATATGAATCTTGGCCCCATTTCTAATGAATTAGATATGGACCTAACCAAATTCGATCAAACTTACCATGTTTTCCTTTATCCTCCAAACTGGCATTCCAAACGAACACCAAATCACCAGGTTCAAGCCTCCTGTCAACAGTTTTCTTATCGTACAAATTCTTAACTTGCAACTGCAATTTGGCATTCCTTGCAACTAACTCTCTCCTAGTCTCATCCAACCTAATGAGGTCCTCAATTCTCAACTACATCTCATCATCTATTTCATCATCAACAAATTTATACATTTCCAATAAGTTATTTTGAGGCATTCTTGCATGTATTCCATATACTAGGTCAAATGGTGCACAACCAATTGCCCTCTTCACAGTTACCCTATTAGCCCATAGAGCTAATGGAAGCTTTGAATTCCATGCCCTCTTATTCTTTTCAAGAATCCTCTTCAAGATCTTAATCAAACTCTTATTAGTAGATTCTGCCTGACCATTTCCTTGTGGATGATAAGGTGAGGAATCAGAAATCTTAATTCCTAAACCTTTGCAAAAGTTCCTATATTCGGCAGACCTGAAGCACATTGCATTATCACATACTATTCTCTCAGGGAAGCCAAACCTTGTAACAATATTATTCATTAGAAAATCAATTACCACCTTACTAGTTGCATTTCTTGTAGGTATAGCCTCTACCTATTTTGTAAAGTAATCAATGGCAACTAAGATGCATGAGTGTCCTCCACTAGACTTGTTTGGTATCTCCCCTATGAAATCAATTCCCGATTTTTGGAAAGGAGCCTGAACTTCTACTGGTTTTAATGGCATGTTACCTAAAAATTTAAGCTTACCAGAGAACCTTTGACAAGCATCACACCTCCTCACCAACTGTTCTACATCCCTGAAGATTGTGGGCCACTAGAATCCTACTCTCAAGATTTTATGAGCAGTCATTTTACCCATATAATGTCCACCACAAACTCCTCATGCATTTCTTTCAACAATACGTCAGCCTAATTTTCATCTACACATTTCAAAAGTATGCAATCCAAATTCTTTCTATACAACTTACACTTCACAATTACATACTTGATGGCTTGTAATTTCAATGTCGTCTTCTGATTATCATTCATATTATCTGGACATTTCATGTTTCTCAAGTAATAAATAATATCTTGATACCAAATACAATCATCCATATCACGTGTGTAATCAATTTCAGAATGATTTACCTAATTTGCATCAAGATTGGATTGAGCAATCAGTTTTTCCAATCCTTGTCCTCTAACCAACTTAGTAATCTGGACCTCAACATTGAATTCTTGGATCCTATTGATCCATCTGCATCTACTTCTAGACACCTCTTGCTGTGAGAAAATATCCTTCACAGCTGCACTTGGCACAAAAGCAATCACAACTGCTCCCATCAAGTAACACCTAAAGGCCTCAATTGCCTTCACAAGTGCATATGCTTATTTTTTATTTATGTCATAATTTAATTCAGAAGCCTGCAAAGATTTACTAAAAAATGCAATAGGCTACTCAAAACCATCATTATTCTTTTGTAACAAAATTGCAAAAATAGTGTGAAAAGATGCAAAGGAAAAGATGTGCATTGGGACATTATAATTAGGTGCCTTAAGCACTAGTGCATCTTTGATAGCCTGCTTGATATTTTTGAAAGCCTCATTAGGCTCACCCTCCCAATTGATTACAGATCCCTTCTTCAACATCTTAGAAATAGGTCTAGTAACCTCTGCAAAAATTTTCACAAACCTCCTTAAGAAATTGACTTGACCAAAGATGGACTAAATCCCTTTAACATTCTTTGGTCTCTGAATTTTATCAATAGCTGCTACCCTCTCAAGGTAAATTCTCACTCCTTGCTTGCCAACTAAGTGGCCAAGCAACTTACCTTCAATGAAACCAAAAGCACATTTCCTTGGGTTTAATGAAATGCCAAATTCCAAGGTCCTCACAAATACTTTCTCTAAATGAGTACAATGGTCTTCTTCCTTCTTGGAATAGGTAGTTAGATCATCTTGGTATACAACAAGGAAATCATTTCTAAAATCTAAAAAAGAAACATCCATTGCCCTTTGAAAAGTAGCACCAGCATTTGTGAGACCAAAAGGCATTCTCACATAAACATATGTCCCCCAAGGTGTTGTGAAATCTGTCTTGAATTGCTTTGATTCCTTGACAATTACCTGATTGTAACCAGAGAAACCATCCATCATAGACATCAATTCTGATCTGGTTACTCTCTGTAGCATAGCTTCCATATTGGGCAAATAATAGTTATCTTATAATGAGCTGATGTTCAAATTCCTGAAGTCTACACAAAGCCTGATGTCGCCATTCTTCTTTCTCATAGGAATAAGGTTTGACACACAAAAAAGAGTTCCTAATAGGCTTGATAATGCCAGCATCTCTCAATTTCATTAACTCTTCTTGAATCTTGGGTGCCAAAGTGGGATTGATAGGCCTTTGTTTTTTCTGAAAATGTTTAGCATCTTCTTTCAATGGAATAATATGCTGAAATAAGTCCTCTCTATAAACCTTTAGGTCATCATATGACCATGCAAAAACATGCCTAAATTTTCTCAATAATTCAATCAAAGATTTCTTTACCTTTTGAGATATATCTCTACCAATGTATACCTTCTTAGGTGCCTCATGTGTTCCAAGATTTATCTCCTCTAGTTCAGCATGATCTTCTCTTTTGATATTCTTTTGAACTCTATCCTGGTTATCAAAGACAGTCTCCAAAAAAACAAGTCCCTTAGGCACCTTGTTAGTTCTAAGCTAAATGACCTCATTGCCAAAGACAACCTCTCTTCCTTCTACTGACTCAACCAAGGCTGAATAATCAAATTCTTGACCATGATACTAATCCTCACAATTCATAAACTTCAAGATATCATTATCATCATCAAAAACCTGCCAATTTTCAATATTGTCTGGTATGCTAGGCCTAGCCTGAATTTCAACTTTAGAGATACCAAAAAATGTAATATCATTGGGATTGATTGCAATATTGGCTAACAAGTCAACCATCTTATTGTTACTCCTATCCTTCCACTCAATATTAAAGGCATCAAAATGCTCAATCAAATCCCAAACTACATTCCTATATTGTTTTAGCCTTTTGTTCTTAGAAACATATATTGACCTAACTTGGGACACTACCAACTCAGAATCACCAACAACACTTATGCATTTAATACCATACTTTTGTGCCAACCTCAGTCCTAACAACAAAGCCTCATATTCTGCTATATTGTTGGTACAAAAGAAATTCAATGTGAAAGAAAATTTGTAGGTGTTTCCATCAGGAGAAATAAGTAAAATACCTGCTCCTACACCATCTTGGCAATTTGCACCATCAAAGTACATTATCCACAAATCACCCTTCACAGAAATAGCACTTACCTCAATAGAGATAGGTGACACAATAGGTTTATTCTCAATTACAAGGATCTCTTCCCTAAAAGAATTAACATTAGTATCCAAAAAATATGTAGTTTCATTGTCAATATTTCTCTCAATCATGTGGCATACTCTTGGCTCTCACTCAATCTTGACAAACTAATCATCAATCTTGAAAGTGGCGTAGGACAAATAACACTATAAACTTCCACCCATGGTAGCACTCCATCTTCTAGATAGCAACATCCCATACTAAAAAGGGATGTCCACCACCAAAACACTCATTGTTAACTATTTCTCTGGATATGCTGCCAGCCTATATGGCATTGCATTGATAGTCCCAATAATTGGTACCTCCCTCTGATCCATTGCACAACATCTGCCTTGCACTGTATCAACTTTTAGGCCTAACTTCTACATGATTTTGAAATGCATGACAGTATTAGAGGCACCACTATCAATCATACAATTCCTTAACTTCATTCCATTCACAAGAACACTCAAAAAGAATGGATCAATATTTTCAAGGCTGGCATTGACAGAACTGTCCAAATATATTGGAGAAATTTGAGACATAATTCCCTGAGTAGAAAAACCTTTCAAAGCTTTATCTTGAGATCCATTGCATGAAACATCATTTTTATGAACATTACCTACCCATGCAATAGCTCTATCTTTGTGTTTAGGGATCCTCAATAATTCTGACAATGTAACCTTAACTGTAATTTGGGACAATATAGTTAACATATCAATAGGAGTAGAAGAAGGAATCTCAATCTGCACTGTCTTATTATCCTTCTACTTATCTGATACATTAGGTGTATTGGCCACCCTCATTTTTTCAATCTTAGCCATTGTGTTAACTGGCTTCTCAATCTCACTAGAAATATTTTCAATTCCAACTCCCTTAGGCTCACAATTCTTACCTTTTACATTCTTAAATTTCACCATGTGATCACCTTTTGATTTTCTCTCATTAGTCTCTCTGTAGTTGGTACTCTTTATGAACATTCCTACAGCTTTCTCATTGGTATTCCTTCCCACCATGCCTCTAGTTTGTACTTGAGCAATCATTTTTGGAGTAATCCTCTCCATCTCTTCTCTACAAGGTCTTCTTAAATTTACGAGCTCAGAAGAAAAGTTCATGTTACATGTCTTCCTATCAATGTCTTCGTCATCAGAAAAAACCTCTTGATGAAAAAGGGCCTGATTGTGTCTCTTCACATTTACATCTACCTCTTCATCAAAATTAGAATCTTCTTCATATCCTAGATATGAAGAAGCCATGTTGCATCCAACATCATCTTGATCTTCTTCTTGATCTATCTCCTCATTGCCACAATCCTGATTTGCAGCCATAGAGTGTGCAACCACACAATGATCTGCAGAATGAGGGGACTAGCATGCAACACACCAAGGTATGTCCTCCATGACATTTATTGAATCCTTTTGTAGAGGTTCAGGGACACCTCTATCATTGTTTCCTCTTACAGCAAGGACAATAGGCTTTCCATCCTTCCATTGGGTGTTGTAGGGGTAGTTCTGTAATCTATTCTACTTGTTGAAACTATTGTTGAACTGAGGCCTTTCATTAGTAGGAGCACTGATGTTACTATTTGTAGGTGCATTCAAATCCTTCAATGCATTAAGCACCTTATCCAATTTTTCTTCTTCTTGCCTCCTAGATCCAACATTCTTATCATTTTCTTTTTTATATCTTTTGTCCCCAAACAACTTAGGTTCATCTCTCTTTCCACCCAACTTTCCTAATATTTTCATATTGTTCTCAATATTGACAACAATCCTAAAAGCATCCCTAAGAGTTCTTGGTTCTTTTTCCCTCAACAAATATCCCATCTTTCCATCAAATGCATTGAAATATGTAGTTAGACAAACATTGTCATCTAACCGCATAACTTGGAACAACTTATGCATACCCTTCTAAAATCTCATGTTGAATTCAGTTGTAGATTCATTTTGATTTTTCCTTATGATATTGAATTCATTCAACATGAAACTAGCATTAGGCCTATCACCATACTATTCTTTAAAACATCTCTCAAAAGAATCCCAAGTATCAATACATTTATCAAGAAGTCTCTTAAACCAATCTCTAGCATCATCCATTAGAGATTGAACAAACAATTTCATGACTATATCCTCATGCTCTACCTCATAATCATTAATCATATCAACAAATAACCTAAGATGCTCCTCACAACTAGTAGCATTATTACCAGAAAACTTAGGTACCTTATCTCTTATATCATTTGGAAAAGCATTTGGATAGCTAGGACTTCCATCAAAACTAATTTTCCTATAGCCTTCTAATTGCATAGGTCTTCTTTGAAAACTTGAACTAGTGTTAACCCTAGGATCAACATTAGCATTTACATCTACTTGTGCATTTGACTATTGTCAAGGATCAGCACCTACCCTAGCAAATGAAGAAGGAAATGAACTGGTAGTGTTACTAAGTGGAATAGTAGTAGTCATAGATGGCATACCTAGTTCAGTAGTAGATGGACCAAGAGCATTAGTTGATGAAGACTTCAAGAACTAGATCTTTCTTCTCTTTTCAACAATGGAAGCTTCAATTTCAGCCCTCTCTAGTTCTCTTGCAAGGTCCTCATCATCTTTTCTTCTTCTTTCAATTTCGGTGTCCTTACTTGAATTGGGTGGTGGGACCCCTGGTATTGTCAATGATCTACTTATTTGATGTCCCACCATCTTCTGCTTTCCTTTCTTACTAGCTGCAGTAGTAGACCTAGTGATCTCATTTCCATCTTTGTCTTTAGGCAAAGGAACATAACTTCGCACTTGTCTAACCACAGGGCCCTCCTTATCAAATTCCTGATCTTGCAGCAAGCACTCTTGCTCACTCCTCAAAGCCTCAAGATCACCAAAGACATCATGTTGCAAATTTTTAGGAGCAGAAGCAAGCATCTTGTTTCTCTCCTTCATTTCATTAATCTTTCTAAGGAGAGACTATCTTTCTATTAGAGCATTCACCTTCTCAGCTTCTCTCTCCTCTTGTAACATCTTATGTATGGCATCGTGCTCTGCCAATTGAAACCTAAGTGCATTTAAATCATCAGGATCTACTATAATGTCATCAGAACCTAATGACACATCCATATCAGAGAGACTTTGATATGGGAAGTGGACTTGTCGTGGTCTCATGGGCTCTCTTCTCAAATTATCTTCATCAAGATGTAAATCAATCTCCAAACCCATCTCTCTAGCTTGTTCATCTTGACCTATAGGCAATGGACCCTTGTCCTAAAATATAGCCTCTGGGGTATCATAAAATCTATCCTTAGAGCGACCACCATCTGATCTAGAAACTTTGTCCTATGAACCTTCCTCACTTGAGAAAATGTGTGATGCTCTAGCTCTTGTATTTCTTTGTTCTCTAATGGGAGCACTAGTAGACTCACCATTCCTTCTAATCCAACTCTTCTTCTCCTATCTATGCAATTGCTCCAGAGTGACCTCTAGATTCTTTCTAACAAAGGACCTAGTATTCCTTCCTTTGTCCATGATTTACAATATATAGCACTGGTTCTTACCCTTTTGAGTCGCCACCCACCTATATGGGAAAACTTTACTTGAAATACAACAGGAAAACAAGAGTGCACTTACAACCTTTTATATCTATCTGGTCAACAAAAGATTTTGACTTTACAATGTAGCCCAACCAGAGATCCTAACATATTTTCTCCTTCATTGTTCTCCCTAGCAAAGTCACCATTTTTTTGGGGTGTCCCTTTGATCTTCACTTGTAGATTTATACTTTGATGGATAATTTAAATAATGCTTTGACTCTATCACCACTTCAAAGTCTACAAGAAAGAGGGCCAATTAACAAGGATCAAAAGAGATCCTCCTACACTTTGAGCCTCAATGATCAGGCAGGTGTACCCTTGATTCACTTCTTGAAAGGAATCACTAAATGATATACAACTATATACTCTTTACTAACTGCTTTAAGATTTTATTATTTGAATGTTTGTGTGTGGTTGATGACAATGAAATACCTCCAGAGGATGGACCAGTGCCTTAACCTAGGGCAAAGAGTCACCCAATTACATACATCAGCTAAAGACCTTAACTCAAACACAATTAAATCCAAGATAAGTGCTTTTCCTATTACCCCTCTCCCTCAAACACAAGTACATTAGATTCTTACTTGGTTGTAAGCTCACTGAACCCACCTAAAAGACTTTAATCCTAACTTTGTTAGGAACTCAGAGATGACTTCACAATACTCTTTGTTTACCATATGCTAATAAACTTTGTGACATTAACATATATGGGCTCAGAACCAAAACAAGAAGACATACACAAATGCAAGATTGGAACTCAATAACATTCTCATTAATATATTCAAAATCAATATACAATCAGAATAACACAAAGATAGGAAAGACACAAAATCTAGCTCCTCTATCAGTAAAACACCATTAACAAATAGCTGAGACCAAAGCAAGTTTTGGAACCCACACCAAATCAAAAATCCTACAACTTATACTCCCTAGTCATTTTGGAATTCTCAAAGAGAATGCAACAAGCTACAGATGACTTAGGGTTAGGGTTTCAACCACCAAACCCACTGGAAACAGTCACAAAGTTATTACATGGGTGGAAACCCAAGCAACCAGGAGAAAGAAAATCCTAGAAAGATCCTCAATCATGAAAATCTCACTAAGAAGGTACTGAGAATCATAGAAACACCCCAAAATGTCAGCCCTTTCAGCCACCTGCAATAGGCCTTGAACACAAAATCGCATAGTACAGACCCTGCAGATGAACACAACACACCCCAAACCACACTGCGACATCAAACAGATCATCTCTCACCAACACCAGTCACTTATGCATTGAATTTTAGTCTTTCTAGTCACAGGAAACCCTCTGCAAATTCAAATTTGAAAATAAATGGCTATTTCCAAGCGACAGCAGAAAATCGGCGGTGGAAATTTGAATCTTCATCAACTTTAAGTCATGGCTGTTAGATCCTCCCTTTTCGCAATATTTTATGATTTTAACCTTACAAGGAATCCTATTTTACATTTAGCGATTATGTGACAGTCTTTTCCTTATTCACACAATGAAAACCTTAACCCACCTTAAACCTTGCGAACTTGCGACTGCAAGAAAACATTTAACCTCGGTCCCACATTCAGCAAACTGGTGACAAGAGACTTTCATCAATTTGTGAAGAACTTTATCTATTAGCCAGAAAGTTTAGCGATTCCATGAATGCTTGTTTGCTGAACTACTAAAACATGTAGAGAACCACCGTTTCATTTCACGAATGAGCGAAGATCATTAAAATTTATCCACCGCTAAAACTTTATTAAGACCACCAGAACCCACCTGGGCCTACCTACAAATTGCCACATGTTGCCACATCATTTTCCATAATCACTCAATCATCACTGATAAAGGACCCACCACAAAGTTTTCCCCTTTAGTGAAGATTGACGGTTGTCACCATACCGCTGACATATCCATCGTGCATCTCCGATCAACGGTATCACGACAACCATCAGATCTTGTAGTGTATTAACCCTCCTGAGACTAGCCGACCCACTGACAAGTCCACCTCAGCACCCCTAGACCAATAGGAAACCTCCATATCAAAATACCTGGCAAGTGGACCCTTTGAAAAGAAAAGTTACATCATCAGGAAAGATCAACAATTGGTGTAAGAGCGTAAAGCTCTGACACATCTCATGAGAATTAGCGCCCACCATTAGATCTTAGATGTGTCAAAAATCCTACGCCCGAAGACTGCATGAATACATGACTAAAGAATAGAAAACCGCCATGCCAAGTTGCAAACAGTTAAGAGATAAGCCACTAGGAACATGAAAATATGCGACCACAAGTAATCGCTAGTTCACAGAAAGTTAAGAAATGACCGCCAGGCAACATGCGAACAAGCGACAAGCCAAGAAAGAAATGTGCACATGAAAATTAGGACTTTTAAGTGACCCCTGAAAAGTAACATGAAAGTAGAATAAGGCCAGGGCTTTTCAAAGGGTTTGTGTATGCAACGGCTACATTTTCAAAAATTTGAACTAGGGCTAAAGGCATAGACCTAAAAATTGATACAAAGACTAGAAGAAACATGCTAAGGCCATGAAATTTTTTGCATGTGCTAATTGACTTCACTTAAGATCAAGAATAGAAAATATTGTTAAGCCCTTCATCTGATTAAATATTTTATATACCAAAAGAAATCGGTAGTAATTCATGATAATTACCTTATTAAGAATTGTAAAATAGATGCATATTATTGAGGTGTCGAAGTCATTTTTGTTTGTTTGACCAATTTTTTATTTCTAATTTTACCCGATGACCAAATTAGTCATTTATTTCATCACTTATACTTGTGAATTGTAAATTAATAGTATAATTTGATCATTTTTAGTCATGTGACTTAAATTTTTAGTCACATAGCTAAAAGTTTTAGTAACATAGTCATTTATTGTCAAATTCTACTAGTGTATAAAAGAAACTCTAATTACATAATGTGGAAATAAATTTCTTAAGATTTTTCTTACCACATCATCTTCAATGATGGCAACACCTTTGATTGTGTTCACTACCTCTTTGATTCTTTGACTACATTTCTCGATGTTATCTTCTTCATTCATCCTCATGCCATCAAATTTTCCCTTTAATGTGTCTACCTTGACATTTTGCACATGTGAATATCCTGCATAGACTCTTTTCATCTTCTCCCACATGTCATAAGAAATGTCAAGATCTTACACATTGATAAAATATACATCTGATAAGGTACTTTATGTTTCTTTCAACTCATGAGTAGACATGGTTCCATTAGGAATAAAATATCTTGTAGTCACATGATCCCAGTAGTGATCACCAATTCTTTTGAGGTAGAACTTCATCCTTCCACACCATACTACATAACTTTCCTTATTGAACTTAGAACCTTCCTTTCTCATCATCTTGTCAAGATATTTACCTCAAGTTACATTTATTCTCCAAGGACCAAATATCTAATACCAATTATTAACTTTACTATGGAGATATTACCTAAGAGGGGGGTGGGGGTGAATCCATAATCTATTGATTTTAACATTTAAATACTTTTAACTTAGCTAATAAAGAAACAACAGAAGAATCAATTGTAAATGTGTAACCACAAAACATCTAATATAAAGGCACAATATTTTTGGTATCATTGAAACCCAAATTAGGGGAAAACCATGATGGTGATGGCATCCACAAAATTTTACTCTTTGATGTACACCCTATTGAAGGCTTTACCCTATGAAAGGCATATACATATACATAACAAAATGTAACCTTGTGAGAGGACTTAAAATACTTACTATAGTTCCATCATTGATGATTTAAAATACAATAAATATCTGTCAAGATCTACCTCACTTGAGGATTTTTAGTTCCTTGTTGTAGCTTTCAAGAAATAATAGGTAATAATTATTTGTAAAATAGAAAACTCCTTTTCTTGATCAGATCCTATATAGATCAAAAAAAATTCTTCACATTCTTCTCTAACACTTGGTTGGACTGCACCTTTTGTCCCATTTTCCTTCTTCATTGACACATGATCAACAACCCACTCACAATCTCTTTTTTTCATCTTATATTGTATTCCTTTTCTCTTTGGTTTCCAACACCATATAAAACCCTAAAACATATTAACTTTTCAATACGACTATACACTTATCTTCATATCACATATCTCTATGTCCAATTTGAAATTTACTAACCACACCTTTTCATTTTATGATTTAATCAAGAAATTAAAATATTTCATCAAGTATTATCCTTCTTCACCAATCAACTTTCTCAAATCATCCTTACACGCTCATCTTGATGATATAAGCAATCAAAAATTATTTCCACTTGTACATTCTATAATCATTTTGGCCAAATTTTTTTGACTAAAATAATGATTTATATCATCAATACTAATCACACCATTAGATCCTTAGAAACTTAACATTTTTCAAATATCACTATTTATCCTTTGAAATATCTAAAATCTTTTCTCAAAATGAATCACTGTTTATACAATCATCATATTCCCATTTATTGTTGTCCTAATAATTTCACTATCTCTAATCAACTCCACTAAATTCGACTCACTGATCATCACAACAAGTTAAGATTTTACATGTAGCATCCAAACATGTTTCCAAACACTTATATAGAACAACACATCAATATATTATCATTCACATGATGTATTCAACGATGATCATCTAAAACTCGTAAGGTTAATAGTTGGCATTAATGAAAATACCATAATTGATCATTTCTGAACCATACCTGTCATGTCTCATCATTAAATCATGCTCTAAACCACATTACCTCACACATATGATCAAAAAATTCCTTCAATTCATTTTCTTCAATAGTGATGCCAATAAATATATCCTCAAAAATTATGTTATACTATATTTTGTGTATCTTGATCTACTAAATTGATTGAGATCATCATTATATTATTGATACACTTCACAATTTTGATCAAATTTGAATTTGCGTACATGGAGATCCCCATGCTTCAAGACCACTTCGGAACACATTTCTTGGCTAACAATTTTTCAAGGTCTAATTACCTAGACACATGTTACATTTCAGAGATGGACTTGAAAAATGTGAAGATAAAACTAGTGGATTTATCTTAAGGGAATATCTTGTGATATATTTAGGCCCCATGTTTCTCCTAGAGTAGATTGATCCATGTATCAATGGTTTGGGTAATCTATTTTATGTAACAATGACCTTTATTGGTTGAGGCTGGTTGTATAAAATATTTTAATGATTCATCTTGCATTTAAAAAATGATTCAAGGATATAATTCATAAGAAAATGAGAAGTAAGCTGGAGGAAGGAAGAAATCAAGTGCATAAGAGTTCATTGTGAAAATAAGAAAAGGAAATATTAAGAAGTCAGAAGAAAATTAAAATATCTCGAGATATAGTGTGTTTCTACTTCACTTTCAGGAAATTATTCTTTCTTTTATAAGATTAATCTTGTTGTATGAAAGTGAGTTTTTGTAAAGACCAAGAAACAGACTAAAGAGACATGTAAGCTATAACCGAAAAACTCACATAGTCGAATTCAGATCAAGTCTAAAGTTTGCATATTGAATTTTCAAAAATCATAAGTACTATTTCATATTCAGAAATTACATCCTTTGAATATATAAAATCGACCATTCTTATCAGGATAAAAGAAAATTTGACCATCTGTCAAAGTACACATCATAGATAAAAAAATACAAGAAATATGTCGACCATACTGTCGATCATAAAATGATTACATTCAGATTTATATACAATAATCACATGACCCAAAGGTCGAAGAAGTACAAGATATCCAATTACACGCCATCGGACTGTCAGTTGTCCATCTGCATGTTCAAGTCTCCTATGCCATCGAACAGTCTATCGTTCATTTGCATAACTTGAGACAGAAATTTGATCCAAGTGTTTTATCCACCCAACCATGGAGTGGTTATCTCCCCCAGGGCTCATCCTAAAATGAAGAGCTCACCAACCCTATGCGAGTGATTTATCAAATCTACATAGGTGGATCGGAAAGGAATCTAGTGCATGCTGTGATCTACCTACTTTATCACACACAAAGTAGTACAGACACAGATATGGCAGAGAGATAGTACATAACCAACATAATTTCATTTATGTGTTTACAAGCTTAGGCCTAAGCATAAAGACCAAAATTCAACTGGCAAGTAAAATAAACTACATTTACCCTTCTCTGTGACCCATATTCAGCACCCTTTCCTCTTAGATATCTTTCCTCATAAGAAATTAAGTAAAACACTCTTAAGAAAACATAAAACCAAAATTAACTCTTCATAAAGGAAAGAAAAATTATATTTCACTATTTTATACAGTTTATCTACTGCTACAAGGTATTTTCTACTATTTTAGTCACATTTTGAAAAAGATTTATCAACCTATTTTTCTGAATTAAAAACATATCCCTTCATGGTTTGTTGTTTGTGGATTTTATTAAGATCAATCATTCATCAATGGTTATAAAAATGAGTTTCTTGTCAAGAATATTTCTACTACTACTGGTTTATAAAATCTTCACCATTTCACAGGAAATTAACTCAATTTATGACACAAGATTTAGAAAAAAAAAAGAAACAATTATTATCAATCTATAGAACATTCACATAGTCAAGTTTAAATCCCACAGATCCTAGGGTGCACAATACCTCTGTTCATTTAAAAACATTCATAGTTTTCAATACAAAACGATTCATAAGAAATGAAAAACCAGAATAAAATAGTTAATTCGGTGTTGTTGAGTACTTGCTTGTAAAAGCAATCATATATAAATAGAACTGCTATTTAATTTAACTTCATCAAATTGTTTTAGACATAAAATCAATAGTCAACATGACAAGACTTCAAGTTTGAGATAATAAGTGTGCCATGGTGTACAGATTCGTTACAAACTGTATGACAGATCAAGTATTTTTGTCTCTAAAAGAATGAAAATACTACAGAGTGTCAAAAGGGGTCACAACCTGTAGGAAATGGTGAAATAGAAAATACCCATAAAAGAAATAAAAAGGGTTTTGTCTTCTCTAATCCAACACAAACAGAGGCAAAGCCATGAACATATATAGGGCCTAAACCTTGAGCTTTAGGTAGTAAAATGAAAGTAGTCACTGAACATCAAAAAGAAGCATTTTAGAAATTCCATGGGGTTATAACAGATCCGTGTTGATGGGGCAAGTTGTAATATTTTAATTGACACAGAAAAAGAGATCAAGATAAACATTGTTGTTCTATTCAAAGTAAAACCCTTCAAAATGTTTGTAGTTTTTGAGTAGTTATACAGAATGACATGGAATTTTTAGAATGTTATAACATCAAAGTTTCAAAGAACAAAGAGCAAGAAGTTTCATATGTACAGGAAGAGGAGAAAAGTGCTTGATATATCTATCAATGGTAGTGGTCCATATCAGGCCTGTAGATAAAGATTCAAAAGACCTCTGAAAACTTCTAGAAAATCCTTACACAATCCTTAGAAGCAAGGAATGACCATGGCGGCAATGAGAGAAAAAATTAAATTAAATATGTTTTGGGTCAAGCCCTTTCTAACCCCCAAATTCCCTAAGTAAAAATTATAAATACCACTGTTGTTTCAAAGAAAACATTTCCTACTGCATTTCATTCTTAAACAAATTTTTCCATCCTAAAACATTTGTTACTATTTTAACAATTCACGTATAACTCTATTACCCAAAAGCACCTAGTTAATAAGGAGGAAATAACAATAAAAGAATGAGGAACCTGGATCTGTTCATGCCCTATTTGATGCCAAATAAAACCTCCTCTTTGCTGTGTAAAAATCCCCTTCCTTGTTGTGTAGAAAGTCCCTTCCTTGCTTATTTACGTAGTAAAGTCTTCCCCGGCCAAATAATCCTTAAAACTCTGACTTTGAATCAGAAAATGATTCCAATTTAGAAGAATGATTTACAGTGTCCTGTAACAACTACTCTCACAACTCTCATAACTCTACTCTGCATGCATTTACTTCACAAACTCCAACAAGAGATAAAAATCCAGATGAGTGTGTCCCAACTCCTTTATCAAAAATAAAATAAACACATTTTCCTAAAATAAATCCCACTCTCTATTGAATTCATTGCACTAGAAGATGTGCCACTTCAAGAAGTAGATAAATACTTAATGCTTCCTTTTAAATCTGATATAATAATAGTTTATGACTCCTCCATAATCAAAACATTAAAAAAACTACTACTTAATGGGCGTCGATTAAGGAGTCTAACAAGCGGTTATGACAGTTTATTGGTACCTTTTTTTCTATTTTATTCCAAGATAATAAATTTTATTTGTACAAGTTCTTGGTACCTTTTCCTTAGATGCGTTAACCCTAGTTGTGCAAGTCTTGATAGTGAGCGTAATGTTTAAACTTTGTAAAATAAATTCATGTATCTTGTGAGTTTGATTCTCATCGTGGTATTTCACAAATTTGTTTTTTTAAGCATAAATATGGTGTTCATATCTTGATTATGGTATTTTATTTATTATTTTATTAAGGTGAAGTACTTATGATAATCTAAGATACATCAATATCTAAATCAAATTTATTTGTGTTGTTCATATTGATTTGCTCACTGTAAATATTACATTCTGATCAAAAATAATGTAACAAAACTAATACAATTAAAACATATTAAAAATATACATTCTATTTGATGCACACTCTTTACATGAAGAAAATATTACCATGTTTGTATATAAAACATAAATAAATATAATGTACTCTATTTTTGAATCAATAGATTCCTTTTTCAATCTGATCCCCAAAAAATCTAGTAGTGTTGAAATGGTATGTGCACAAGTAATAATGTAAAATATCAAAAATTAATTTATCAATATTTTCTAGGATTTAGTAAATGACATTTTCAAAGGTCTTCAGAGTATTTTTAGCCTTTAAAACTTTGGATAGTCCTTTATGTGCTTTTTCATAGGATCATTCATAGAAATTTAAACTGGAGCTCTTGGAGATCTTTCCAACAATGAAAATGATATACATTGTTTATCCCTAGTGAAAGTTTTGACTTTTTAAAGTTAAACTAAATTTGTTTATAGAATTTTGAGTATTGGTAGATTTTTGGTTTTGTTTTGTAATAAATAATTTCACACTATTCATTTTCAATTTTGTGGGGATTCTAGTGACCAATTTGATCTTATAAAAATGTATAAATTAATTATTTAATCGAGAAAAACTACTTTTTGCCTTCCAAATTGTTGCTTTTGAATTTCTATTCTTGAACAATTTTTTCAATACCACATGTTATACACTAGGTAGTGTAGTTTGAAATAATAATTTAGATCACAAGTATTATAGCTTATTTTCTTCTATATGACCCATTGCATGTGGTCAGATTATGAGAGACTTAGGTGCAAAAAATGAGATTATTCATTATTATGCATTATTTTGTTTCCTATGCTACTCTATTGTTTTTGGTTTTGAATTTTCTCTCTTTGAAATTTACATAATTTATTATGAACTAGTTCTACACTTTACTCATTGTATGATTTCTTATGTCTTGATCTCAAGGCATTGTAATAGATTTTGATAAAAAATTATTATTATGATTTGTAATGGGTTAGGAACCTTCCCTACTAATATTAATAGAAAAAAAGGCTACTATTATGGGAAGATTCACTTTTATACCTGTACTATAAGAAAAGGGTAGGGTTAGGAAAATAATAGGGGGTTTTAGAACTACTCGATACTGCAGCACCTAACTAAATATTTTTTTATTGCACAATTATAAGGAATATGACACACTAGGCTCAAGAATGACTTAAGCACTAAGTGGGGGAAATAGTCCTTCCTTATTTTGTGCAATCTATAAATTGATTAGGTGGAAAATGATTGACTAATATGAGATAGAGACTATTTTAGGCACAAAATGACAAGTTTCAAAATACATAGAATAAAAGAAAATAAAAAGTAGCTACAAGTACCAAAAATACAAATAGATAGCACCACTAACATATGATTTCAAACTCTACAACTTCCCACCCAAGCTCCATTTTCAAACTACGATCTTCCATGCCTGCATCCCCTGGGGAAGAATCCTCCCCCCTAGCAGGCCCCCTTGTCAGTCCCGATGGACCCCATGCTGGTCCTGTGAATACCTATGTCATGAACCCAATGAAAGAGTCAATGGGGAGAATCTAAAAGGTGTCCTCTTCTAATGATGCCCCTTCATCTCCCTGAAAATCCAACTGGAAAGGGGTCCTTTTTGGTGAAGCCCAACAATCTATGAAGGCTCTCCTCATGGAATTCATTCAGACCAAGGAAGGTGCTAAACTTTCACTCCCAGATTTTGTGGTGAATAGAATGATGGCGGATTTCCAGTTGGCTCTAGTAGGCCAATTCTTTAACTTTCGGCCTACCATCGAAATGGTTAGAAAATGGCTGTCGACCTAGTGGAAGATTAAAGGATCTATCCTTATTTCTGCTATGCCAGGTGGGCTATTCCTGTTCAGGTTCACCACTCTGGAGGACCTAGCTTTTGTACTGTTGAGGTTGGGGTTCTATGGGAAGCAATTCCTAGCCCTAGCAAAATGGAAACCTGGGTTCAACCCAGTGATGAAATTGACTGGAATGGCCCTGGTTTGGGTTTGGCTCCCTAGTCTCCCATTAGAATATTGAGATGAGAAAGTGTTCTGATGGATAGGTGACTCTTTTGGCACATTTATCACTGCATACCAGGTAACCCACTCTAAATCTAGGATGGTGTTCGCTAGGTTCTATGTGAATGTCACACTGAACAAAACCCTACCCAAATTTTTCATTTTGAAATCTAAACTAGGAAAATGGACCCAAGTGCTGGTGTATGAAAATGCCACTCTGTTTTGCCAAAAATATGATACCAGAGGTCATTGTAGTGATACTTGCAAGGCCTCCCTGCTGGGAACCAAAAAAGGGAACAAGGATAAAGGAACCACCGAGGATCAACCCTTGACAGAAGGAGAGGAAAAGGAGAAGACC
The DNA here is from genome assembly GCA_027943335.1 of Chamaecyparis obtusa. NCBI lineage: Eukaryota > Viridiplantae > Streptophyta > Pinopsida > Cupressales > Cupressaceae > Chamaecyparis > Chamaecyparis obtusa. The sequence continues at coordinate 43,766 of BSBK01005563.1, read as the reverse complement.
TCCCCACCCCCGATGGCTAATGCGATGGAAAACCCAAAGTGGGAAAACCAAGTGTTAGAAGAAGGTGAGATAGTTTCCCCTCTAGAGAATGAAGTGGTGCACCCTGAACTTGGTTCTCCGAAACCTCTGCCAACAAAAGAGCCAAAACCCCTACCAATGGTGGAGCCATGTGAGAACCCCCAGTAGCCTCTCTAGAGATGAGTGAGATTAGCCATATTGTGTTGCAACAACTTTCCATTGTGGTTGATCTTGAGCTAAAATCCCCCAAATTTGATTCAAAAACTCTCCCACAACTAGAGAAAAAGAACTACCCTTCCTCTTCCAACTCTCTGGATGCAGACTGCTATGTGGAGGAAGCTGCCAGGGAATGGAAAACACAAAGAATGAAAAAAAATCCCAAGAAGGCTAATGTGGGGATGGAGACACCTAGAGGAAGGCCATCAAATCATGCCAAGAGATTGAGAAGGACTATAAGGGATGTTACAACAAGTAGGCAGCAAACCCTGGAAACAAGCTTTAAAAGTAAGAAATGATTTGTCTTTCTTCAAATGTTAGGGGTTCAAATAGCTCCCTTAAGAAAAGTGTTGTTAAACATTACATTTTTTATCATAAGTTGGATATTCTTCTCATCCAAGAAGTTAAGATGTCTGCCAATAATTTTTCCACCCTAGCTTCCAATCTCTGATCGGGAGCTGTATTTCTTTACTCTAAACCTTATGGGGCTTCCAAGGGCATTGCTATGCTATGGAACCCCAATACTATCACTAGCCATTAGCTCACTTTCTCTACGAACTTCCTTGTTGTTACTTTCAGGAAGAATGGGCTCGAGTAGCTCCTATTCAATATTTATGCCCCTAATACTCGATCTGGCAGGACTTCCCTTTGGAATGACCTATCTCTTTGGATAGATCAAGACACTTCTACTAATTACTTGTTGGCTAGTGACTTCAACACCCCTCTTTACCCCTCAAAAAAATGCAGTGGATTAATGGATTACTCTGATAGTATGGGGGACCTGGCAAATTTTATTTCCTTCATCATCCTTGTAGACATTACTTTGAAAGGAAACCCTTTCACTTGGACCAACAATAGGAAAGCATTCCATCTCATCTAGGTGTAGCTTGACCATTTCCTTGCTACCTCTTTGTGGGACCTATACTTGACCTCCACCTTGTCCTCCCTCCAAAATCCTACTTCTGATCATAACCCCCTCCTTCTTTGTTGGTGTGACTCCCCTAAGTTTGGCTTGACCCCTTTTAGATTCAAAATTATGTGGTGCTCTCACCCCTCCTTTAGAGATCAAGTGAAATCTTGATGGGCCACTAACATCAAAGGCACTACCATGTTGAGGATTGCCAAGAAATTGGAAATTAGCAGAAGAGAGGTTAAGGGCTAGAGTAAACATAACTTTGGTGATTTCCATAAAGAGAAAAAGGAGCTAACTAAAACCTTAGAGTCCCTCTAGGCCCACTTGGCTATAGGAAGCCCCCACCCCAGATATAGGTGGAAGAAGAATCAGCTTGACATAAATGGCAGAAAAATTTGAAAAAAGAGGAAATCTATTGGAAGAAATGATCTAGAATACAGTGGCTTGTTGAAGAGGACATAAACATGGCCTTCTTCCATAGGTCAGCCAGCAATCACAAAAGAAGAAACACCATCAATGCTATTAGCGATGAGGGAGGGAATGAAGTTACGAAGAAGGACAAAATTAGTCAGGTAGTGGCAAACTATTTTAAGGGATTGTATTTGAATGAGGGGCAAATATGCCCAAATAATACCCAAAATCAACTCTTGGACCACATTCAAAGTGCTATAACTCACAGTGATAAAGACCAACTCATGAAACATGTGTCTAATGAGGAGGTCAAGATTGTGGTTTTAGCTATGGGAGCCTACAAAGCCCTGGGACCTAATGGATTACCCCCGGCCTTTTTTTAGGAATACTGGGATATTGTGGGACTTGATGTTACCCATGCTACCAGAGATTTCTTCAGAATACGGTGACTCCTGAGACAACATAATAAAACCTATATTGTGCTAGTCCATAGGCATGACAAACCCACCTCTATGCTAAATTTCAGGCCCATTAGCCTTTGCAATACATTCTACAAGATTCTCACTAAGATCTTGATCAACAAAATGAAGCCCCTACTAGATAAGATTATCAGCACTACTCAGAAAGGTTTTTCTCTGGGAAGGAAGATCCTTGATGCAGCCATATCCACTCATTAAATCATCCACTATATGGATGGGGAAATGTTTTAGGTATGGCATTCAAACTCGATATCTCTAAAGCCTATGATAAAGTTAATTGGCTATTCTTGCTAAAAATCCTTGTTAGGATGGGATTTAATGAGAAGGTTGTCCATATTATTCAAGAATGTACTCAAATTGTCAGCTTCTTTGTCTTAGTCAATGGCACCCCTGATAGTTTCTTTAAACCTAAAAAGAAGCTGAGGTAGGGAGATCCTCTCTCCCCCTACCTATTTATAATGGTGGTTGAAGTCCTTACCAAGAATCTGACTATGCTATCCTCCACAAGGAGAATAAAAAGTGTCAAACCTACTTCCACTCTTCATCAGGTTGTGTTGGAGTAATTTGTTGATGACACCTTCCTCTTTGGGTATTCTTTGGTGATTGAGGCTAGACAATGGAAATAAATTCTAGACAATTATGCCTGAGCTTCTGGACAATGTATTAACTATCAGAAAAGTCAAATGTTCTTCTTTAATACTCCCATGGAGATACAAAATAGAGTGCTTCAAATTCTGGGCTATCAATTGGCTTCGCTTCCTTCTACCTACCTTGGCATCTCCCTCATAGTTAAAGAGGTGTCCTAGGAATTCTAGAACTCCATCCTAGAAAGAACCCAGAGGAAACTTGATAGATGGAAAGGGAAGGTCCTAAGTAGCACTGGTAAACTTGAATTGTTGGCTTCCACTCTCCAGGGAATTCCAGTCTACTTTATGTCTCTCTTCAAGATAAAAAGGCAACATGGTAGACAGATTAGAAAAAAATTAGAGAACTTTCTTATGGGCTGGCTCTGAAGAAAAAATGAGGATGTCCCTAGTCAATTGGAATACTATCTGTCTCCTGAAAAGTCTGGGTGGCTTGGGCCTAAGGAGAATTGGCTTGATGAATAGAGCCCTTACCATCAAAGTGGCCTAGAAAATCATAGAAAGGAAAGTATATTGGTGCAAGATAATGGAAGCTAAGTATCTTCAAGGAAATCCCTATGGGATGATGTACCATGATAATGACCTCCCTAGTGGCTCCAAACTTTGGGTGAACATCTGCAAATACAAAACCTTGCTATCTAAAGGTGCTTTCTGTAAGCTTGGAAATGGGAGATCTATTAGATTCTGGAATGACTATTGGATTCTAAACTTCCCTAACCATGGTAGTAGATTCAACCCCCTCATGGACTACCTCAGGCCTATCCATGGCAACAAAACTTCCAACTACATCGCTGGAGGGAATTGGAGGCATATATCTAATCTTGTAAGAGATAGACTGGATCTTCAATACTTGGCTAATGAGCTCATGGAAATCTTGAGGAATGTCATAATCTCAGGCCTTGGTGGCCAAGATTCCATCATTTGGGCCCCTACCTAGGCTAAAACCTTCTCAGTCAAAATTGCTTATAACTTGCTTCTGAAGGAAGAGAATAATCTGGGGGACTGGACGAAGGTGTGGATCCCTCAACTCACACTGAAAATCAACTTCTTTTGGTGGACCCTTGTGAATGGTAAAGTCTTAACTCAGGACAACCTTATAAAAAGGGGCTTTTCCATGGCAAGAAGATGTGTCATATGCAAAAAGGAGGAGGAAACAGTGAACCGCCTATTCATACACTGTGATTACATTGCTAACATTTCATAGGAAGTCATTGGAAAGTTAGGAATCTCATGGTCTTTGGGTAATGATGTCCACCAATTCACCAACTGGAGATCCCTCTCCAATCATCCCCTCCTCCAGCTCCTTTGGCGAATTCTACCTCCTCACATCTGCTGGACTATTTGGAAGGAAAGGAACAACATGATATTTAGGGAGTCTAGTAACCTGCCTAAGACTTGCCTCTATCTTGGGACCAAGCTCCTATGTGAGAATGCCAATGGGGCTAAGTGGAAACTCCCCTCAGAACCCCCCTCTGCCTAGGAAATCAAAATGGCTCCAAGCTGATGGCTAGAAAAGCTACCAAATGGGCTAGCCCACTTAGAGGCTGGACTAAATTAAAATTTGATGGGGAGGCTAATAATCTCACCCAGGGTGGGGGAGGTGTGGTAAGAGACCATAATGGCACTTTCCTCTTGTCTTATGTGGGGCTGCTCAATAATTATAGTGTCAATCAAGCTGAAGGCATGGCTCTTCTGTGGGGGATTAAATTTTCCATCCAAATAAACATCATACTGCTGGAAATTGAGGGGGATTCCAAAGTGGTGGTGGAGGCTATCAAAAGAAGAGATAATGTGGGGTGGCATGTTAACTCCATTATTTTGGAAATCTGGGAGCTTGTTAACAATCTCCAATGCATGACTATATCCCACACATATAGAGAGGGAAATGTGTTGGTGGATTCAATGGCTGCTATTGGTCTCAAGAAAACCAAACTAAGTAATTGGAAGGTGGTTAGTGAACTATCTAAGGTGACTCAGCAACTGATCAAAGGGGAAAAATGATACCACTAATATTTAAAATGAGCCAAGCTATCATCCTTGCTAAAGGCCCTACCTTGATTATGTGTCAGTGTAAATTGATGAATTTTTTGATTATGAATAAGAATGCCCCAAACCCCATAAAGGATCATAATTTCCTTTCATGTGAATAAGGATGGAAAGATAGCTATCTGCATCAGCAGGTTTTCTTAGCTAAAAAGGATACTAAGTGCAGCTCTGGCGTAACTACTAATTATGGCACTTGGAGATCCGATGGATATCTCCCTATAGAGCCTGGCCCCCAGAAAACCACCCATGGCTAGCCTTTTAAGTATAATTTTCTCTCGAAATGGCTAATTCAAAACAATTAGTTTTATGCTCCTTTTCATGAAGCTTGGCCCTTGGATTCTTAGGAAAGTCTAGCGCAGGATAAGGAGATTATCAACATGGGAGGTAATACTTGATGCATTGAACCAGATAAGATTGATGAGGGTTTCACCTTTGACCCACTGGTGGCCCACTACTGTAAAGAGAGTGGTATTTGGGGTTTCATGGAGCACATGAAGGGAGGAGACAATGAGAAAATATCCAAGCAGTTCGTCTCATCCTGGAATAATAGGAAATTTTTTGTTGGGGGCATTCACCTCTAGATTAATGAGGAGGTTATTGCTAAGGCAACAAGGCTCTCTTTGGAAGGAAGAAAGTATAAAATAACCAGTAGAATGTTGAACCCTAGCAGTCTCAGCCAATTCTTGAGAGCGGGGGAGAAATCTGTGAAGAAGTTAGTCAGTTTCAACCACAAGGAGCTACCAGAATTCTGGCCCAAGCTGTGCCTCATTATGATAAAGTATTTCACCTTAGAAGGTAAATTTATGGTGTTCTACTATTACCATTTACCTTTTCTCAATCACATTAGAAATAGGGACCTCATATCCATTCCCTTTTACCTCCATTCCATTGAAAGCAATATCTTGGATATTAGGGAAAACCCTAAAAAATGGATCCCTATTCTCCATCAAGGTCTCCTGCTCTATTTCTATCACTTCCATAAGGCTATCTGCCATCTGCCCCAACCTCCCTTGGTTATCCAAGTGGTCACCCAGGAGGATTCCCCATTGAAAACTGACAATCCCACTCATTCCACCTCCCACTCTATCCAAATAATCCTGGAGATGCATCTTGTCCCTAAAGATGGTAAAAGCTACAAAAGATGTGTGAAAAACCATTTCAAAAGGGGGAATAATCTTGAGGAATCCCATGTCTATGAGTCCTTAGATACTAAAGATATGAAGGATTCTGACAGTACCCCTGAGACTGAAAGAAAGCCCAAAAATTGGAGGATCTTAGATAGCTAAGTCAAGTTCAAGGTGGATTTAGGGGGCTCTGGTCACCACCGGTCTAATAGAATTGCTAAGGAGTAGTGAAAAACTAGAATCAAGAAAAGGGCTTCGAAGGAGAAGTCCCTGTTGAAAAAATAATCCCATACCACGGAGTTGGTTGAGAGCTCTTCTGATGATCACCTAAGTCTGAATAGGACTGGCACCACTCCCCTTGTCAACCCTCAACAAACCATGGAGACTCCCCATAGCATTACCCCACCCCGGCCTCCCCTCATGATCACCAGACCAAGTGCCCCACTACTAAGAAAAATTTTGTGCCTCTTGATGGTAATGACAGGTTTAAGGGCATCCTTAAGTTGAAGTAATCTAATTTGGACAAAGAGATAGTTGTCATCAAACAAGACATGCAGGAACTCAAGCACTGCATTATGATGACTAACAAGTTTTCTCTTAAGGTCATGCATTCTTCGGCTATGACCCTCTGTATTGTGCAAGAAAAAATAGTTGGTGGCAAACTAGAGGTTGATGAAGAAAATAAAGATCTCTTCCTGTTCTTGCAAGAAGAGTGGGCCATGACCCTGATGTCCAAACATCTGGGTGGGAGATCCTAGTTGTTGCTACTGTCATGAGGTTTTTATTTTTGATTGGGCATGGCCCTAAGTTCCCTATGATGGTTTCATGTTTTAAGGTTAATTCTCCTAGTTTTTGGTCTAGCCCTGCATGGCATGATACTATTAATTTAATTGCTACTACTTGCTTAAGATACTCTGGTTTGATCTTTTTGAAAAGAACTGTTTTGTTTGTTTTTTATAGAGGCAGATTAGACTTTGTTTTTTCTTCTAATAAACTACTAATGAAATACTCTAGACTAGTGCTATTAATATGTTGTTAATGTGCTTATAGTCCTTTTGTACCACGAGCCAACACCATCTTGCTACTTTTATCTTTAAAAAACATATGATTTTAGTTTGAGGAAGACTTGCATGGATGAGGTCACCTAGATAACCTTGTTCCTAGGAAGAAGGTGAAAATAGCATCCTATTATTAGTAGTTTTGATAGAATATAGTTTTATACTATGTGTTAAATTATATACTTTATAGATTTGGTTTGGGTGTATTTTTCTCATTTTCTTGCACATAGAAAAATGAAGAAAATATATTGTTGATACATGCTAGCCTTAGTAAAACCCAAATCGAGAAATCAACATTTAAATATAGATGAAATTGTATGAAAGGAAAGCATGTAAACTTAAGGTAAGTATTAAATCTACATTATAAATTCATATATCTTCATAAAATAATATTGAGATTGTGATGTCCATGAAGATTCTTATATGTAGTTGTATCTTGACTTTGAATCTTGTAATGCCTAGATGAATCAAGGGTGACTTTCACAAGTGCATAATTGCACTAACACTCCTTAGATATATTCAATATTGTTATGTTTGATAGACTCTTACAATAAATAATGGAGAAATTAATGAATGTGGAAGAACAAAGGATCTTATTTCTTGATTGATGTCTCCTCTACTTTTCCAACTTGGGAGAGAAGATTTCTACAATGGAGAATATTGTCTTCAAAGATTCTTGGATGCTTGAAGAATACTTGGAATGATACATCTTGATCTTTAATGATTAAATTCTTATCTTAAAATCTTGTAAATACTTTTGAAATATTTATCATATTGTTTAATTCTTGGTTTTGGATATCAAAATGAGAGATAGGGTTTTTTTATACCTACCACAAAATTTTAGAGATAAAAAACTATAGTAAGCTGAGAAGTGGAATCTAGTGGAAACCTATTAATATAGATTTAACTCAAGTAAGATAATTCTATACTCTCAACTGTGTATAAAAATAACATATAATTTATGAAATAGGATAATAGATAGATTTAGCATGGAATTTTTCTCTATTTTACAAAGAATAACATCCTTTAGAGAACCATTTTTACCCACTAAAAGGAAAATTTGAAATTTAAAATTGATTTAAAAATAACTATCATGAACAAGTACTATGTAGTCACTAGTACTTGCCTTAATATTGAAATAGAAGTAATAAAATTGTTTGAATTAGTTGATTAGAATTATAGGTTCAATCTATATGAAAGTGAAATTATAGGTTAGAATTTAGAAATATAAATAGTCAACTTAATTTGAATTACTATTGCAACTTGAATTATATGGTACATTAAATTTATATGTATTATAATTAATTTTAATTTTTAAAAATGAAGTTGTATTAAAATAATAAGATATATTGTAACAAGTGCCACGTAGTGGCCCTGATAATATAATATGGTAATAAAAGTAATAAATATAAAGAATGAGAATAATTATTTTAATTAGGAAAATTATTTAATTATAAATTTAAAGTTAACCAATAGTTTAAAAATAGAAATTTGGTTAGTAAATAAATTATTTCTAAAATATTAATTTAAGAATAAGGAACAATTTAAATAATATTTTATATAGTTCATATAACTTATGTCAAATCATATTATTTAGTATTTTAAAATATAACTTATAATTATTTATTAATATTTAGATTATAATCTAAATATTAATAAACTTAACTTTTTCATTATATATTTTGTATTAATTATAACATATTTCTAAAAATAAATATGAATTATTTTAAGGGCATGGTAAAGTATTTTCCCCTATAATATTGCCTAGAAAATTGTAACAGAGGTAGTGCTTCCACAAAATCTGTGTATAAGAGGCTACATTTTTAAGCCAATAGAAGAGCTCTAAATTAATTTTGTTGAATTATAAACATAAAAAATGTGCTTGTATACTATACAAATTATTAATTTTGTAACAAATTTGATAAAAATAATAATTTTAATTGGTATAAATGTGATTTTTAAATCACTAGTTAATCGAAGAAAATTTAAAAATGGATGCAATAGTACTTGCCTAGCCTATGGGCAAGTACTAATAACACCTGATTCTATCCCACTTATAAGAATAGAATATTAAATTATATGAACATAACCCCAATCTAATTAAAATAAATATTCAAATTAATTACAATTAATATATACTTATTACTAAAAATATAATATAAAAATAAATTCCAATAATTGTATAATTTACTATAATTATAAAAAATATAATTTAAAAATTACTATTTAGTTTATATATATATTCAATACTTCTAATAAATTTATTGAAAATAAAAAGAGATTTATACATACAATTAAAATTAAAATTAATTAAGACCAATTATATATTTCTATGTATATATAATAATAAAGGAGCACTAAACAACAATCAAATGCCATAGAGAAGTGTGGAGAATATGCTCATCTATAAATGCAGATAATGATGGCATAAAATTAAAGTAGCTCTAAAAAAACTTTTTATCTTTATGAATTCCAAAAAAATCATGTATAAGTGACCAATTCTTATATACTTTACTGAGTATTACTTGTTTGAAGAACATGTACTAATATCTTATAAATTTTGAAAATACTTTGATTACTCTAATTAGTTCTACAATGTATTTTATAATGTATATAGTTTATAAAGAGACTACATTCTTCTAGAAAGCTCTTTTTACTTGGTAAAAGGAATACATAAAATTAGAAATCAATATGAAAATAAGTATTATGGTGAAAATTCTATATAGTTTGTACATAAGGACACTGTAGATTTAATTTTTTTTCAAAAGATAATTTATTTTAAAAATATTCAATGAAAATTCTCAACTAAATATTATCATTTGATCTTTGATGTTTTATATAAAATTTAAAAACATTTAACTAAAGATCCATGAAAAGATAGATTAACTCAATCATGTACAAATATAAAATATTATATTAAAAATATTTAGAGAGGATAAAATTCAAAATTATTATTTAAAAATAAATAGCTTTTTAACATCTCAAATATTTAGAATCCTTCAAAATTTAAAAGTAAAAGTGGATAATCTATAATTTGATGTAATACATAATACATATATAGTAGAAGAATACATATATAGTAGAGGAATACATTTGTACACGTCTAATAAATATATAACTTGAAGACATACACCATGAATCTAAGCTTTCAAAATTGTGTCAAAGTGTCACGAAAAATGTGGCATCATTAATCTAGGCTTTAAAAATTACATAAGTAATGCACGTGAAAAAAATATATATATTATCATGTATTGATTGTTAACCTAGGAAACCCATTGTTAACAATTAACACCTCCATTAACGTTATATCCTATGACTACTTTCATTTCAATGCTAACCTGGAAAACCCATTGATAACAATTAACACCTCCATTATTTTTCAGATGTAAGTCCTAAAATTTATCATATTACTTTGAATTGTTTCTAAACTTCATTTTCTTTTTTCTATATTTTTCTTTTTCATTATTTTCTGCTTCTGGGTCAAATTTAGAAATAATAGAAATACAACTTCAAAAATAAAAATATAATACAGTCATAGAGATTGATGCCTCTAAAGTTCTAATTTAAACTATGTATGTTTTTTATCATTTCAGATCACACCTTTTAACCCAAAAAAAGCATAATTTAAACAAGACATCTATAGGCTACTATGAAAAACTTCAGAAATCTACATGAAGAGTGGAAAACTTATAAAAAATATAAATTAAACTGTAAAAAATCTACACGTGACCCCAAAACCTACACAATTTAAAGGTTTTGAATCACACCCAGTTTAAACTAAAAATCTACACAAAATATAATTCAAAATAATTCAAAAAAACATGTACAATTTAATCAAAAAAGTTATGTACAATTGTAAAGAATTTATAAACAAAAGGTTAAAATCATCAAAACTACTTACATTGCCTTTCTCACATATGTCTTTTGCATGAGATAATAATATCTGTGTAATGTGTTCTCTATTCTCCCCACCATTTCAAACACATGATGTGCTGCAGATGCAGCTACTGAAGAAAGAAAAGAAATTTGTAAAAAATTATCAGGGATTTCAAATATATATGATTTCGAAAACATCAAGAATGTAATAATAATACCATGGCCTGCTAATGCAAATTTTGAGATAGCCGATGTCTCTGCATGCATAACACCGTTATATAATATGTTGAGCCTATTTTTCTCCCACCAAATTGTCAATAGCCCATTGCAATGCATACATGCTTTCCTCGCTCTCATTCACAACAACCAGTATTTTGCTTCCTTCTCTCTCACTCCCAACCATTCTTCTGAAAAATCTTATAACTTGAATCTGAAACAACAGTCTAATAGACTTATGGTTTAGATCCCTCCCAGGTGCGTTATTATCATAACTCTTCAAATAATGGAGGAGATGTCATCCCAGATCACATCAAACAATATAACAATTTGTTTTCTGTGTAAGTAACTCAATTCAACTCTGCAATGAATTCCCAAACTTATTTTTCAGATTTGCAGGTATAATTGGGTGTTTGATTAGACTGTCAAAGGTGATCTTAGGTTTGCTTTACAGGGAAAAGAGGGATTTTGAAGAACTTGAAGGTAAATAGAGAAAATTCTATCACTATTTCAAATTTTGTCTAGTGAATACATAAAAAGATTCAAGCATTTTGATATAGAGAAAATAGAAAAAAATCTATCCCTATTTCAACGTTTTGTTTAGTGTAATACATAAAAAGATTGAAGCATTTTGATGAAAAGAAAATACAGAATGTGGTGGAAATTGTGCAAGAAGTGGCAGATGGTGTGAAAGATATTGCAGAGGTGACTGAAGAGATTGCTGAAAAAATAGAAAAGCACTCCAAAGAAGGGGGCATTGTTCATGAAAAAGCTGAAATTGTTGATGAAATCTTAGAGTGAATGGAATCATCCTAAATAAGAATGTAGGTCTCCCTTCAGCGCTATTCCTCCTGCAATCACAGTACAAAAGTCCAATATCTTTATACAAAGCACCAAAAGAATATCTCGTAAACTAACTTATGAATTAAACCACAGTTTTCCCTAGTTTTCTCTAGATTGAAAGAGGAAAAGAAAACATATGTAAATGTAAATGACAATAAATTCACTGAAAAGAAAAGGAAAAAGACAAGAAATCCTTACAAATTGAAGTAAAAGTTTGTAAGATGCCTGGAAATTTTTTATGTACTGCATAGAAATGTTGATAAAATGATAGAATAACTGTCAAAACCAAGATGAAGTTTTCATAAATGAGAACCATGTGCACAATAGCTACAATATTCTCATGATAGCTACATTATAGGCACCATACAAATACAACGATAATCATGGATTATGGGCTAGAACAATTCTTATACAATATCATGTTTTACAATCTAAAAAATCCGTGTATAAGAGTTTAAAAGATTCAGCAAATGAAATAATAGAAAATTAATTTGTAGAAATTACAAAGTAAATTTTTTTGCATCTATATCTTAAGAAATATGAAATTATAGATTAAATAAAGAAAATACCGATAAAATGGCAGCAATATGTAGAATATGAGAAAATGGGTGAACAAGTGTGCAATAGAGCAAGCAACAGTTGCCAAAAAAATGAATTGGTTGCCCATAATAAAGAATACGATAATATAGGGTTCACAAAATATTATATTTTACAATGCCATTGTCATAAATCCGCGTATAAGAGCTCAAATGCAATCACGCAATGAAATGCTAAATAAATAATTTGTAAATATTATAAAGGTAAAATTTTTGCATCTATATACACAAAAATCTAAAATTAATAGTGAAATGTAAAATAGAATTTATTTTTATTGGTGTAGAAGAGTTCATTTAATTACTCGTTAACATCAAAAACTCAAAAAGTGATACAATAGTACTTAGCCTACGGGCAAGTACTAATAAATAGAATAATCAATTCATTATATATTGAAACATAATTCTTTATCTAGATTAAAAAAATGTAAATTATTCTAAATTATTTTAATATATTTTTCATAGTATATATAATTTTTTTTACCTTTATTTCAGTATAAATAAAAATTATACATAATTAAATCTATATAATATTACTATTAAGAAGAAAAAAAAAAAAGCAAGCTAGATTATCCATCTATATTCCTAAGTTTGCATGTGGTGGACAGTGCCTCTGAAACTTACAACTATAGGCGTGCAAAGAAGCAATTTCCGTCCACCTCGTGAAGAGAGCCGCCATTATCACATTCCAGAGAGACAAGTAGAAAACCGCTTTACCTGGTTGGATCGGCATTTCTAAAACTCTGTTCCTCTGCCTCGCTATCACACATCACATATATATATTTGATACGTGGACGGTGGAACCCCCACGATTATCACTGTCACAACATCTACCGCGGCCAGTTGTGTTTTTAGATATATTTGACGCGTGGAAGCAGCACGATTTTGAATGCATACGAACATTCTTTAAATGCATACGAACATTCTATAAAGGACATGCATCCCCATAATACTGTTAGGTCGTACAAATTCTATTTGCCCTAATCGTGTAGAGAGCCGGTAAAGGAGTTGGGCGGTAGAAATGGAGCAGGCTATGGTTTGGCGTTCCAGCGTAAAGGTGCACGAGATGAACTCGGAAAGCCTGCGTCAAATGTGGGTAGACAATTTAACGGATGATCAACGAACCGTTATTGTGGGAGCTGGTATATTTCCATTCCTGAAGGCGGTCACCTACCAATGCGACGGTGCTCTCTGCGCGGCGGTCATCGATTTCATGGTCGACGGTCAACTGACGGTTGGACAAAACCAAATGCAGATCACGGAAGAGCATATCCGAGAAGCTACGGGTCTGCCAAATTTAGGTATATCTGTTTCCCCTAAAAGAGATTATGATCGACCTGATATAGTGATGCGTCATACTGGATCTGAAATGGGTTCATATAGTTCGGGATTGTTGCTCGACAAAATACTTGACCCATCTCTGCAGTTTGCATGCAAGTTCTTGGCTTGCAAGCTGTTGGGGGTTAAGACGCCGGGCATTATCCCGTTTAAGTATGTTGCGACTGCCATTGATGTTTCTCGGGGGCTCTGCTTTAACTGGTGCAAATTTGTGAAGGAGCGAATGCTGGAGCAAATCGAATCTGTCCAGAAAAGGCGCAGGAGCTCTTTTGATTATTCAACCATTCTCCAATATCTTGCATTGAAAGCATTTGGCGAATACTGGATTCCTCGCAGTGCTCTTCCTAATGGAGATCCAGGTATCAACACATACTTAGTCTTGGGAATGGATGCCGCCAGAAGCAAAGAGGAGAAGAAGAAAGCGGCCAGCAATGGGGTTTCATATATACTACTTAATATCATGAGATATCACGGACACAGGGTTCTCAGTGGAATTGGTCCGAAAGGACAAGGTCTGGATGATCTGGAGAGAGTATCAAGGGAGAAGTCCATGTGGGAAGTAGAGAAAATGAATTTGGAGAGTGAAAAGGGGAGGCTGCACATGGAAAACACTCGTTTAGAAGCTGCCTTCGGACAAGAAAAAGGGGAGCTGCAAATGCGAATCGCTAGATTAGAAACTTCCCTCCAACAAGAAATCCAGAACAGTGCATCGGCTTCGGAAGAAAAAAATGAGCTGCAAAGGCGAATCGCTAGCTTAGAAACTGCCATCGGACAGCTTAAAGCGAAATTGAAGAAAATTTCTGAATTTATGAAAATGGAGGTCGCAGACATTTAGAGGACGGATCTTTCATTTCTGCATGTCTTTTCTTTTGCGTTTTTGGTCTCTGCAGTCCATTCCAGTTTCGGTCTACAGACTGTTGTATTGGCGATCTTATAGATAATGCTAAAGAACACTGTGCCTCTTGTGGGTTGTGTCTTTTTCGTTAAATGGTACATTGTGTGAAGCAGTAATTAGGGCAAACATAGCGGAACGGTAAAGAAATTAGGGCGAACATAGCGGAACGGTGAAGAAAATAATATTTGGAACAGTACTGACTTTTTGAAAATGTCAAAAATATTATATAATTAGTATTCATTTCCAATGAGAATGTCTATTTCAATTTCAAATGTTCTACTTTTATTTCTTAATTCTTATCTCTGTTTACGTTCCGTTTTTTTACCAATCACTGTTTGAATCATAATATTTTGATGTTAGTTTTTTATCTTTATGTACATGTTTATCCATTATTTTTAAATTTTAACAGTATTATGTTATTCTTCAAAACAATCAACAATTTATTGTAATGAATAATCTCTTTTAAGTGACCTAAACTTCTAGCGTGCTTGTTTAATTTCAAATAAAATTTGATAGAGCTTTGTTACATACCAAGTGTGTCATTTTTTTTACTTACATATTTTCCATCATTTTGAATATATGACATTATTACATTAGTCTTCAACATATAGATAATTAAACAACCTATTAGAATGATAATCTCTACTAAGTTACATAAACTTCTGAATTATTTCTTTGATTTCAAATGAATTTTGAGCTAATATGCTAAATAAAAGAAATCACAATGTTGCATATATTACATTATATATTATTAATGGTTTTCTTTTGGAGTTTATCAATTTTTAAAGAAAAGTAAAAAATATCTATATAATGAGTGCTAAATGTTGCATTTATTCTCATAAGAAATGGGGTCTTGTGAACCACTTGATGCGAGCATTTATTCTACAACAAAAGACATCCATTTGAGAGGAATTTTTTTAGTCCTTTGGGACTTAAATTTAGTTAGTCACCCATTCAACCAGTGTTTTGAGTGGTCATTTTTGTGACACTTGTCTTATGGTTGTTATTGATTAATTTGTGTTAGGATTCTATTTAGGAGTTAGAAGGTAGTAGGAAGATTGCATATGGAGATAATCTAGGATCTCGTTTATAGTCACATTCATTTTCAAACTGAAGTTGTTGAGTCTATGTAGGGCATAGTTAGGATTTTGAGATGTAATAAAATAGTTTTCATTTAGAATCTCAAATTTTTTGAAAGAAAAAAGATGTAAGCTTCACTATGTCTTAATGAAAATTAAATTGATATTTTTTTGGAATATAAAATCCCACCATCTCACTGACACGATTTTCTTTATGTTTTTTCCTATACCATTCAAAACTATTGTTCTCATTTTGTAGGTAGAAAGGGGTAACTCCATCAGCTTAGTATTAGAGAAAAAAATATTGAGAATGACTTAGAGAGGATCTTGTATGGTCTGGGGGTGTAGGGGTAGTAGGAATGCTAGATTGAGAGATAATGCCCTCGACGAAGTGCTTCAAAGGATTCAATAGATAGAGGTTAAGTAACTTCACAAGGACTCTAAAGAACATGGAGTTTGTAGGATTCGAGAGATAGGGGTTAGTTTGTTTCACGAGGACTCTAAAGAATAACATGGAGTTCATAGAGGGTGCTAAGTAGTAATAGATCCAATGGAGAGCCTTATTGACGCCATCAAAAAATAAGGAACCAATGTTAAGGTTGAGTTTCCTAATTTTAAAGGTGAACTAAATATGGAAGTGTTCTTGGATTGGCTTCAAGATTTAGAAAATTAGTTTGATATGGAAGGGAATGATGATGATGATGATGATGATCTATGAAGGGTCAAGATTATATCTTCAAAGTGGAAGTCTCATGCAACTCTATGGTGGGATAATTTCTAAAACACTAGAAGGAATCAAAGAAAAGAGAAAACTAAATTATGGACAAAGATGTTAAAGCATCTGAAGTCTAGGTTCCTATCTTAAGATTATCACTAGAATATCTTTAGACAATTTTAAAATAGGAAAAAGAAGGATTCCTCCACATCAATATATATTGAAGAGTTTATGAAGTTGTAAATTAGAACTAGTTAGTAAGTAGATAATGAGCATGCTGTGGCTAGGTACATTAATGGACATAGATTTCAAATCCAAAATGAGCTAGCCCTACTCAAGATAAGTACTATTGTTGAAGCATATAACCTAGCTCAAAAAGATAAAGAAAAATTGAATAGGGTCAATAGAGAAGCAGACCAAAGAGGTGGTAGTAAGTGAAATACAGGAACATAAACTTTATCCAAATCAACCAATGAAGAAGAAAAACTAGAAAACGTGAAGGTATACTTCCAAAGAAGAGGTATCTTTAGAGGTAGAGGATGAGGACATCAATTTAATACGGATTGGAAAGATTTAATATTTTATATTTGTAGTGAGGGTTGTAAGGTTGTGGATTGCCCTCAAAACCTCAAGAGAACATTGGTGAATGAAGAAAAAGGAGAAAAAGACCCCTTGGTGGAAGAAGTGGAAGTAGAGATAGGAAATAATTTGATGTTCAGAAGGACCATGATTGTTAGAGTCAAAGAAATAACCATAACTAATTCGAGGAGGAACAATTTATTCAAATGTCATGATAAAGTGTGCCAGATTATGATTTAAATAGAGGTTCCACTGTTAACTTGGCAAATATAGAAATGATATAAAAATTAAAGCTTTCTCATATACCAAAACCAAATCCTTATAAAATTTCTTGGTTGAAAAAGGACAGGGCGAAAGAACAATCATGTGTCACTTTTTAGGCTAACTTATCACCACAACTAAATTTTATTATTTCTAACTAAAAATTAATTTTGGTCAAACATATGGTTTAGTTAGATTCATTCTAGCTAAGTTAGATAAGTGCTTTAACTTTTCCAATTGGAAATATCTATTAAATGTGCATGTTTTATACCACTTTGGATCCAATTACCATAAAAATAAAATTATTTTAGAAAAGTGGTGTTTCAATAACTCCTAATATTTTTAATGATTTTCTTTTAAAATAAAAAAATACCCTTTTGTTTTTTTTGATAGGTAATAGGCCAAAGCCAAGATCAACAAGGGGTTCAAGAAGACTTGAACCCAAGACCTCCCAATTGAGAGGCTCACAACTTACCATTGCGTTGTGGGGTGTTCCCCATAAAATTTTTGGGTAATAGGCAAAAGCCAATAATGTTCTTTAACCCTTGGTTGTAAGCACTACAGGCAATAAGCCCCACTATTTCACCAAGAGTCAAAGTCAACAACTCTCAATTAAGAACCACAGTAGAGAGTGATCCTGTGGAGACTTAAACCTTGGTTGTAAGCACTACAGGCAAGAAGCCCCACCATTTCACCAGTGCCCGCACAAACGGAGGAAAATGTAGAAAGATAAATTTTAAATAGATAAAATCAAGGCTTCGGCCGTTTATTGATAAATAAATTTAAAAAAAAAAAAAAAAAAAAAAAAAAAACCCTTTTGTAGAGATCAAAGTAAATAATATCCTCATATAGATTTTATAGTGTTTTAATTAGACATAATTTAATGTAATTAAAAAATATTGCAAGTAGGTATTTTAACAGTCAAGGAGATGTTGATTCAGAGAAAGACAAAAATAGTAAATAATATTAAGTAAATGTGAAAAATATATGGTGCGCTAGAGGAGTGAGTCCTCTTAAAAATATATATATTTCTTTTTTTGATTGGGATAGATTTTTTATGAAAAATATGTTGCAAGATGAAAATTATCGATTTCAGTAAGTTAGAATTTGAATTGTTATAAAAGAGAAAATATAGGTCACAAACCAATTTTTATTTCTTCATGCACTAGCTATATATGTCATCTATGATATATTTTTAAATTAGGGGAAAAAGTATTTATTTACATATAATTGTTTGTTGGGAACTAGACCCCTAATTTTTAGCATTTTTTAGCAACTGAAAAATCATCTTTAAAAATTAAAACAATAAATCAATTCTTATTCAAAAAAATTATTAAAAATATTAATCATAAACTTCATCTATTTTATCACATTTAATTAGTTTACATCATCTTCTTCCAAACATAAATGTCATTTTTATACTATTGAACTTGAACAACTTTGATTTTGATAGCCTTTTTGTTTGTAAAGGGGTGACAGCTCATTGTGCTTTTACCTAACAATAGTGTTCTTGTGAACCACTCTTGCTTTGTAGAATTCAAAATTGGTCCTTATCAAGATATATTTTTTGTGTAAAGC
Source organism: Chamaecyparis obtusa (assembly GCA_027943335.1). Lineage (NCBI taxonomy): Eukaryota > Viridiplantae > Streptophyta > Pinopsida > Cupressales > Cupressaceae > Chamaecyparis > Chamaecyparis obtusa. The sequence continues at coordinate 24,884 of BSBK01005563.1, read as the reverse complement.
CTTAAGGAAGAATTTTATTAAAAATTTATTATCAAAACCTAAGATTGGAAAAACCAGAAAGAGGTTTAACTCTCAACTATTGAGTAATTATTTATAGAATGGATAGGTGGCTCACTATCGATGCATCTCATTTTCAGAGGGGCTCACTACCAAAATTAAAATTCTAGCTATGATAGATTAAGGAAGGCTTATAACCAAAATATAAGATACAAAACAAAACTATTATAATTAGATTTGTATATGCAAACATTTATTCTAAAGTACTATAAAAAAAAACACATCTAGTTGAGAGAAATTATTTTAGTCATTTGGAATTTAAATTTAGTTAGTCACTCATTCAACCACTATTTTGACTAGTCCTTTTTGTAACAATTTTAATATGGTTATTACAGATTAATTTGATTTAGGAGTCTAATTAGGAGTTAGAAGGTAGTACAACGATTATGTTTGGAGATAAACTAGGATCTCATTCATAGTCACTTTGTGTTATTAAGTAGTCCAATTAGGAGGGAAATTTGGGGGAAATTTGATTTTTACACACAAGTGTGTCATAAATATTACCTTTATGTACATATTCTCAATCATTATCAATATATGGCATTATTATATTAGTTAAGTAAACATATCTATAATTAAACAACTAATTATGGTGATTAATATCTATTGTTACCTAAACTTCTAAATTGTTTTGTTGGGGGTTCCCTTTGATCTTCACTTGCAGATTTATACTTTGATGGATAACTTAAATAACACTTTCACTCTATCACCACTCCAAAGTCTACAAGAAAGAGGGTCAATTAACAAGGATCAAAAGAGATCCTCCTACACTTTGAGCCTCAATGCTCAGGCGGGTGTACCCTTGATTCACTTCTTGAAAGGAATCACTAAATGATATACAACTATATACTCTTTACTAACTGCTTTAAGATTTTATCATTTGAATGTTTGTGTGGTTGATGACAATGAAATGCCTCCAGAGGATGGACCCGTGCCTTAACCTAGGGCAAAGAGTCACCCAATTACATAAATCAGCTGAAGACCTTAACTCAAATACAATTGAATCCAAGATAAGTGCTTTGCCTATTACCCCTCTCCCTCAAATAGAAGGACATCAGATTCTTACTAGGTTGTAAACTCACTGAACCCACCTAAAATACTTTAATCCTAACTTTGTTAGGAACTCAGAGATGACTTCACAATACTCTTTTTTTACCATATGCTAATACACTTTGTGACATTAACATATATGAGCTCAGAACCCAAACAAGAAGACATACACAGATGCGAGATTAGAACTCAATAGCATTCTCATTAACATATTTAGAATCAATATACAATCAGAACAACACAAAGATAGGAATGACCCAAAATCCAGCTCCTCTATCAGTATAATACTATCAACAACCAGGGACCAAAAGAAAAATGTTTTGGAACCCCTACAAAATCAAAATTTGTGCAACTTATACTCCCTAGTCATCTTGGAATTCTCAAAGAGAATGCAACAAGCTAAAGATGACTTAGGGTTAGGGTTTCAACCACCCAACCACTGGAAATGGTCAAAAATTAATTGCAGGGGAAGAAACCCAGGAAACCAGGAGAAGACAAGCTCCGGATTGATCCTCAATCATGAAAATCTCACTAAGAAGGTATTGAAAATCACAAAAACACACCTCAAGCACAAAACCACATAGTACAGACCCTACAGACAATCAAAGAACACCTTGGACCACACTGCAATAGCAAGTGCCACCAAACCAATTAAAATCAACTGTTAAAACCATAAATTCTGGTACTTCCTGTCGCTGGAAACCCTTCAAAATTTTGAATTTGAATGATAATGGTTATCTCCAAGCGCTAGCAGAAAATCAGTGGTCTAAATTTAAAATTAGGCTAACTTTAAGTCATGGCCATTAGATCCTCCCTTTTCAGGGTTTTTTATGATTTAACCTTACAAGGAATCCTGGTTTACATTTAGTGATTATGCGACCGTGCTTTTCTTATTCGTAGGATGAAAATCTTAACCCACCTTAAACCTTGCAAACTAGTGACAAAAGGAAACACTTGACCTTGGTCCCACATTTGGCGAACTAGCGACAAGGGGCTTTCATCAATTCATGAAGAACTTTATCTATCTGCCAGAAAGTTTAGCAATTCGGCGAATGCTTGTTCACTGAACTGCTAAGAAGTTTAGAGAACTGTCATCATTTCATGTGAACAAGAGAAACCCTCATAAATTTGTTGGCCACTAAAACACTTGTCAAAACCACCAAGACCCCTTGACCCCACTTGGGCTCGCCTACAAATTGCCATATGTAACCACATCATTCGCTGCAATCACTCAGTCATCACTGACAAAGGACCCACTGCAAAGCTTTCCCCTTTAGTGAAGATCGATGGTTGTCACCATACCACTGACATATCCATCATGGATCTCTGATCAATAGTATCATGACAACTATTAGATCTTGCAGTATATTAACTTCCCTAAGACTGGTAGACCCACTGACAAGTCCACCTCAGCACACCTGGACCAATCACCGTTCACCAACTAAGAAAACCTAGCAGTGGACCTGCCTAAAGAAAAGGCTACGTCACTCAATAGAATCAATAGTCATCTCAAAATCTCATACATCTGACACATCCCTTGCGAAGACATGCCCACCGTTAGATGGAGATGGTGTCAGACCTGGGCCTAGGGAAAATAAAGGCTGCTGAAACATAGGAAAAATTAAAGCTCATGACCTAGGAAAAATTAAAACTTGCAGGGCGCTGGGAACTTAGGAAAGATTAAAGGGCAGGGATCAAGGAAAAATTAAAAGGGACCCCGCCGACACATGAAAACCTAACCGTGAACATGGTAAAGTTGGTCAGTTTAAATGACACATGCAAAATATAAGGTTTTAAGTGGGCCAAAAAGGTAACTTGAAAATAAAATAGGGCCAAGGCAATTTTAAATTTTTGCCAAGGGTTTTAGCCGGAGACATGAAAAACATTACAAAGACTAGGGGAAGAGAGCTAGAGCCATGAAATTTTTTTAAGATGCTAACAGTGGCTCTGTCTGGGGATGAGTGGCTCTTGTAGGCACAAAAAAATCTAGAATCACTAGTTATAGTAGACCACCTACTGGACAAAATTTCAGACAACTAAGAGCCATAGGGAAAAACCTTAGGAACAGGACAAAACAGGACAGGGGCAAGCAACTATTTATAGAATTTACAAAATGTACAAACCTAACTACTATTCATGGAAAATAGAATACCTCAATTGAAGAATTTCTTCAAGAATTGTCCATGAACTGGCAATTCCTGAATGTCACCATTCAATTCTTTGATAATGTATGAATCTTGGCCCCATTTCTCATGAATTAGATATGGCCCTAGCTAGATGGGATCAAATTTACCATGTTTCCCCTTATCCTCCAGTCTGGCACTCCAAACTAACACCAAATCACCAGGCTCAAACTTCCTATCAATAGTTTTCTTATCATACAAATTCTTAACCCGCAACTGCAATTTGGCATTCCTTGCAACTGATTCTCTTCTAGTCTCATCCAGCCTAATGAGGTCCTCAATTCTCAACTGCATCTCATCATCTATGTCATCATCATATAACTGAACAAATTTATACATTCCTAATAAGTTATTCTGAGGCATTCTGGCATGAATTCCATATACCAAGTCAAATGTTGCACAACCAATTACCCTCTTCACAGTTACCCTATCAACCCATAGAGCTAATGGAAGCTTTGAATTACATGCCCTCTTATTCCTTTCAAGAATCCTCTTTAAGATCATAATCAAACTCTTATTAATAAATTCTGCCTGACCATTTCCTTGTGGATGATAAGGTGAGGAATTAGAAATCTTAACTCCTAAACCTTTGTAAAAGTCCTTATATTCAGCAGACCTGAAGCACATTGCATTATCACTTACTATTCTCTCAAGGAAACCAAACCTTGTAACAATATTATTCATCAAAAAATCAATTACCACCTTACTAGTTGCATTTCTTGTAGGTATAGCCTCTACCCACTTTGTAAAGTAATCAGTGGCAACTAAAATCTATGAGTGTCCTCCACTAGACTTGTTTGGTATCTCCCCTCTGAAATCAATTCCCCATTTTTGGAAAGGAGCCTGAACTTCTACTAGTTTTAATGGCATGTTACCTAAAAATTTAAGCTTACCAGAGAACCTTTGACAAGAATCAAACCTCCTCACCAATTGTTCTACATCCTTGAAGATTGTGGACCACCGAAAACCTGCTCTTAGGATTTTATGAGCAGTTGTTTTACCCATATAATGTCCACCAAAAACTCCCTCATGCATTTCTTTCAACAACTTGTTAGCCTGATCTTCATCAACACATTTCAAAAGTATGCAATCTAAATTTTTTCTATACAATTTGCATTTCAGAATTACATACTTGATGGCCTATAATTTTAATGTCCTCTTCTGATTATCATTCATTCCTGCTAGACATCTCATATTTCTCAAGTAATAAATAATATCTTGATACCAAACACAATCATCCATATGACATGTAAAATCAATTTTAGAATGATTTACTTGATTTGCATCAAGATTAGATTGAGCCATCAGTTTTTCCAATCCTTGTCCTCTGACCAACTTAGTAATTTGGACCTCAACATTGAATTCTTGGATCCTATTGATCCATCTGCATCTTCTTCCAAACACCTCTTGCTATGAGAAAATATCCTTCATAGCTGCACTTGGCACAAAAGCAATCACAGCTGTTCCCATCAAGTAACACCTAAAAGCCTTGATTTCCTTCACAAGTGCATAAGCTTGTTTCTCATTTATGTCATACTTCAATTCTACAGCTTGCAAAGATTTATTGAAAAATAAAATAGGCTACTCAAAACCATCCTTATTCTTTTGTAACAAAACTACAACACTAGTGTGAAAAGATGCAAAGGAAAAGATATGCATTGGGACATTATAATCAGGTGCCTTAAGCACTGGTGCATCTTTGATAGCCTGCTTGATATTTTTGAAAGCCTCATCAGGCTCACCCTCCTAATTGATTGCAGATCCCTTCTTCAACATCTTAGAAATAGGTCTAGTAACCTCTGCAAAATTTGTCACAAACCTCCTTAAGATATTGACCTGACCAAAGAAGGACTGAATCCCTTTAACATTCTTTGGTCTCTGAATTTTATCAATGGCTACTACCCTCTTAGGGTCAATTCTTACTCCTTGCTTTCCAATTAAGTAGCCAAGCAACTTACCTTCAATGACACCGAAAGCACATTTCCTTGGGTTTAATGAAATGCCAATTTCCAAGGCCCTCACAAATATTGTTTCTAAATGAGTGCAATGGTCCTCTTCCTTCTTGGAATAGGTAGTTAAATCATCTTGATATACAACAAGGAAATCATTTATAAAATTTTAAAAGGCAACATCCATTGCCCTCTGAAAAGTAGCACCAACATTTGTGAGACCAAAAGGCATTCTCACATAAACATATGTCCCCCAATGTGTAGTGAAAGCTATCTTGAATTGTTTTGATTCCTTCACAATGACCTGATTGTAACCAGAGAAACCATCCATCATAGACATCAATTCTGATTCAGTTACTCTCTGCAACATAGCTTCCATATTGGGCAAACAATAATAATCTTTTAATGAGCTGATGTTCAAATTTTTGAAGTCTACACAAAGCTTGATGTCACCATTCTTTTTTCTCACAGGAACAAGGTTTGACACCCAAGAAGAATGCCTAATAGGCTTGATAATGCCAGCATCTCTCAATTTCATTAACTCTTCTTGCATCTTGTTTTCCAAAGTAGGATTAATAGGCCTTTGTTTTTGCCAGAAAGGTTTAGCATCTTCTTTCAATGGAATGATATGCTGAAATAAGTCCTCTCTATAAGCCTTTAGTTCATCATATGACCATGCAAAAACATGCCTAAATTTTCTCAATAATTCAATCAAAGATTTATTTACCTTTTGAGATACATCTCTACCAATGTATACTTTCTTAGGTGCCTCATGTGTTCCAAGATTTATCTCCTCTAGATCAACATGATATTCTCTTTTGATATTCCTTTGAACTCTATCCTAGTTATCAAAGATAGTCTCCAAAACAACAAGCCCCTTGGACACCTTATTAGTTCTAAGCTGAATGACCTCATTGCCAAAGACAACCTCCCTTCCTTCTACTGACTCAATCAAGGCTGAACAAACAAATTCCTGACCATGATACTGATCCTCACAATTCATAAACTTCAAGATATCATTATCATCATCAAAAACCTGCCAATTCTCAATATTATCTAGTATGCTAGGCCTAGCTTGAATTTCAATTTTAGAGATACCAGAAAATATAATATCATTGGGATTGATTGGAATATTGGCTAACAAGTCAGCCATCTTATTGTTATTCCTATCCTTCCACTCAATGTTGAAGGGATCAAAATGTTCAATCAAATCCCAAATTGCATTCCTATATTGTTTTAGCCTTTTGTTTTTGGAAGCATATACTGACCTAACTTGGGACACTACCAACTCAGAATCACCAAAAACACTTATGCATTTAACACCATGTTTTTGTGCCAACCTCAGTCCTAACAACAAAGCCTCATATTCTGGTATATTGTTGGTAAAAAAGAAATTTAATGTGAAAGAAAACTTGTAGGTGTTTCCATCAGGAGAAATAAGTAAGATACCTGCTCCTATTCCATCTTTGCAATTTGCACCATCAAAGTATATTACCCACAAATCACCCTTCACAAAATCAACACTTACCTCAACAAAGATAGGTGACAAAATAGGTTCATTCTCAAATACAGGGATCTCTACACTGATCATCAATCTTGAAAGTGGCATAGGACAGATCACACTGTAAACTTCCACCCTTGGCAGCACTCCACCTTCTAGATAGTAGCATCCCATAATGAGGAGGGATGTCCACCACCAAAACACTCATTGTTAACTCTTTCTTTGGATGTGCCACCAACCTATATGGCATTACACTGATAGTCCCAATAACTGGTACCTCCCTTTGATCCATTACACAACATCTACCTTGGACTGTATCAACTTTAAGGCCCAACTTCTCCATAATTTTGAAAGACATGATAGTATTAGAGGCACCACTATCAATCATACAATTCCTTAGTTTCATTCCATTCACAAGAACACTTAAAAAGAATAGATCAACATTTTCAAGGCTGGCATTGACAGAACAATCCAAATATATAGGAGGAATTTGAGACAAAATTCCCTGAGTAGAAACACCTTTCAAAGCTTTATCCTAAAATCCATTGCATGCAACATCATTGTTATGAACATTATCTACCCATGCAATAGCTCTATCATTGTGTTCAGGGATCCTCAACAATTCTGACAATGGAACCTTAACTTTAATTTGGGACAATATAGATAACATATCAACAGGAGCAGAAGAAGGAATCTCAATCTGCACTACCTTTTACATTCTTTAATTTCACCATGTGATCACCTTTTGATCTGTTCTCATTAGGCTCTCCGAAGTTGCTACTCTTCATAAACATTCCTGCAGCTTTCTCATTTATTTTCCTTGCCACCATGCCTCTAGTTTGCACTTGAACAATCATTTTTGTAGTAATCCTCTCCATCTCTTCTCTAGAAAGTCTTCTCAAATTTACTGACTTGGAAGAAGAGTTCATGTTACATGTTTTCTTATCAATGTCTTCACTATCAGAAAAAAACTTCTTGATGAAAAAGGGCCTGATTGTGTCTCTTCACATTTACATCTGCCTCTTCATCAAAATTAGAATCATCTTCATATCCTAGATATGAAGTAGCCATGTTTCATCCAACATCATCTTGATCTTCTTCTTGATCTATCTCCTCATTGCCACAATCTTGATTTGTAGCAATATAATGTGCAACTACACAGTGCTCTGCAGAATGAGGGAACTGGCATCCAACACACCAAGGTATGTCCTCCATGACATTTATTGAATCTTTTTGTAGAGGTTTAGGGACACCACTATCATTTTTATTTCTTTCAGTAGGGACAATAGGCTTGCCATCCTTCCATTGGGTGTTGTAGGGGTAGTTCTGCAATCTATTCTGCTTATTGAAATTGTTGTTGAACTGAGGCCTTTCATTAGTAGGAGCATTGATGTTCCTATTTGCAGGTGCCTTCAAATCCTTCAATGCATTGAGCACCTTATCTAATTTTTCTTCTTCTTGCCTCCTAGTTCCAACACTCTTATCATTTTCCTTTTTGTATCCCCAAACAACTTTGGGTCATCTCTCTTTTCACCCAACTTCCTTGATATCTTCATATTGTTCTCAATATTAATAGCAAACCTAAAAGCATCCCTAAGAGTTCTTGGTTCTTTGTCCCTCAACAAATATCCCATCTTTCCATCAAATGCATTAAAGTATGTAGTTAGACAAACATTGTCATCTAACTACATAACTTGGAACAACTTATGCATACCCTTCTAAAATCTCATGTTGAATTTAGCTGGAGACTCATTCTGATTTTTCCTTATAGTATTGAATTCATTCAACATGAAACTAGCATTAGGCCTATCACCATACTACTCTTTAAAACATCTCTCAAAAGAATCCCAAGTATCAATACATTTGTCAGGAAGTCTCGATTAGAGATTGAACAAATAATTTCATGGCTACATCCTCATGTTGTACCTCATAATAATTAAGCATATCAACAAATAACCTAAGATGCTCCTCACAACTAAGCATTATTACCAGAAAAATTAGGTACCTTATCTCTTATATCATTTGGAAAAGCATTCAAGTAACCAAGAATTCCATCAAAACTAATTTTCCTATAGCCTTCTAATTACATAGGTCTTCTTTGAAAACTTGAACTAGTGTTAACCCTAGGATCAACATTAGCATTTACATCTACTTGTGCATTTGACTGTTGTCTAGGATTAGCACCTATCCTAGCAGATGAAGAAGGAATTGAACTAGTAGCATTACTAAGTGGAATACCAGTAATCATAGATGGCATACTTAGTTCAGTAGTAGATGGACCAAGAGCATTAGCTGATGAAGCCTTCAAGAACTAGATCTTTCTTCTCTTTTCTGCAATGGAAGCTTCAATTTCAGCCCTCTCTAGTTCTCTTGCAAGGTCCTCATCTTCTTTTCTTCTTCTTTCTATCTATATGTCCTTACTTGAATTGGGTGGTGGGACTCCTAGTATTGTCAATGATCTACTTGTTTGATGTCCCACTATCTTCTGCTTTCCTTTCTCACCAACAGCAACAACAGGCCTAGTGATCTCACACCCATCTTTATCTTTAGGCAAAGGAACATATATTTACACTTGTCTAACCACAGGGCCCTCCTTATCAAATTCCTGATCTTGCAGTAAGCGCTCTTGCTCACTCCTCAAAGCTTCAAGATCACCAAAAACATCATGTTGCAAAGTCCTAGGAGCAGAAGCAAGCATCTTGTTTCTCTCGTTCATTTCATTAATCTTTCTAAGGAGAGACTATCTTTCTATCAGAGTATTCACCTTTTCAGCCTCTCTCTCCTCTTGTAACCTCTTATGTATGGCATCCTACTCTACCAACTATAACCTTAGTGCATTTAAATCATCTAGAACTACCATAATGTCATCAGAACTTGATGACACATCCATATCAGAAAGATTTTGATATGGGAAGTGGACTTGTCTTGGTCTCATGGGTTCTCTTCTAAAATTATCTTCATCAAGATCTAAATCAATCTCCAAACCCATCTCTCTAGTATTTCTTTGTTCTTTTATGGGAGCACTAGTAGACTCACCATTCCTTCTGATCCAACTCTTCTTCTCCTGTCTAGGCAATTGCTCCAGAGTGACCTTCGGATTTTTCTTTACAAAGGATGGTATTCCTCCTCTTGTCCATGATTTACAATTTATAGCACTGGTTCTAACCTTTTGAGTCACCACCCACCTAGATGGGAAATCTTTTACTTGAAATACAATAGGAAAACAAGAGTGAACTTACAACCTTTTATATCTATCTGGTCAACAAAAGATTTTGACTTTAACAATATAATCCGAACTAGAGATCTTAACAGATTTGCTTCATTGTTGTTCTCCCCAGCAGAGTCACCATTTTGTTAGGGGTTCCCTTTGATCTTCACTTTCAGATTTATACTTTGATGGATAACTTAAATAACACTTTGACTCGATCACCACTCCAAAGTCTACAAGAAAGAGGGCCAATTAACAAGGATCAAAAGAGATCCTCCTACACTTTGAGCCTCAATACTCAGGTGGGTGTACCCTTGATTCACTTCATGAAAGGAATCACTAAATGATATACAACTATATACTCTTTACTAACTACTTTAAGATTTTATCATTTGAATGTTTGTGTGGTTGATGACAATGAAATGCCTCTAGAGGATGGACCAGTGCCTTAACCTAGGGCAAAGAGTCACCCAATTACATACATCAACTGAAGAAATTAACTCAAACACAATTGAATCCATGATAAGTGCTTTGCCTATTACCCCTCTCCCTCAAGCACAAGGACATCGGACTCTTACTTGGTTGTAAACTCACTGAACCCACCTAAAAGACTTTAATCCTAACTTTGTTAAGAACTCAGAGATGACTTCACAATACTCTTTGTTTACCATATGCTAATACACTTTGTGACATTAACATATATGAGCTCAAAACTGAAACAAGAAGACATAAACAGATGGAAAATTGGAACTCAATAGCATTCTCATTAACATATTTAGAATCAATATACAATCAGAACAATACAAAGATAGGAAAGACCCAAAATCCAACTCCTCTATCAGTATAATACTATCAACAACCAAGGACCAAAAGAAAAATGTTTTAGAACCCCTACGAAATCAAAATTTCTGCAACTTATACTCCCTAGTCATCTTGGAATTCTCAAAGAGAATGCAACAAGCTACAGATGACTTAGGGTTAGGGTTTTGTTAGTCCATTTTCCTCTCAATGCAAAAATTCTTTGAAAATGGCCTTTTCCCTACAAATTTTGAAGTTATCTCTACCCGGCTTGTAATCATAGTTTTAATGTGTGATGAAGATCCACAATGTTTCATGGTGTGCACTCTTGGCCCTGTGCTCTTTAATGTGTTACCTTGCTTCAGCTCTGATCGCACCTCCTAAATCATAAAACCCAAGGAGATATTCAATTTTTAAGGTTTGCAGGAAATAATTTTAGAATCTGCCTAAGTGTTGAAAACCCACAATGTTTTTGAAAACCCATGATGTTTTTGGTCTCCAGATACCTTTTGGTGTACATGAAGACCCTGTGTGTTTTTTAGCTTTCATCGAAAACCCTAGATGTTTTTGACCTTGCACTTCTGCCCTATTTTTTGGCATTCCTTAATTGTACAAGTGCAATCTATTGGTGGGCACGGGTCTTTAATGGGCTTTAAAATGATTGGCTATCGCATGATCACATGTCAAAGTTTTCTGACATGCGACCATGCGACCGATTACCTTTTTGTGATGGGGCCCGTTGGCGTGGAAGTTTAGTGGTCCCGTTGGTGGTTATGTGGCGGCCTATGGTTGGCTATCACATGATTGCATGTTAGAGATTTCTAACATGTGATCATGCGACAAGGGTGCCACATTGTGTTGGGGCCTAGTTTCAGGTGGTGATGTGGCATTTTCTGATTGGTCGATGTGGCAGTGACATGGAAGTTCTCGATGGGGCCGATGTTTTCGGTGTCCTAACAAATTCAAAGTGCAGCAGGGTGAATGCTGGCGGTTAGTCGCATGTTTGCATAGCCTTTTTCAAGGCTATGCAATCATGTAACTAACATTTTGTGTTAACTCTCGGCAGCGGCAGTTATGCGGTAGGGTAAAGGTTTGCAGCTTGTTGCATGTTCGCATAGCCCTTCTTCTGGGTATGCGATCATGTGACAACTGTTATGATGTCACTATTGCGGAGTTAAGGTGGGTCCATGGTGCTAGTGGTGCTGACATGCTAGATTCTAATTAGCTGTTGACCGGCTAGCCATTGGCGCCCAAATTCAAATATGATTGCAGGGTTTCTTGCCGGTGTTTTCACAGTGGGCTATTTGCGACAGGTGTGGTAGCTCAGAATTGATTTTTGTGGGAGAGTAGCAGTTGCGATGATGATATTGAAGATCTATGCGGCTGTCTTGATCTGATCTTGCTTCTTGGGTTGTCGTGATGAGTTAAATGCACTAATATGTTTCTCTCTATAGGCGGAAAAGGTTTTGATTGATGCTATAGATCTCCATGTTTTGTATGTTTGAAGTCTTCAGGCTTGCTCTGGCATCGATGTTTGTTCTTCCTGCAATAAGAAATCACTTCTATTTGCATCGCATTTATCCTATGGTTATGAAACCAATGCATTGTAAATCAGATTTGATTTGATTTTCCCAGGTTTCTAGGCTTCTCTGCACTCTTTCTCTTCTTATTGTACTAGGTGGTTGCAGACTTAATTTTGTTCTGAATGATCTATAGCTTGTTGCATCTTTGTTCCTATAAAAGGATTTTCATGATCATTTAGGGGGGTTCTAAATTTTGTCAGTTCCAGGAAGGGTTCTTTTCCTGTAGATTTTCTTCTTCTTCTCTGCATATAGGGTGTTCTTCTTCTTCCATTATTAGTTCAGAGAATATAATGCATGCTACAATAGATTTGTCTCATGTATGAGAACTTAATTTATTCTTACTATTACCAAGCTAAATCCATTTGAATTTTGAATTCATTAATCATACATCAAGGGTGTTTGATTTGTCTATTTGCATTGCCTACGTGTTTGCAAGTGGAGTTGTCTTCGCAGGGATAACTGGTTCAGAGTTAGTGTTCATGTATGTATGAGCTAAGGTATCAAAGATATGTCATGCTTGTCTTCTAGTGGATACTGGTCAATGTATTATCTGTTTATAGGTCTCTTCTAAGGGGAGGGTTAAAATCCTTTGAGTGGATAATAACATACTTAAATACACAGGTGGGTGCTAAGTTGAGGTTTGGTCATGGTGTGTGATTGATGTAAGGCATCAACACATTGAATATATTGTTTTCTTGTTTTATAACTATCTCTTGCAGTAAGGTATTTGACACTGTGGCCCATTGGATAAGGCACTAGTCTATGAGAGACTTAGGGTGTCTCAGGGGTCCCTTCTATCCATTTAAAATAATTTCCATTCAGTCCCACCCTTTCCTTTTCATGTTGTTAGTGTAGGTCTCTGGTTTTCATACTCACTCCATGCAAGTAGGGCTATTGCATGAGATATTGGTTTCATTTGAGGTACATGATACCTAGAAGAGTTTGAAAACCATTCCACAGTCAGTTACCTATAGGCTTGTAGTGTGACACAAGTTGTATAAGTGTGAAGATGAGGTATACCTGCTTGAGTGATGTGGAGTTCAAAGTGTAGAAGGATCTCTCTTTTATCCTTGTCAGTTGGCCTTTTTCCTATCAGATTTGGAATGTTGAGTGAATGTGACACTATCCCTATCAATCCTTATGTCAATCTCACCTTTGTGGAAAAGGAACACCAACAAAATGGCGACTCTGCTGGGGAGAACAACAATGAAGAATTATATCTGTTAAGATCTCTGGTTGGGCTTGTTTTGTTATATTCAAAATATTCTGTTAACCAGATTGATTTGCCCCATCTGAGTCACCAACAAAATGGTGGCTCTTCTAGGGAAGAGGTAAAAGACAACAAGTTTTCCTGCTTGGCTGGATCATCCCATAGTTTGATATAAAAAATACATTTGTAAAATCTTCTCACTAAGTGTTGAGTGGTGACTCTAAGTCTCTGTTTGGTTAGTGTTTTGTGATAAGTGTGATATATTTGTAGTCCTAACAAGTAGTTATCCTATGAGGGTGTGTTGTGATTGTGGGTTTTGAAGAAGGTTCAGAGTTGGGAGAGATTCTCAGCTGATTTAGATTTGTCCTCTGCAATGAGGTGGCGGCTCTACCAAAGTTTGAAAGGTGATTTGGAGGAGACTTCATATCATTATTTTGCAGCATTCACAACATCTCCGAGTAATCCTATTTCAAAGCAAGAACAGTCCCTAATTAGGTGAATAAGTCATCAGTGAAAAGGGAAAATTAATGATGAAAGTTTGATCATATTTCTGGATAGAAGCTTTGGTTATTGTAAAGAGTATCAGAAATATGTTGAGGTATAATGAAGAAACTAGTTGCATTAGTTTGGATAAAATTATTATCATGAGAAGAAGCTGCTTTGTGTTGTTAGTATTTTAAAAATGGAGTTTCCAGCCTTGACAGATCAGGTTGATGTTTCTAGGTCTGAAAGTTCTCTGTCAGTTTCTAGGAATGTTAATAGAGAAAGAGATATTTATTTGATGAGTCAAAAAATTTAGCAAACTTGCATAAAGATTCTAAGGTGTGCAATAGGAGAAAGAAAAGGTGAGTCATCCCATTCATACTATAGGAAATTTCTTATAGCTTGTGATGAGTTTTTTGTGGGTATTGAGCTTCAGGACTCCGAATATGATGAAATGTTTTTAGAGCTTGGTGTGCCTGAGTAAATCAGTTGGTCTGCATCTATTAGAAATGAAGCATTAGAAAATTTTAAAGAATGGATGGCTTCATTTGTGGAGGATGAATCTTGTGATGCTAATGTTGATAATGAAATTTGTGAGATAGAAGATGAATCTGCAGATATGAGTTCTTGTAGTGATGACTTGACACAAGATTTTTCAACCCCTGTCTTAGATGAGGAAGATATTTGCAGCATTTGCAGTGAGACCAATGAGATAGAGTGTGAAGTTCAGTGCGTGCTAAGTAGTGAACAAATTTCAAAGCTTTTGGATGCAGAGTTTTAGAGATGTACCCTTGGGTATGTTTCCAAAATCCCATGCCTGTTGGATATTATTTTTGATGAAGAAAGAACAAGTGATGGCATGGTGTGTGAAGCATTTATTAAGGTCCTTTCTCCCATTTTTGATATGCAAGAGAATGGTACACATTTTTGTATTGAATTTGATAATGTCATATTTGATGAGTATGATGATATGTGTACAGGTGTGGATTTAGTCTTTCAAGAGCCTAATGTCAGTGGTTCTTATTTATATTTTGATGCTGGAGATTGTAGCAATTCTGAAGGGGTTTTCTCAAATTTGCAAATGACTGATGAATCATTAACTGACAGTGCTTGTTCCTTTCTAGAAGATGCTGATGTGATTTTTGATCAGCAAGTTGCTTCCAATTTCATGTAGTCAAATTTCTATCTTGAGAAGTTTTATGTCAGTTTGCAAAGCAGAGAGATAGAAGGGGTTCATTCTTCATTGCAAACTAATGGTCATCATGCTGATGCTTCCATCCATGGTGTTAAGTTGGGGTGTTTCCTTTTTCAACATGACAGTGAGAGTGAGGAGTGTGACATTTTGATGTCACAAAATGACCAACATCTATGGCAAATGGATGGCGCTATCTTTCTTAGTGATGATGAGTATGGTGATCATTTTTTATATAATATGTTGAATGTGGATCACAATGTTCTTGGCAGGATGGATAAAAGTAGTAGTTTCATTTTTCCTCTGCTGAATGGAGATGAAAATTATTTATTTGACAGAGGTAAAACTGATTAGAAGTTTTGGGGCCCCGAGCCTTTTGTGAATATTGTAAATTCTGTAAATACTCTCCCTTTCCTGTTGTGTGCTTTCCTTTCTTGCTTTCCTATTCGTTTGCCTAGTTTTTGTGGGGGTTCCCTAGTTTTGTCCTGTTGGTGGTTTGCTCTCCCAGAAATCCTAAATTCTTGCATGGGCACAAGTTACCCATCATCCCCAGACAGAGCCACTATTAGTCCATTTTCCTGTCAATGCAAAATTTCTTTGAAAATGGCCTTTTCCCTACAAATTTTGAAGTTATCTCTACCTGGCCTGTAATCATAGTTTTAATGTGCGATGAAGATCCACAATGTTTCATGGTGTGTGCTCTTGGCCTTATGCTCTTTAATGTGTTACCTTGCTCCAGCTTTGATTGCACCTCCTAAATCGTAAACCCAAGGAGATATTCAAGTTTTAAGGTCTGTAGGAAACAATTTCAGAATCTACCTAAGTGTCAAAAATCCACAATGTTTTTGAAAACCCATGATGTTTTTGGTCTCCCTGCTACCTTTTGGTCTGGATGAAAATCCTGTGTGTTTTCGATCTTTCACCGAAAACCCTGGATGTTTTCAACCTTGCACTTTTGCCCTATTTGTCGGCATTCCTTAAATACACAAGTACGATCTATTGGTGGGCCCAGGTCTTCAATGGGCATTAAAATGATTCGTTGTTGCATGACCGCATGTCAGTGTTTTCTGACATGCGACCATGCGACCGGTTACCTTTTTGTGCTGGGGCCCGTTGGCGTGGAAGTTTAGTGGTCTCATTGGCGGTTATGTGGCGGCCTGTGGTTGGCTGTCACATGATCGCATGTCAGAGATTTTTGACATGCGATCATGTGACAAGGGTGCCACATTTTGTTGGGGCCCGGTGGCAGGTGGTGATGTGGCATTTTCTAATTGGTTGATGTGGCGGTGACATAGAAGTTCTCTGTGGGGCCAGTGTTTTCAGTGTCCTAACAAATTCAACGTGCGGCAGGGTGAATGCTGGTAGTTAGTCACATGTTCACATAGCCTTTTTCAAGGCTATGCGATCATGCAACTGATGGTTTGCATTAACTCTCAGCAACAATGGTTATGCGGCAGGGTAAAGGTTTGGAGCTTGTCACATGTTCACATAGCCCTTCTCCTAGCTATGTGATCATGTGACAATTGTTATGATGTCACTGTTGCAGAGTTAAGGTGGGTCCATGGTACCAGTGGTGCTGACATGCTGGATTCTAATTGGCTATTGACCGGCTAGCCATTGGTGCCCAAATTGAAATATAATTGCAGGGTTTCTTGCCGATGTTTTCACAGTGAGTTGTTTGCGATAGGTGTGGTAGCTCATAATTGAATTTTGGGTGACATTAGTAGTTGCAATGATGATGTTGAAGATCTATGTGGCCATCCTGATCTGATCTTGCTTCCTAGGTTTTCATGATTAGTTAAATGCATTGATCTATTTCTCTTTGCATGTGACAAAGGTTTCAATTGATGCCAAAGATCTCCATGTTTTGTACGTGTGAAGTCTTCAGGCTTTCTCTAGCATCAATGTTTGTTCTTCTTGTAACAAGAAATCACTTCTATTTGCATCGTAGTTAGCCTATGGTTATGAAACTAATGTATTGTACATCAGATTTGATCTGATTTTCCCAAGTTTCTAGGCTTCTCTGCACTCTTTCTCTTCTTGTTGTATTGGGTGGTTGTAGACTTAATTTTTTTTCTAAATTATCTGTAGCTTGTTGCATCCTTGTTCCTATAAAAGGATTTTTGTGATCATTTAGGGGGGTTCTGAATTTTGTTAGTTCCTGGAAGGGTTCTTTTCCTGTAGATTCTTTTCTTCTTCTCTGCATATAGGGTGTTCTTCTTCTTCCATTGTTGGTTCAGAGAATATAATGCATGTAACATATTTGTCTCATGTATGAGAACTCAATTTATTCTTACTATTACCAAGATATCTCCATTTGAATTTTGAATTCATTAATCATACATCAAGGGTGTTTGATTTGTCTATTTGCATTACCTACGTGTTTGGAAGTGGAGTTGTCTTCATAGGGATAACTGGTTCAGAGTTAGTGTTCATCTATGTATGAGCTGAGGTATCAAAGATATGTCATGCTTGTCTTCCAGTGGATGCTGTTCAATGTATTATCTATTTATAGGTCTCTTCTAAGGGGAGGGTTAAAATCCTTTGAGTGGATAATAACATACTTAAATACATAGGTGGGTGCTAAGTTGAGGTTTGGTCATGGTGTGTGATTGATGTAAGGCATCAACACATTGAATATATTGTTTCCTTATTTCATAGTTGTCTCTTGCAGTAAGGTATTTGACTCTATGGCCCATTGGATAAGGCACTGGTCTATGAGAGACTTAGGGTATCTCAAGGGTCCCTTCTATCCATTTAAAATCATTTCCATTCAGTCCCACCCTTTCCTTTTCATGTTGTTAGTGTAGGTCTCTAGTTTTCATACTCACTCCATGCAAGTAGGGCTATTGCATGAGATATTGGTTTCATTTGAGGTACATGATTCTTAGAAGAGTTTGAGAACCATTCCACAACCAGTTACCTACAAGCCTGTAGTGTGACACAAGTTGTATAAGTGTGCAGATGAGGTATACTCACCTAAGTGATGTGGAGCTCAAAGCGTAGAAGGATCTCTCTTTGATCCTTGTCAGTTGGCCTTTTTCCTATCAGATTTGGAATGTTGAGTGAATGTGACACTAGACCTATCAAACCTTATGTCAATCTAACCTTTGGGGAAAGAGAACACCAATAGGTTTCAACCACCCAACCAACTGGAAATGGTGAAAAATTAATTACTGGAGAAGAAACCCAGGCAACCAAGAGAAAACAAGCCCCATATTGATCCTCAATCATGAAAATCTCACTAAGTAGGAACTGAGAATCACAGAAACATCCCAAAATGTCAACCCTTTCAGCCACCTACAACACACCTCGAGCACAAAACTGCATAGTACAGACCCTGCAGACAATCAAAGAACACCCTAGACCACACTGCAATAGTAAGTGCCACCAAACCAATCGAAATCAGCTATTCAAACCATAAATTTTGCTACTTCTTGTCACTGGAAACCTTTCAAAAGTTTGAATTTGAATGATAATAGTTATCTCCAAGCGCCAGCTAGAAATCGACAGTCTAAATTTAAAATCAGGCTAACTTTAAGTCCTTGCTGTTAGATCCTCCCTTTTCATGGTCTTTTATGATTTAACCTTACAAGGAATCCTTGTTTACATTTAGCAATTATGCGACAGTGCTTTTCTTATTCACGGGATGAAAATCTTAACCCACCTTAAACCTTGTGAACTGGTGAAAAAAGAAACACCTGACCTCATTCCCACATTTGGTGAGCTGGTGACAAGAGGCTTTCATCAGTTCGTGAAGAACTTTATCTTTTTGCCAGAAATTTTAGCAATTCCGTGAACGCTTGTTTGTTGAACCGCTAAAATTTTTAGAGAATTGTCATCATTTCACTTGAACAAGTGAAACCCTCATAAATTTGTTGGCCGCTAAAACACTTGTCAGAACTAGCAAGACCCCTCGACCCCACTTGGGCCTACCTGCAAACTACCATATGTCACCACATCATTCACCGCAATCACTTAGTCATCACTGACAAAGAACCCACCGCAAAGCTTTCCCCTTTAGTGAAGATTGACGGCTATCACCATACCACTGACATATCCATCATGCATCTCCGATCAATGGTATCACGACAACCATTAGATCTTGCAGTATATTAACTTCCCTGAGACTAGCAGACCCACTGAAAAGTCCACCTCAGCACACTTAGTGTAACGCCCCGCCAGGGAACCCAAAAGAAAAGCACTAAAATAATACTAAGTTATGCAACATTTTTTTTTTTTGTTTATTAAAGTTTACAAACACATTGAACATAGAACACAATGATATACAAACATGAGTTTAGAATAAAACATATCATTACATTATCGTTCTCAAGGGTCCCTGACGTAGAATTACATCATCTAACTAACACTACGCTAACATGATTAATGCTTAAGAACTCTTAAGTACAAAGTAAGAATTAAATACATCTTTTAATCAATATTTCATTACAACTCATGATCACCTACATCCGCTACACATGTCGTAGGGTATGCGGTGGAATTTAATACAATCACAAATATCCAAATACATCATGGATCCACATAGGGATCATTACAAATCAAGTGAAAACCTCCTAGAAGTACAACATAATAACTTTTAACATCTGGGTACATAAATCTGCAAGAAAGAGATAGACTGATCCAAGTGTACAACCAAGTGACGAAGGGTAGTCCGCAACTGTCTCAATGGAGAAGTACACTACCACCTGACCATGTGGAACCCAGAGGTCCACCCCACCATGCGAGGAAGATAACACCAGGCCCACACACACACTAAGGACCAATCTCCAAACCACATCTAGGAGAATATATCTAATACAAGAGGGTATACGGGTTACCAGAGGCACTGACATACGTAGGATATCTACGGTGTGAGTAGGAAGGTGTCATCACGTAGATCCACCCTCGAGTTTAGTCCTGAAGGTTCTTCACTGAACCGACGGCACTCAAGTGATCATACGTGGCATCGATATCTCTCATGAAGACAAGTATATCGATGATGCATCTAGCATCTTCCCGCATCCATCCTTAGTCTTAACTAGCACTCAAGGCATGGGCGAGGTATTTCAAATTATCTTTTTTTTAATGTTATCCTGACTAAATAAATTTTTATAATGTTATCACTGGAATTAAGAAACTTGTCAATGGATGATCCATCAGCCACTTGCGGGCCTCGGTGATCCCTTGCAAGCCACCTTCTACACCACATCTAGATAACCTACCCTAGTTCCACAACAATACCCATCCTGGTTTGTGGCCACTTATGACACATTAAATTCCCATAACCAAATAAACAATTAAAGAAAATCTCATTTCAAAACATAAATTCACTTGGCCACTAAATCAAGTTTTAACCCACCAGGAGGAAATAATAACAGGGATCGGTTTGACCATCCCATCAAGGTCTCACATTGACCCTAATCCAAAACAAGCAAATGAAGACAGAATCCACATTGCACCATGAATAAAATCAACAAACAGACAACTGATAAACACCACAAGGTACCTGACCTCTGGATTTAACCCCCTATTCGGTTATCTAATCCCGTATATAAATCACTATAACAACAGTATACTTCCATGCACAAATAGTATATGTAAAGAGAACATCTTGCACAAGTAATTAACATGTCGTAAAATAAATCAAGACATAATGATCATAATAACAAGTAATTATTTGCTCACACTAGTTAATTACACTAATCAGAATGTCCACGTCTATAGATTAATAACCACATTGTTATCATTCACTAATGCCTATAATGGTTTGATACAATGTCTTCGTTAACTTATAAAAAATGTCAATGTAACTAAATCGATAATGAAAGTAATGACTAAAGTTAAAGGATTCTAAGGTGATTATAATTTACTCAGTAATTAATCCTAATATTAATTATACAATAGCTCATGAAGTATTAATTCTAACTAAATCCTTTTAGTTAAATTAAATGGTAAACATAATATATTCTCTAATAATAACAAAATGTCTAATATTACACAATTATAAACAAATTCAAAAAGTGCATTTCCCCAATAGATAACAAATTCAAATAATAAATTAATTAAACATTTTATTTATTAACTTATTCAAACATCAAAGCTAGCCAAGTCTACTATCCCCTAGGTTCCTAATCCACTTTACACCTCATCTCCTAAGTGAATAGAATAACCAATTTAAAATATAGCACATGGATGCAAAACCCAAGGTGGGCGTCCATTTTCAAAGGGGGTTTAAATAAAGCAATAAATTCATGAACATGGCTAAAGAAAACCCACGCCACCTTTCTCAAGGGCTGCTCACATAATAAATAAGGTATGGGAGGTACTTTGACCAACCCAAGGCAAAGAAGAAAAGACAAGTGTCCTTCATTCCTAAAGAAAATCTGCAAGTAGGGGTGCGCTTAGCAAGGTGGGGAGACATATTTAAGACAAAATGGAAGATGTCAGATTGCAATCCCCAAGCAAGGTACGCATGGGAGGTGGAGTCTAAAAGGTCAAACAAATTTGCTATGAGTTGGCAAGACATTCAATAAAGGTAAAACATTTTAAAACACTTTTTATTGTTTGAGTATTATCTCATGTCCTTAAGCCAACGTGGGGAAAAGGATTTGGTAAAAATTTTAAATGCAAAACTTTTTCAAAACCCCCAACACCTGCGCCTAGAGTCCTAGTGGGGCCCTCAACATGTGGAGGATGACATAAGAGGCCTTAAAAGCATGTCTATAAAAATATTATAAGGAGGAAAACATAAAGTCTAATAGCTATTTTAGGGAATCAAAAGAGAGAATATTCTCTATGTAAACTTGGGAAAAATAGGAGTCTCATATATTTTCCAGAATGCATGATTACTCCCAGTTTTAAATTTTTTTGTTGTGCTTGTTTCCTCTTTTCCCATAAGGACTTAGTAAATTTGTCATCTATGTGATAAGGTATAGTTTCCCAATTTGTTTCTAAACAATATATATTGGATTCTTAATTCAAATGATATACACATATATGATAAATTTAATGAATAAATGGCAAATAATTGATTCTAAAAACAGTGGTTTTCATAGAGATTGTGAAGCATCAACTCTCTTGTTTTTCAATATAGTTTCAGTGGTTTCCATCTAATGTTGAATTAAGAAGGTTTACAACTTGAAACAATGAAATCTCACAATATAAAATGTAATTCTGATTATCTCTTTTCCTCAATCCAAATTTAGAGAAGGTAGATATGCTTTCATATTAATGGAAATCTAAAACTAACATGACAACATACTATGGGAAATTGAAACCTACCTGATTCTCAAAGCAGGTTGATGAACTCAACTGTGATTCCAA
This sequence comes from Chamaecyparis obtusa, assembly GCA_027943335.1. Taxonomy (NCBI): domain Eukaryota; kingdom Viridiplantae; phylum Streptophyta; class Pinopsida; order Cupressales; family Cupressaceae; genus Chamaecyparis; species Chamaecyparis obtusa. Next base: position 2,344 of record BSBK01005563.1, on the reverse strand, counting down.
TTGTGCTCCACAAAATCAATCCTCCTCTTCTTCTTCTCCAAGCTTTTCTCTAAACTTTCATCTTCATAACCAGTTTTTCTCCTCTAAATTTAGCATGAAAATAACATAATAAACACTTCCTTTTTATCCTACTTCTTCTCCATACTTATTAAATGCACTTCTCCTACTCCTAAGGTGACATGGAATAATCAGTTTTATATATTTCTTATATCTTTTCCTTTCAATTTAGAATATATCAAACTCAAGATTTTCTTTTTAATTTATAAAATAAATGGTAACCATAAACATATAAAAGATATATTTATTTAATTATGATACTTATAAGAATATACTTACTAATGCGTCAACATAATTTAAATAACCATCAGAGATCATACATGAGATCTACAAGGTCAAAATGCAACACCGACATGAAACAAAACCTAAGACAATATCATGCTCAACCGGGAAAACATATATCGGCTTCATTCTACCAGAATGAATTCGATTTAGGTAAGTCAAGTAAGGTCTCATCCGTGATTTTAGGATGGTTAGGTTAGGGAATTGGCCTAGGTGCTAACTCCCCTTCTCCGCCATTGAGACATAATAATGGCACGCTCATCCTGTCAAGCCAGGGAAGTCGATGCCCCGGTACCTGCAACCTGCATAAAAACCATTGCATGTACATGTGCATATATAACATACTATCAGACAATGGTAGGGATGGCTAGGACGTGTGGACCCGACTAAAAGCAGGTAACTACGCCTCCTCCTCTACCATACATGCATGTCAACAGAAAAGAAAACATATATGATAACAGACATGATACCATACACATGCGGGTATGGGGTAAGTACCAAATACAACCATCATTTAATTACTTCAATTTATACATGCATTTGAAACATCATATAAAATCCATCATTAATAGATTTAACCATTACGTAAAGTTTTGTTTCAGGTTCAAACATAACAATTAACATCCAAACTATAACTGTTTAATCACACACCAAAATATAACATGTAATATATGTCTGATCTAATCAACCAAGATAAAACAGTGTCAAACTAAACATAGTATCAGCAAAAGAAAGATGCGAGGGGTACTACACTTAGACCAATCAGCATTCGCCAACTAAGAAAATGTAGCAGTGGACTTGCCTAAAGGAAAGGCTACGTCGCTCAACAGAATCAATAGTTGTCTCAAAATGTCATACATCTGACACATCCCTTGCGAAGACATGCCCACTGTTAGATGGAGATGTTGTCAGAGCTAGGCCCATGGAAAATAAAGGCTGCCGAAACATAGGAAAAATTAAATCTCATGACCTAGGAAAAATTAAAACTTGTAGGCCGCTGGGAACTTAGGAAAGATTAAAGGACAGGGACCAAGGAAAAATTAAAAGGAACCCCGCCGACACATGAAAACCTAACTGCGAACACGGTAAAGCTGGTCATTTTAAATGACACATGCAAAATATAAGGTTTTAAGTGGGCCAAAAAGGTAACATGAAAATAAAACAGGGGGCAGGGTAATTTTAAATTTTAAGGACCCAACGGCTAGATTTTTTAAATTTTTGCCAAGGGTTTTAGCTGAAGACATGAAAAACATTATAGAGACCAGGGGAAGAGAGCTAGAGCCATGAAATTTTTTTAGGATGCTAACATGTTCATTTGATTTGAAATGAATTTTGATATAATTTTCAGCTAATATTCTAAAAAAAAAATCAACTATGTTGCATATATTATATTATATACTAATAATATTTTTCTTTTTGGGTTTCTTGTTTTACTAAAAATAGTAAAATATATATATATAATGAGTGCTGACTTTTGTATTTATTCTCATAAGAAATGGGTTTGTTTTGAACAACTTGATGTGAACATGTATTCTAGAATAATCTATAACCAAACATGTCCAGTTGAGAGGAATTATTTAAGTTTTTTGGGACTTAAATTTAGCTAGTCACCTATTCAACTACTATTTTGACTATTCCTTTTTTTTGATAGTTGTCATATGGTTGTTATTGACAAATTTGAGTTAGGAGTCGATTTAGGAGTTAAAAGGTAGCATGAAAATTATGTATGCAAACAATATAGGAGGGTAAACCAACAATAGTGGGTTAAACAACTTTTTTTCCCAAATAGACAATGAGCTCTACATTTTGAAAAAAAAACCTTCATATTCAGATGCATATTGTTGTTAAACCTTTTAAATCAAAAGATGAAGTAAATTGGAGTCTTTTAGTATTTTAAGTCTAGATTCTAAATATATTTTTTATTTTTATTTTTGAATTGATTTGAATGGTTTTTAATTTCTCCCATGAAAATTAGTATGTTTCTGAAAAGGTCATTTTCCAAGAG
>BSBK01005562.1:117500-142759 GCA_027943335.1 Chamaecyparis obtusa | reverse complement strand
TATATATATCTCTTTCTTTATATATATATATATATGTATATATATATATATATCTATATATATCTATATATATATGTATATATGTATATATACATATACATGTATATCTTTACATATACATGTATATATATACATATACATGTATATATATGATGCAGGAGCATCTTAGGTGTAAGAGCAATCTTGTATCACCCAAAAATATTTTTTATTTTTGTATTCAATAAAGACTATCTTGTGCAGAGTTGCTATTTATGAAAACTTGTTATTTTTAGTAGTTGATCTTACAATCTTGGAATGTTTGATTTTACATATGGAGATTCATCTCACTCATATCAGCTTGCCAGCAAAGTTTCATGGCTAGATCAAGTGTAGTTTTGAAGATATTGAAGATTTTTCGGTATTGCGAGTAGGGTACAAAAATTTCAAACTCAGTTTTGAAGACTTTAGAAGCCCCAGATGAGGTTGAAAATTTGGGTCCAGGTTCTTTTCAATGGTCCAAGCTTGTAGAGCTCTTCATGGCATTTCCAGAATAGGGTTATAATAGCCAATCGGGTCAACGGGTGATGACTTATGGTCTTCGGAAGTTGGGTCACCTAAAATGGCGAAAAATAATTTTTCTTCAAAATTTTTGTTTAGGTTTCAAAACTCATTTTGAGATGACTTTGATGTAATAAATTGTAAAATAAAATAATTCTAAGTTTGGTCGGCGCTAAGGGCTAAATTTCTAAAACCTTCTTAGGCGGTGGAAATTTCCTATATAAAGAAGGCCCGTAGTGTTGTCTAGGGCAGTTCTGGGTAGTAGATCTGGGTATTGATTCGAGACTTTGTCCTACAGAATATTGTAAGGGAATGCCCATGTGGCTTTGCATATTGTAATTCTGAAAGTTTGTAATTCCACATTTGTGGAGATAATAAGAAGTCAATTTTCTATTTTTGCATATTATTGTTGTTGCTTCTCTATTTCTGTTATGTGCTTGTGGTATTAAGGGGAGCACCCTTCATCAAGTGGTATCAGAGCAAGAGTTCTTGAGTGTGTAAATAGATCGCCAACTATGAGGCAATTTGTACCAGGACTATGGTTAGAGTTTCAGTGCGCATAGTGAAAATACCTCCACGAAGAGAATGTGGCGGATGAGCTGGTACTGTGACACCTGAAGTTAGAGAGCTACAGAGATAAGTGCGAGCATTGCAAGAAGAGATTCACAGAGGAATGAATCTTAATGTTAGAGATGAAAGTGAGGATGAAGCCAAAGAAGAATATCAAGAAGGAGAAGCTAAAATTGTGAACCAGGAGGAAGAAAGACATTTTCAAGCGATTTTCAAGATTGGGAAAAGACCTAAGATTGAGGGTTCTTACATTTTCTAGAAATCTTAACCCAAAGGAATTGATCAACTGGATCAATGAATGTGAAGAAAATTTTAAGTATGAAGATGTTGAGGATCCTGATAGGGTCAAATTTGTGAAGGCCAGATTGAAAGGTCATGCGAAGATCTGGGTAGCAAGAAATTCAATCGGAGTGCAATAGAAGAGGGAAAGATAAAATCACAAGATGGGATCGGATGGTGAATAAATTGAAGTGACAGTTCATTCTTATTGATTATGAGCTTGACCTACTAAAGAAAATGAAAAGTTTGAAGCAAGCAGAAAGATCTGTTCAGGAGTATACAGAGGAGTTCTATCGACTCCTCATCAGAATAGGCCATGCAAAAGCTGATAAAGAGAAAGTTGCCCGATACCTTAATGGGTTAAGGCTAAGCATTCAAGAGGAGTTGAATCCGGTTCGAATGAATAGTATTGAGGAGGCATACCAGTTTCCCCTAAAAGTAGAGGAAAAGTTGAACAAGAAGTTTGAGAGCAGACAAAATGGAAGAGGTCGTGGTGGAAGATCTGGTGGACAGTCATATGGTGGCCAAAATGAAGATCCAAAAAAGAAGGATGAGGCCAATAGCAATTAGAAATCAGGGAGGAAATAATTCCAATCATTTTTAGGATCAGAGTAATAGAGATCAGAGAGGAAGAGGAAGAGGACAAGGATCTGGAAGAGGAGGCTTCCATGGAACATATTTTCACTGTGGAGAAGAAGTTCATAGGGCATTTGAATGTCCTTAGCGCCAAGGCAGAATAGACAGAAGAAATGAAGGCCAGGCCAAAATTGCACATGTAGATGAAGATGCTAGATCATCAAATTCTAAAGATGCTGAAAGAGGGAGAAACGCTAATTAACAGAAGAGTCTTGCTGAGTCGTGAGAATGAACCTGAACAAAGGAGGAGCCTGTTTTGCACTAGATGCAAGTGTCAGGGGTAAATGCTATGATGTGATTATTGATAGTGGAAGCACTGAAAATTTGGTGTCAAAAGAGATGGTGACAAAGTTGAAGCTCAAGAGATAGAAAACACCCACATCCATATCGGATTGCCTGGGTGCAGGATGACCACAAGGTCATGGTCAGTGAACAGTGCATGGTAAAGTTCAAGATCGGCGGGGTACCAAGATGAGGTACTATGTGATATCATCTTTATGGATGCATCTCATATGTTGTTGGGTAGACCATAGCAGTTTGACAGATGTGCTGTACACGATGGTCATGTGAATACATATTCCCTGACAAAGGATGGAGTGCGACATAAGCTAAAGCCATTGAAGGAGAACGAAGAAAAAGTATGTGGTAATGCAAGAATAACATTTGTTGATGGAAGAAAATTCCTAGATAGTATGAGGCATGAGCATGTGTGTTTTTCTTTAATTCCAAAAAATGGTAAATAAGAAGTAGAGGATATACCTATAGAGGTTGCAAATTTGTTGAATGAGTTTCAGGATATTGTATCTGATAATGTACGTGATGGATTACCACTGGTAAGGAAGATCACTCATCAGATGGATTTGATTCCAGGAGCCAGTTTGCCAAACAAGGCATCACATAGAATGACACCAGCAGAAAGTGAAGAGTTGAATAGACAAGTACATGAGTTATTGTAGCAGGGGTTGATTCAAGAGAGTCTGAGTCCCTGTCTTGTACCAGGGGTATTATCACCAAAGAAGAATGAAGAGTGGAGGATGTGTATAGATTTCAGAGCAATAAACAAGATCACAATCAAGTATAGATTTCCATTGCCATGAATGGATGATATTATGGATTATTTGAGTGGGGTTGTGTATTTCTCAAAGATAGATCTGAAGAGTGGATATCACCAGATTTGGATCAGAGAAGGAGATGAATGGAAGACTACCTTCAAGACAAAGGAAAGACTATATGAGTGGTTAGTCATACCTTTTGGGCTAACCAATGCACCGAGCACTTTCATGCGGCTCATGAACGAGGTTCTAAAATTTTTTTTGGTTAAATTTGTCATTGTTTACCTAGATTATATTTTGATTTTTAGCAAGCCATTGGAGGAACATATGATGCATATTCGTATGGTGTTTGAAAAGTTGAGAGATGAGAAATTGTTGATTAATTTGAAGAAGTGCAGTTTTGTGAAGAAAGAGTTAGTGTATTTGGGATTTGTAGTTTCAGCAGAAGGTCTAAAAATGGACCCATAAAAGGTACAGGCTATCCTTGAATGGCCTACTCCAAGGAGTGCTACTAAGGTAAGATCTTTTCATGGTTTGGCTGGCTTTTACAGAAAGTTTATCAGAAATTTTAGTAGTATTTGTGGACCCTTGACTGAAACAATGAGAGGGGATAGAAAAGAGTTTAAGTGGACTAATGGGGCAGAAAAGAGTTTTCAATTGTTGAATCAAAAAGTTACAGAACAACCTATTTTAGCACTTCCAAATTTTAATAAGGTGTTTCAAGTAGATTGTGATGCTAGTGGTACTGCAATAGGAGCTATTATGAGCCAAGAAGGCAAACATGTTGCTTATTTTAGTGAGAAGTTAAATGATGCCAAGAGAAAATATTCTATCTATGATCAGAAATTTTATGCTATAGTTTAGGCATTAAAGAAGTGGAGACATTATCTACTTCCTAAAGAGTTTGTTTTGTATACTGATCATCAAGCGTTGCAATATTTGAATAGTCAAGGAAAGTTGAATCAGAGAGATTTGAAATGGGTTGAGTTTTTGTAGAGTTATACATTTGTTTTGAAACACAAGAGTCGAAAGTCTAATAGGGTTGCGGATGCTCTTAGCAGAAGGCAACTATTGTTTATAGAGATGCAAATTGAAGTGGTTGGGTTCAAGCAACTCAAGAATTTGTATACAGAGGATCTTGATTTTAGTGAAGTTTTGGAAAGCTTGTATAGAACTTGTTACTCTAGATAGGATGAAATGGTTGGATTTTATCATCCAAGATGATATGCTATTCAGAGAGAGTCAGTTGTGCATTCCATGAAGTTATATGAGGGAGAATCTCATCAAGGAGAAGCATAGTGGAGGATTGGTTGGACATTTTGGTCGTGATAAAACCCTTGCTTTGGTTGGTGAGAATTATTATTGGCTGTAATTGCTGCAAGATGCGAAGAAGTTTGTACAGAGTTCCAAAGTATGTCAGATGGTGAAAGGAGTAAAGAAAAATACAAGGTTGTATCAGCCATTACCTATACCAGAGAAGCTTTGAGAGGATATCAGTATGGACTTTGTTCTTGGTTTACCAAGGACACAGCAGGGACATGATTCAATTTTTGTAGTAGTTGACAGATTTTTGAAGATGACACATTTCATTCCCTGCAAGAAGACTAATGATGATGTTCATGTAGTAGAATTATTTTTCAAAGAAGTGGTGAGGCTACATGGTTTTCCAAAGACTATAGTTTCAGATCGAGATACTAAGTTTGTTAGATATTTCTGGCAGACATTGTGGAAGAAGTTGAAGATAGATTTGAAGTTCAGTTCATCACATCATCCACAGACTGATGGACGGATAGTGGTGGTGAATAGAAGTTTGAAAAATTTGCTGAGATGTTTGGTTGGAGATAAGCCAACAGGATGGGATTTGATTTTAACACATGTAGAATTTGCATACAATAATTCTATCAACAGGAGCACTGGTAAATCACCATTCTAGATTGTATATGGAAGTAGTCCAAGAAATGCATCTAAGTTGAGAAAGATACATAAAAGAGAAATAAGTAGTGTTGAAGCTGAGGATTTTGTAGAACATTTGAAGAACATCTATGAGGAGGTGAGGAAGCATATTACCAAGATGAATGTACAGTATAAGACTAAGGTAGATTAGAAAAGGAGGCGTAAAGAATTTCAGGTTGGGGATGAAGTCATGGTTGATTTGTGAAAGGAGTGGTTTCTAGTTGGTACATATAACAAGCTAAAAATGAAGAAGTTTGGACCATGTAAGATATTGAAGAAGCATGATTCACGAAATGCATATGAGGGTAGGATTGCTTACTGAGCTGAATATTTCACTAGTGTTTAACATTTTAGATTTGATAGAGTATCATGAAGGAGGTGTTGAAGATGATGGGTAAAAGCACAATTAGGTGTCACCTTTTAGGCTAACTTATCAGCACATCTGAATTTTAGTATTTCTAACTGAAAATTAATTTTGGTCAAACATATGGTCTAGATAGATTCATTCTAGCTAAGTTAGATAAGTGCTTTGACTTTTCCAATTGAAAATATCTATTAAATACATGTTTTTATACCACTTTAGGTCCAATTACCATAAAAATAAAATTATTTCAGAAAAGTGACGTTTCAATAACTCCTAATCTTTTTAATGATATTTTCTTAAAAATAAAAAAATACCCTTTAGTAGAGATCAGAGTCAAGAATATCCTCGTATAGATTTTATAGTGTTTTTAATTAGACATAGTTTATTGTAATTAAAAAAATATTGCAAGTAGGTATTTTAACAGTGAAGGAGATGTTGATTCGGAGAAACAAAAAAATAGTAAATCATTTAAAATAAATTTGAATAACATATGGTGCACTAGAGGAGAGATTCCTCTTCAAGAATATATATTTCTTTTTCTGATTGGGATAGATTTGTTATGAAAAATATGTTGCGAGATGAAAACTGTCGATTTCGGTGAGTTGGAATTTGAATTTTTATAAAAGAGAAAATATAGGTCACAAACCAATTTTTATTTCTTCATGCACTAGCTATATATGTCATCTATGGCATATTATGAAGTTAGAGGAAAAATATATATATTTAAATATAATTTTTTGGTGGGAACTAGACCCCTAATTTTCAACATTTTTCAGCAACTGAAAATTCATCTTTAAAAATTAAAAAAAACATATCAAGTCTTATTCAAATAAATTATTAAAAATATTAATCATAAAATTCATCCATTTCATCACATTTAATTACTTTACATCATCTTCAAATTCCAAACATAAATGTCATTTTTATACTATTGAAGTTGAACAACTTTGATTTTGTTAGCCTTTTCCTTTGTAAAAGGGTGACAACTTATTGTGCTTTTACCCTGATGTTGCAATAGCACATTAGAGTATTCCAGCAACTAGTTTAGCTATCAAGGAGATTGAAGACATACTGGATAGTCGTGTTGGCAGAAGCACAAGGAACACGACATATGAAGAGTATTTGGTCAAATGAAAAGGACAACCTGTTGAAGATTCATCATGGCTAACAAAAGAGGAAGTTAACCATCTTAGTTTTCCTCTGCACACTTGAGTTGTGACATGATCACATCTCAAATTACCCCGGGTGTCTGATGCAGGAGCATCTTGGGTGTAAGAGCAATATTGCATCACCCAAAAATATTTATATTTTTGTATTCAATAAGGGCTATCTTGTGCAGAGTTGCTATTTATGGAAACTTGCTATTTTTAGTAAGTTGGTCTTACAATCTCAGAATGTCTGATTTTACATATGGAGGTTCATCTTAGTCATATCAGCCTGCCAGCAAAGTTTCATGGCTAGATTAGGTGTAGTTTTGAAGATATTGAAGATTTTTGGTATTGGCAGCAGGGTACAAAACTTTGAACTCAGTTTTTGAAGGCTTTAGAGGCCCTGGATGAGGATGAAAATTTGGGTAATGGGCACTTTGCATCGGTCAAGCCTGTAGAGTGCTTCGTGGCATTTCCAGAATGGGGTTATAATAGCCAATCGGGTCAACGGGGTGATGACTTATGGTCTTCGAAAGTTGGGTCACCTGAAATGGCAGAAATTAATTTTTCTTCAAAATTTTTGTTTGGGTTTCAAAACTCATTTTGAGCTGACTTTGATGTAATAAATTGTAAAATAAAATAATTCTAAGTTTGGTCAGCCCTAGGGCTAAATTTCTAGAACCTTCTCAGGCGGTGGAAGTTGCGTATATAAAAAAGGCCCGTAGTGTTGTCTAAGGTAGTTCTGGGTAGTAGATCTGGGTATTGATTCGAGGCTTTGTCCTATAGAATATTGTAAGGGAATGCCCATGTGACTTTGCATATTGTAATTTTGAAAGATTGTAATTTCACATTTATGGAGATAATAAGAAGTCAATTTTCTGTTCTTGCATATTATTGTTGTGGCTTCTCTATTTTTGTTATGTGCTTGTGGTATTAACGGGAGCACCCTTCATTAATATATATATATATATATATATATATATATATATATATATATATATAGATTTATATATATCTATATATATATCTATATATATATATATATAGATATACATAGATATAGATATATAGATATACATAGATATACATACATATATATATATATATATAGATACATATATATACATATATATATACATATATAGATACATATATATATGTATATAAATACATATACATATATATACATATACATATATACATATATATACATATACATATATACATATATATATATAGATATATATACATATATATATATATATACATATATAGATATATATATACATACATATATATACATACATATATATATATATATATATATATATATATATATATATATATAAACATACATATATCTATACACATACATATATATATATATATATATATATATATATATATATATATATATATATATATATATAGATATATGTATATATGTATATATATGTATACATTACATATATACATATATATATCTATACATATGTATATATATATATATATACATATATACATATGTATATATATATATATACATATGCATATATATATATATATATGTATATATACATATATATTTATATACATATATACATATGTATATATACATATATACATATATATATATATATATATATATATATATATATATATATATATATATATATATATGTATATATACATATATGTGTGTGTGTGGTGTGTGTGTGTGGTTTTCTGATGCAGGAGCACCATGGGTGTAAGAGCAATCTTGCATCACCTAAAAAATATTTTTACTTTTGTATTCAATAAGGGCTATCTTGTGGAGAGTTGCTATTTATGGAAACTTGTTATTTTTAGTAAGTTGGTCTTACGATCTCAAAATATTCTAATTTTACATATGGAGGTTCATCTTAGTCATATCAGCCTGCCAGCAAAGTTTCATGGCTAGATCAGGTCTAGTTTTGGAGATATTGAAGATTTTCGGTATTGGTAGTAAGGTACAGAAATTTTGAACTCAGTTTTGAAGGCTTTAGAGACCCCGGATGAGGTTGAAAATTTGGGTGATGAGTACTTTGCGCAGGAGAGGCTTATAGACCGCTTCGTGGCATTTTCAGAATGGGGTTATAATAGCCAATCGGGTCAACGGGTGATGACTTATGGTCTTCGAAAGTTGGGTCACCTGAAAATGGCGAAAAATAATTTTTTCTTAAAAATTTCTGTTTGGGTTTCAAAACTCATTTTGAGCCGGCTTTGATGTAATAAATTGTAAAATAAAATAATTCTAAGTTTGGTTAGCCCTAAGGGCTAAATTTTTAGAACCTTCTTGGGGGGTGGAAATTGCCTATATAAAGAAGGCCCATAGTGTTTTCTAAGGTAGTTCTGGGTATTGATTCAAGGCTATGTCCTCTAGAATATTGTAAGGGAATGCCCATGTGGCTTTGCATATTTTAATTCTGAAAGTTTGTAATTCCACATTTGTGGAGATAATAAAAAGCCAATTTTCTGTTCTTGCATATTATTGTTGTTGTTTCTCTATTTCTGTTATGTGTTTGTGGTATTAAGGGGAGCACCCTTCATCAAGTGGTATCAGAGTAGGAGTTCTTGAGTGTGTAAATAGATCACTGACTGTGAGACAGTTTGTACCAAGACCGTGGTTAAGGTTTCAGCGCGCATCGTGAAAATACCTCCACGAAGAGAATGTGGCGGAAGAGCTGGTGCTTTGACACCTGAGGTTAGATAGCTACAGAGACAAGTGCGAGCATTGCAAGAAGAGATTCATAGAGGAATGAATCTTAATGTCAGAGATGAAAGTGAGGATGAAGCCGAAGAAGAATATCAAGAAGGAGAAGCTGAAATTGTGAACCAAGAGGAAGAAAGACTTTTTTGGGCGATTTCTAAGATTTCGAAAAGACCTAAGATTGAGGTTCCTACATTTTTGGAAATCTTAACCCAGAAGAATTGATCGACTAGATCAATGAATGTGAGGAATATTTCGAGTATGAAGATGTTGAGGATCCTGATAGGGTCAAATTTGCGAAGGCCAGATTGAAAGGTCATGCGAAGATCTGGTAGCAAGAAATTCAATTGGAGCGAAATAGAAGAGGGAAAGATAAAATCACAAGATGGGATCGGATGGTGGATAAATTGAAGTGACAGTTCATTCCTATTGATTATGAGCTTGACCAACTAAAGAAAATGCAAAGTTTGAAGCAAACAAAAAGATCTGTTCAGGAGTATACAGAGGAGTTTCTATCGACTCCTCATCAGAACAGGCCATGCAGAAGCTGATAAAGAGAAAGTTGCCCGATACCTTAATGGGTTAAGGCCAAGCATTCAGAAGGAGTTGAATCTGGTTCGAATGAAAAGTATTGAGGAGGCATACCAATTTTTCTTAAAAGTAGAGGAAAAGCTGAACAAGAAGTTTGAGAGTAGACAAAATGGAAAGAGGTCGTGGTGAAAGATCTGGTGGATAGTCATATGGTGGCCGAAATGAAGATTCGAAAAAGAAGGATGAGGCCAGTAGCAGTTAGAATCAGAGAGAAAATAATTTCAATCGTTTCTAGGATCAGAGTAATAGAGATCAGAGAGGAATAGGAAGAGGACAAGGATCTGGAAGAGGAGGCTTCCGTGGAACATGTTTTCACTGTGGAGAAGAAGGTCATAGGGAATTTGAATGTCCTCAGCGCCAAGGCAGAATAGACAGGAGAAATGAAGGCCAGGCTAGAGTTGCACATGTAGATGAAGATGGTAGATCGTCAAATTCTGAAGATGCTGAAAGAGGAGAAACGCTAATTAACAGAAGAGTCTTGCTGAGTGGTGAGAATGAACCTGAACAAAGGAGGACCCTGTTTTGCACTAGATGCAAGTGTGAGGGTAAATGATATGATGTGATTATCAATAGCGGAAGCACTAAAAATTTGGTGTCAGAAGAGATGGTGACAAAGTTGAAGCTCAAGAGACAAAAACACCCACATCCATATTGGATTGCCTGGGTGCAGGATGACCACAAGGTCATGGTCAGTGAATAGTGCCTGTAAAGTTCAAGAGCGGCGGGTACCGAGATGAGGGTACTATGTGATATCATCTCTATGGATGCATGTCATATGTTGTTGGGTAGACTGTGGTAGTTTGATAGATGTGTTGTACACGATGGTCATGTGAAAACCTATTCCCTGACAAAGGATGGAGTACGACATAAGCTAAAGCCATTAAAGGAGACCAAAGAAAAGGTATGTGGTAATGCAAGAAGAATATTTGTTGATGGTATGAGGTATGAGCATGTGTGTTTTGCTTTAATTCCAAAAGTTGGTAAAGAAGAAGTAGAGGATGTACTTTTAGAGGTTGCATATTTGTTGAATGTGTTTCAAGATATTGTATCTGATAATGTACCTAATGGATTTCCACCGATAAGGAAGATCAGTCATCAGATGGATTTGATTCCATGAGCCAGTTTGCCAAACAAGGAAGCACACAGAATGACACCAGTAGAAAGTGAAGAGTTGAACAGACAAGTACATGAGTTATTGCAGAAGGGGTTGATTTGAGAGAGTCTGAGTCCCTCTGCTATACCAGTGGTATTAGCACCAAAGAAGAATGGAGAGTGGAGGATGTGTACAGATTCTAGAACAATAAACAAGATCACAATCAAGTATAGGTTTCCATTGCCACGAATGGATGATATAATTGATTGTTTGAGTGGAGTTGTGTATTTCTCAAAAATAGATCTGAAGAGTGGATATCACCAGATTCAGATCAGAGAAGGAGATGAATGGAAGACTACCTTCATTACAAAGGAAGGACTGTATGAGTGGTTGGTCATGCCTTTTGGGCTAACCAATGCACCGAGCACTTTCATGCGGCTCATGAACGAGGTTCTGAAATTTTTTTTGGGTAAGTTTGTCATTGTTTACCTAGATGATATTTTGATTTTTAGAAAGACATTGGAGGAACATATGATGCATATTTGTATAGTGTTTGAGAAGTTGAGAGATGAGAAATTGTTGATTAATTTGAAGAAGTGCAGTTTTGTGAAGAAAGAGTTAGTGTATTTAGGATTTGTAGTTTTAGCAGAAGGTTTAAAAATGGACCCAGAGAAGGTACAGACTATCCTTGAATGGCCTACTACAAGGAGTGCTATCAAGGTAAGATAGTTTCATGGTCTAGCTAGCTTTTATAGAAAGTTTATCAGAAATTTTAGTAGTATTTGTGGACCCTTGACTGAAACAATGAGAGGGGATAGAAAAGATTTTAAGTGGACTAATGGGGCAGAAAAGAGTTTTCAATTGTTGAAACACAAAGTTACAAAACAACATGTTTTAGCACTTCCAGATTTTAATAAGGTGTTTCAAGTAGATTGTGATGCTAGTGGTACTGTAATAGGAGCTGTTATGAGCCAAGAAGGTAAACCTGTTGCTTATTTCAGTGAGAAGTTAAATGATGCCAAGCGAAAATATTTTGTATATGATCAAAAATTTTATGCTATAATTCATGCATTGAAAAAGTGGAGGCACTATCTGCTTTCTAAGGAGTTTATTTTGTATACTGATCATCAAGCTTTGCAATATTTGAATAGTCAAGGAAAGTTGAATCAGAAGCATTTGAAATGGGTTGAGATTTTGCAGAGTTATACATTTGTTTTGAAACACAAAAGTGGAAAGTCTAACAGGGTTGCAGATGCTCTTAGCAGAAGGCAACTATTGCTGACAGAGATGTAGATTGAGGTGGTTGGGTTCAAGGAACTCAATAATTTGTATCCAGAGGATCCTGATTTTGGTGAAGCTTGGAAAGCTTGTAAAGAACTTGTTACTCTAGACAGGATGAAATGGCTGGATTTTATCATCCAAGATGATATGCTATTCAGAGGGAGTCAGTTGTGCATTCACGAAGTTCTATGAGGAGAATCTCATCAAGGAGAAGCATAGTGGAGGATTGGCTGGACATTTTGGTCATGATAAAACCCTTGCTTTGGTTAGTGAAAATTATTATTGGCCACAATTGCAGCAAGATGTGAAGAAGTTTGTATAGAGTTGCAGAGTATGTCAGATGGCAAAAGGAGTGAAGTAGAATACAGGGTTGTATCAGCCATTACCTGTACTAGAGAAGCCTTGGGAGGATATCAGTATGGACTTTGTTCTTAGTTTACTGAGGACACAGTGGGGACATGATTCAATTTTTGTAGTAGTTGACAGATTTTTGAAGATGACACATTTCATTCCTTGCAAGAAGACTAATGATGCTATTCATGTAGCAGAATTGTTTTTCAGAGAAGTGGTGAGATTACATGGTTTGCCAAAGACCATAGTGTCAGATCGAGATACTAAGTTTGTTGGATATTTTTGGTGGACATTATGAAAGAAGTTGAAGATAGATTTGAAGTTTAGTTCATCACATCATCCACAGACTGATGTACAGACAGAGATGGTGAATAGAAGTTTGTGAAATTTGCTGAGATGTTTGGTTGGAGATAAGCCAATACGATGGGATTTGGTTTTACCACAGGCAGAATTTGCATACAATAATTCTGTCAATAGGAGCACTGGTAAATCACCATTCTAGATTGTATATGGAAGTAGTCGAAGAAATGCATATGAATTGAGAAAGATAGATAAAGGAGAAATAAGTAGTGCTGAAGCTGAGGATTTTGCAGAATACTTGAAGAACATCCATGAGGAGGTGAGGAAGCATATTACCAAGATGAATGCGTAGTATAAGGAAAAGGCAGATGAGAATAGGAGGCATAAGGAATTCCAGCTTGGGGATGAGGTCATGGTTCATTTGCGAAAGGAGCGATTTCCGGTTGGTACATATAACAAGCTGAAAATGAAGAAGTTTGGACCATGTAAGATATTGAAGAAGCATGATTCAGGAAATGCATATGAGGTAGAATTGCCTAGTGAGCTAAATATTTTGCCAGTGTTTAACATTTTAGATTTGACAAAGTATCACGAAGGAGGTGTTGAAGATGAGGTTGCAGCAACACGGTGGAGT
The DNA here is from genome assembly GCA_027943335.1 of Chamaecyparis obtusa. Classification (NCBI taxonomy): domain Eukaryota; kingdom Viridiplantae; phylum Streptophyta; class Pinopsida; order Cupressales; family Cupressaceae; genus Chamaecyparis; species Chamaecyparis obtusa. The sequence goes on along the minus strand of BSBK01005562.1, from coordinate 129,242 downwards.
ATTCCAGCAACCAGTTCAAATTTCAAGGAGATTGTAGACATACTGGACAGTCATGTCGGCAGAAGCACAAGGAACAGGACATGTGAAGAGTATTTGGTCAAATGGAAAGGATGACCCATTGAAGATTCATCATTGCTAACAAAGGAGGAGGTTAACCGTCTTGGTTTCCCTCTGCACACTTGAGTCGTGACAGGGTCGCTTCTCAAATTACCTCGGGTGTCTGATGCAGGAGCATCCTGGGTGTAAGAGCAATCTTGCATTACCCAGAAATATTTCTATTTTTGTATTCAATAAGGGCTATCTTGTGTAGAGTTGCTATTTATGGAAACTTGCTATTTTTAGTAAGTTAGTTTTACGATCTTAGAATGTTCTAATTTTACATATGGAGGTTCATCTCAGTCATATCAGCCTGCCAGCAAAGTTTCATGGCTAAATCAAGTCTAGTTTTGGAGATATTGAAGATTTTCGGTATTGGCAGCAGGGTACAAAAACTTCAAACTTAGTTTTGAAGGCTTTAGAGGCTCTGGATGAGGTTGAAAATTTGGCTGACGGATGTTTTCAACAAGTCAAGCCTATAGAGAAATTCATGGCATTTTCAGAATGGGGTTATAATAGCCAATCGGGTCAACGGGTGATGACTTATGGTCTTCGAAAGTTGGGTCACCTGAAATGGTGAAAAATAATTTTTTTTCAAAATTTATGTTTGGGTTTCAAAACTTATTTTGAGCCGACTTTGATGTAATAAATTGTAAAATAAAATAATTCTAAGTTTGGTCGGCCCTAAGGGCTAAATTTCTAAAACCTTCTCGGGCGGTGGAAATTGCCTATATAAAGAAGGCCCATAGTGTTGTCTAAGGCAGTTCTGGGTATTGATTCGAGTCTTTGTCCTATAGAATATTGTAAGGGAATGCCCATGTGGCTTTGCATATTGTAATTCTGAAAGTTTATAATTCCACATTTGTGGAGATAATAAGAAGCCAATTTTCTGTTCTTGCATATTATTGTTGTTGTTTCTCTATTTCTATTATGTGTTTGTGGTATTAAGGGGAGCACCCTCCATCATTTTCTTTATACAACTCATCTAAGTGGTCACTTCAAATAGATCTAAGTTTGGCCAATGGATTCTATCTCTTTCAAGAAAATAATATTTTTTTTTTTAGATAACAAATTACTAATGTATAATCTGAGTAGATTCATTCGATGTCACCTACTCTATTTTTTAATCCTAACTCTTCTAAGGAATAAGGTCTAGAGGACTTGTCAGTATTGGGCAATAGATATACAATAATGAATATGGTACTTTGTTAAAGGGATAAATCCTCAAAGATCCTTGTACAAAAGAATTTTGTATATAGGAAGGACATAAGTAAAACAAGGAAAACTAGTATGTTGAAAGGAAGTGGGACCTAAAGACTTTATCCTGGTAAGAGCTGGAAACCAATTAGACATTGTAAGCCATATAAGTACCTATAAGAGAGGATTCCAGTATCCAATAAGATAGGATTGAATATTGAAACCTATCGGCTAAGATAGAGAATGGGGAGTACAATATATGGCAATGGCCAATAGTAGACTGATAATATAGAAACTCTCACTTGAGAAGTTGTCTATAGGGAGAATAAGCAAAATTATTGATAATTATGAATTTTCCTTTGTTCTCGAACATCATAAAGCTAGAAGCATGTTTATAAGATCTAAAACAATATAGATTTCCTAATAACTTCTCTTACCCTAAAGATAGTATTATATGATAAGTATGTGAGAAGTTCAGCATAGAAATGCTTAAGTCAATACAGTAACTAGGAGTGAACAGTTGATGAAGGGTGCTCCCCTTAATACCATAAACACATAACAGAAATAGAAAAACAACAACAATAATATGCAAGAATAGAAAATTGGCTTCTTATTATCTCCACAAATGTGGAATTACAAACTTTTAGAATTACAATATGCAAAGCCACATGGGCATTCCCTTACAATATTCTATAGGACAAAGCCTCGAATCAATACCCAGATCTACCACCTAGAACTATTCTGAACTGCCTAAGACAATAATACAGCCTTCCTTATATAGGCAATTTTCCACCGCTTGGGAAGGTTCTAGAATTTTAGCCAATAAGGCCGACCAAACTTAAAATTATTTTATTTTACATTTTATTACATCATAGTCGGCTCAAGATAACCTTTGAAACCTAAACAAAAATTTTGAAAAAAAATTATTTTCTGCCATTTCAGGTGACCCGACTTCCGGAGACCATAAGTCATCACTAGCTGACCCGATTGACTATTATAACCCCATTTCAGAAATGCCACGAAGCGCTCTACAGGCTTGACTAACACAAGTGCCTGTCACCCAAATTTTTGACCTCATCCGAGGCCTCTAAAGCCTTCAAAACTGAGTTCAAAGTTTTTGTACCCTGCTGCCAATACCAAAAATCTTCAATATCTTCAAAACTACACCTGATCTAGCCATGAAACTTTGCTGGCAGACTTATATGACCAAAATGAACCTCCAAGAAAGAAATCAGATCATTCTGAGCATATACGAAAATTACCAAAAAATAGTAACTTTTCATAAATAGCAGCTCTACACAAAATAGCCCTTATTGAATATAAAAATAGAAATTTTTTTTTTTTTTTTTGGGTGATGCAAGATTGCTCTTACACCCAGGATGCTCCTACATTAGACACCCAGGGTAATTTGAGAAGTGACCCTATCACAACTTAGGTGTGCAGAGGAAAACCAAGACGGTTAACCTCCTCCTTTGTTAGCCATGATGAATCTTCAACAGGTCATCCTTTCCACTTGACCAGATATTCTTCATATGTCCTGTTCCTTGTGCTTCTGCCAACACGACTGTCCAGTATATCTTCGATCTCCTTAGTGTCTAAACTAGTTGCTAGAATACTCCATTGTGCTGCTATGATCTCATCTTCAACACCTCCTTCATGATACTTTGTCAGATCTGAAATGTTAAACACTGGTGAAATATTTAGCTCAGTAGGCAATTCTACCTCATATGCATTTCTTGAATCATGTTTCTTCAGTATCCTACATGGCCCAAACTTCTTCATTTTCAACTTGTTATATGTACCAATCAGAAACTGCTCTTTCTGCAAATGAACCATGACTTCATCACCAACCTGAAATTTCTTATACCTCCTTTTCTCATCTGCCTTAGCCTTATATTGTGCGTTCATCTTGGTAATATGCTTCCTCACCTCCCCATGGATGTTCTTCAAGTGTTCTACAAAATCCTCAGCTTCAACACTACTTATTTCTCCTTTATCTATCTTCCTCAATTCAGATGCATTTCTTGGACTACTTCCATATACAACCTGAAATGGTGATTTACCAGTGCTCCTATTGATAGAATTATTGTATACAAATTCTGCCTGTGGTAAAATCAAATCCCATCTTGTTGACTTTGTTAGCTTGTGGTGACTAATCAGGAAAGTACTATCTAGGAAAGTACTGTACACTTTTCCTCCCGACCTCGCCGGGGTTTTTTTTGAGGCCGACTACTTTTTTGATTATTTGGGCTGACTACTTATAACTCATTCTAACCCTAAAGTGAAAAAATATTGTATAATATGGCTTAGGGTTAGGGATTTTCAATATGTATGATTTTAGTACTTGCGACAGAATTGGGCTGTAAGGGATTACAGATTGTAATCAAGTTGTAATCACTGGATAATAATAATATTGGAGTTGCTGTTAGTGGATGTAGCCTAGGGATTGGGTGAACCACATTAAATCTATGTGTCTTGTGTTATATTCTGTGTGGTTTATTATTTTCTGATATTAGTTATATTTGCACATAATTGTTATTTCTACCGTGTTAATCCTAACAAGTGGTATCAAAGCGAGGTTATTTTGTTTGTTCTTTCATCTATTCTCTGAAGCAGGTCTCATGAGTTAGTGGAAGAGTCTCTAGGTTAAGTGGGAGAAATGGCAGACGAGGGTAGGCTGAAGGTTGATAAGTTTAACGGGGAGAACTTTCAATTATGGAAGATTCAAATGGAGGATTATCTCTATTAGAAGGATCTATGGCGGCCATTAGAGGGAGTAACCAAGAAAGAGCAATCAATGTCTCAGGAGGATTGGGATATTTTGGATAGGAAGGCACTGGGGAATATTCATCTATGCCTGGCACAATCGGTGGCATTCAATATTACTGAAGCAAAGGCAGCTAAAGATATGATGGAAACCCTAGCGAAGTTGTATGAAAAGCCTTCAGCTTCAAACAAGGTATTTCTTATGAAGTGTTTATTTAATATGAAAATGGTAGAAGGTGGATTAGTTACTGATCATTTGAATGAGTTTAATACAGTTACAAGTCAATTAACCCCAGTTAAAATTACTTTTGATGAAGAGGTTAGGGCTCTCTTGATTTTGTGTTCTTTGCCAGAAAGCTGGAATGGCTTGGTAATGGCTGTTAGTAATTCTGTTTCTGGTTCTAATACCCTAAAGTATGATGATGTTATTGGTGTTATATTGAGTGAGGAAATTTGTAGGAAAAGCTCAGGGGCATCCACATCGGGTAGTGTATTGAACACAAAAAGCAGAGGCAGAACAAGAGATAGAGGAAACAACTCTAGAAATCGTGGGAAATCAAGAGGAAAATCAAAGGGAAAGAGGTCTGAATCTAAAGGGCCAAATGATTGCTGGTACTATGGAAAACTAGGTCATAAGAAGAAAGATTGTTGGTCTCGGAAGAAATATCAAGGAGACAAAAATGATGGAAACAAGGAGGCAAATGTGGTAAGTAACAAATCCGAGGAGGATGCTTTGCTCTTGTCCTTAGAAAGTATTGATGATTCATGAGTTTTAGATTCTGGGGCTTCATTTCATGCTACACACCATAGAAGTTATTTTGTTGATTATGTCCAAGGGGATTTTGGGCTAGTTTATTTGGGAGATAATGAACCCTGTCAAATTGTTGGAAAGGGAAAAATTAAGATTAAGTTGCAGAATGGGAATCATTGGCTACTACAAGAGGTAAGACATGTTCCAAGGCTAAGTAGGAATTTAATTTCAGCAGGGCAACTAGGTGATGAGGGTTGCACAATTACTTTTAATGATAAAAATTGGAAGGTTTCAAAAGGTTCCTTAGTAGTAGCAAAAGGTGTGAAAGTAGGCACCTTATATCTTTGTACAGGTCATACTGTTCCTTCTACTTTAATTGTTTCAGAAGATAATGAATGTTCAGGAACAGTGGCTGCAGTTGAGCAGGAAGAACATCAAACTGTTGCTGTAGATTCTGACACAGCACTGTGGCACAACAGACTTGGGCACATGAGTGAAAAAGGTATGAAATTACTTCATTCAAAGAAAGTTTTACCTGGTCTGAAATGTGTCAATATGGATTTCTGTGAAAGTTGTGTTTATGGAAAACAAAAGAGAGTTAGTTTTGTGAAGAGTGGGAAGGAAAAGATAAATGAGAGATTAGAGCTTGTGCATACAGATGTATGGGGACCAGCTCAGGTATCTTCCCTTGGTGGCTCTTTGTATTATGTTACATTTATAGATGATGCAACAAAAAAAGTATGGATTTATTTCCTTAGACAAAAATTTGATGTATTTCAAACTTTTAAGAAATGAAAATGCTTGGTTGAGAATGAGACTGGTAAAAAGTTAAAATGTCTCAGATCTGATAATGGTGGTGAGTATTGCAGCACAAAATTTGAAGAATATTGTTCCTCTAATGGTATTCATAGGTAGAAAACTATACCAAGGACTCCACAAGAAAATGGAGTGGCTGAACGCATGAACAGGACAATAATGGAGCGTGCAAGGAGTATGAGGTTGCATGCTAGGCTGCCCAAAAATATGTGGATAGAGGTAGTGAACACTGCTATTTATTTAATCAATAGAGGCCCCTCTACTCCTTTGGACTATGTTATTCTTTTCTCAAAACCTTTGGTTGTGAAGCTTTTGCAATTATAGATTCTGAAAATAGAACCAAGCTGGAAGCTAAGTGAAAGAAATGTGTATTTGTTGGATATGGCATTGATGAATTTGGTTATAGGCTTTGGGATTTTGAAAATCATAAAATTGTAAGAAGCAGGGATGTCATATTCAATGAGAAAGTATTGTACAAAGATCTGTTGCTGCAGCATGAGAAGAAAGAAAATGACTATGTAGTACTGGATGATACTCTACAAGTTCATGTTTCAGTAGTTTCTTATGCTCCGCAACAACAGCAACAACAAATACCACACACCCTAGTGAGTGTTAGATGGTCAACAAGGCTAAGTAGACCTCCAAAAAAAATTTCTCCATCTTTGTATTCTATTTTGTTAACAGATGCTGGTGAACCTGAATGTTATAATGAAGCTGTGCAGGTGGATACAAAGCTTCAGTGGGAGTCTGCAATGACAGATGAAATAGACTCTTTGCTGAAAAATCAGACATGGGATTTATGTAAGTTACCTGCAGGTAAAAGGGCTTTACAGAATAAATGGTTTTACAGGATAAAAGAAGAGGATGGAGGTACAAAAAGATTTAAAGCCAGATTAGTCATAAAAGGATTTGCACAGAAACATGGTATTGATTTTGATGACATATTTTCTCCAGTTGTTAAAATGACTTCTATTCATACTATTTTAAGTATTGTGGCTACTAAAAATTTGCATTTAGAGCAGCTTGATGTTAAAACAACCTTTCTTCATGGTGATTTGGATGAAGAAATATATATGGTTCAGCCACAAGGATTTGAGGTCAAGGGTAAGGAGAATTTGGTGTGCAGATTGCAGAAAAGTTTATATGGCTTGAAGCAAGCACCTCGGCAATGGTATATTAAATTTGACACTTTTATGAATGGGCATAGATATAGTCGATGTCATTCTGACCATTGTGTTTCTTTTAAGAGGTTGGATGATGACAGCTACATTATTTTATGTTTATATGTTGATGATATGCTTGTAGCTGGGTCTAACATGGATCACATTAAGGGGTTGAAACAACAGTTAGCAAAATCTTTTTCTATGAAGGATTTGGGGGTAGCAAAACAAATCCTTGGTATGAAAATTTGTAGAGATAGGAAACATAGAAAATTGTCTCTATCTCAGGCTGATTATATTGAGAAGGTGTTGCAATGTTTCTCTATGGAAAATGCCAACGCTGTCAGCACACCTTTGCCTGGTCATTTAAAATTGACTAAGGATATGTGTCCCAAGACACTAGAAGAAGAGACTAAAATGTCTAAGGTACCTTATGCTTTAGCTATAGGGAGATTAATGTATGCTATGGTATGTACTAGGCCAAATATTGCACATGCAGTGGGAGTCGTTAGCCGTTATATGAGTAACCCTGGTATTGAGCATTGGAATGCAGTCAAATGGATTCTCAGATATTTGAGAGGCACATCCCGTAAGTGTTTACACTTTGGGGGTTCTACTACTACTGTACAAGGCTATGTTGACTCAGATTTGGCAGGAGATATAGATAGCAGGCGGGGCCGGGGTAGGCCTCGAGTGAGGGTTTAGGGGTGACAGCCCCCAAGAGCAGGGGTTCGGGGGCGCAGCCCCCGAGAAATTTTTTTTTTTGAGGCCGACTACTTTTTTAGTTATTTTTACTGACTACTTATAACTCATTCTAACCCTAAAGAGAAAAAATATTGTATAATATGGCTTAGGGTTAGGGATTTTCAATATGTATGATTTTAGTACTTGTAGAAGAATTGGGCTGTAAGGGATTACGGATTGTAATCAAGTTGTAATCACTGGATAATAATAATATTGGACTCGCTATTGGTGGACGTAGCCCAGGGATTGGGTGAACCATGTTAAATCTGTGTGTCTTGTGTTCTATTCTGTGTGGTTTATTATTTTTTGATATTAGTTATATTTGCACATAATTGTTATTTCTGCCGTGTTAATCCTAATAGGCTTATCTCCAACCAAACATCTCAACAAATTTCCCAAACTTCTATTCACCACCTCTGTCTGTTCATTAGTCTATGGATGATGTGATGAACTAAACTTCAAATCTGTCTTCAACTTCTTCCACAATGTCTGCTAGAAATATCCAACAAACTTAGTATCTTGATCTGAAACTATGGTCTTTGGCGAACCATATAGTCTCACCACTTCTCTGAAAAATATTCCTGCTACATGAACAACATCATTAGTCTTCTTGCAGGGAATGAAATGTGTCATCTTCAAAAATCTATCAACTACTACAAAAATTGAATCATGTCCCCGCTATGTCCTCGGTAAACCAAGAACAAAGTCCATACTAATATCCTCCCAAGGCTTCTCTAGTATAGGTAATGGCTGATACAACCTTGTATTCTGCTTCACTCCATTCAACATCTAACATACTCTGCAACTCTGTACAAAATTCTTGACATCTTGTTGCAATTATGGCCAATAATAATTTTCACTAACCAAAGCAAGGGTTTTATCACGACCAAAATGTCCTGCCAATCCTCCGCTATGCTTCTCCTTGATGAGATTCTCCCTCATAAAGCTTCAGAGAATGTACAACTGACTCCCTCTGAATAGCATATCATCCTGAATGATGAAATCCAACCATTTCATCCTGTCTAGAGTAACAGGTTCTATACAAGCTTTCCAAGCTTCACCAAAATCAGGATCCTCTGGATACAAATTCTTGAGTTCCTTGAACCCAACCACCTCAATCTGCATCTCTGTTAGCAATAGTTGCTTTCTGCTAAGAGCATCTGCAACCCTGTTAGACTTTCCACTCCTGTGTTTCAAAACAAATGTATAACTCTGCAAAAACTCAACCCATTTCAAATGTCTCTGATTCAACTTTCCTTGACTATTCAAATATTGCAAAGCTTGATGATTAGTAAACAAAACAAACTCCTTAGGAAGCAGATAATGTCTCCACTTCTTTAATGCCTAAACTATAGCATAAAATTTCTGATCATAAATAAAATATTTTTTCTTGGCATCATTTAACTTCTCACTGAAATAAGCAACAGGTTTACCTTCTTGGCTCATAACAGCTCCTATTGCAGTACCACTAGCATCACAATCTACTTGAAAAACCTTATTAAAATCTTGAAGGGCTAAAATAGGTTGTTTTGTAACTTTTTATTTCAACAATTGAAAACTCTTTTCTACCCCTTTAGTCTATTTAAACTCTTTTCTATCCCCTCTCATTGTCTCAGTCAAGGGACCACAAATACTGCTAAAATTTTTGATAAACTTTTTGTAAAAACTAGCTAGACCATGAAAAGATCTTACCTCAGTAGCACTCTTTGGAGTAGGCCATTCAAGGATAGCCTGTATCTTCTTTGGGTCCATTTTTAGACCTTCTACTGAAACTAAAAATCTCAAATACACTAACTCTTTCTTCACAAATCTGCACTTCTTCAAATTAATCAACAATTTCTCATCTCTCAACTTCTCAAACATCATATGTTCCTCCAATGTCTTGCTAAAAATCAAAATATCATCTAGGTAAACAATGACAAACTTACCCAAAATTCTTTTAGAACCTCATTCATAAGCCGCATGAAAGTGCTCGGTGCATTGGTTAGCCCAAAAGGCATGACTAACCACTCATATAGTCCTTCATTTGTTTTGAATGCAGTCTTCCATTCATCTCCTTCTCTGATCCGAATCTGGTGATATCCACTCTTCAGATCTATCTTTCAGAAATACACAGCCCCACTCAAATAGTCCATAATATCGTCCATTCGTGGCAATGGAAACCTATACTTGATTGTGATCTTGTTTATTGCTCTGAAATCTGTACACATCCTCCACTCTCCATTCTTCTTTGTTGCTAATACCGCTGGTACAGCATAGGGACTCAGACTCTCTCGAATCAACCCCTTTTGTAACAATGCATGTACTTATCTGTTCAACTCTTCACTTTCTGTTGGTGTCATTCTGTGTGTTGCCTTGTTTGGCAAACTAGCTCCTGGAATCAAATCTATCTGATGAATGATCTTCCTTACCGGTGGTAATCTATCAGGTACATTATTAGATACAACATCTTGAAACTCATTCAACAAGTTTGCAACCTCTACAGGTATATCCTCTACTTCTTCTTTACCAACTTTTGGAATTAAAGAAAAACACACATGCTCATGCCTCATACCATCTAAGAATTTCTTTCCATGAACAAATGTTATTCTTGCATTACCTCATACCTTTTCTTCGGTCTCCTTCAATGGCTTTAGCTTATGTGGCACTCCATCCTTTATCAAGGAATAGGTATTCACACGACCATCATGTACAGCACATCTGTCAAACTACCATGGTCTACCCAACAACATATGGCATGCATCCATAGAGATGATATCACATAGTACCTTATCTTGGTACCCGCCGATCTTGAACTTTACCAGGCACTGTTCACTGACCATGACCTTTTGGTCATCCTGCACCCAGGCAATTCGATATGGATGTGGGTGTTTCTATCTCTTAAGCTTCAACTTTGTCACTATCTCCTCTAACACCAAATTGTCAGTGCTTCCACTATCGATAATCACATCACAACATTTACCCTCGCACTTGCATCTAGTGCGAAACAGGCTGCTCCTTTGTTCAGGTTCATTCTCACCACTCAGCAAGACTCTTCTGTTATTTAGCATTTCTCCTCTTTCAGGATCTTCAAAATTTGATGATCTAGCATCTTCATCGACATGTGTAACTCTAGCGTGGCCTTCATTTCTTCTGTCTGTTCTGCCTTGGCACTGAGGACATTGAAATGCCCTATGACCTTCTTCTCCATAGTGAAAACATGTTCCACGGAAGCCACCTCTTCTAGATCCTTGTCCTCTTCCTCTTCCTCTCTGATCTTTATTATTCTAATCCTAGAAGCGATTGAAATTATTTCCTTGCTGATTCTGACTGCTACTGGCCTCATCCTTCTTTTTCGGATCTTCATTTCGGCCACCATATGACCATTCACCAGATCGTCCATCGCAACCTCTTCCATTTTGTCTGCTCTCAAACTTCTTGTTCAACTTTTCCTCTACTTTTAGGGCAAACTGGTATGCCTCTTCAATACTGTTCATTTGAACCAGATTCAGCTCCTCCTAAATCCTTGGCCTTAACCCATTAAGGTATCAGGCAACTTTCTCTTTATCAGCTTCTGCATGGCCTATTCTGATGAGAAGTCAATAGAACTCCTCTGTATACTCCTGAAGAGATCTTCCTGCTTGCTTCAAACTTTGCATTTTCTTCAGTAGGTCAAGCTCATAATCAATAGGAATGAACTGTCGCTTCAATTTATCCACCATTCGATCCTATCTCATGATTTTCTCCTTTCCCCTTCTATTTCACTCAAACTGAATCTCTTGCCACCATATCTTCGCATGACCTTTCAGTCTGGCCTTTGCAAATTTGACCCTATCAGGATCCTCAACATCTTCATACTCAAAATATTTCTCACATTCATTGATCCAGTCGATCAATTCTTCTAGGTTAAGATTTCTAGAAAATGTAGGAACCTCAATTTTAGGTCTTTTCCCAATCTTAGAAATGGCCCGAAAAAGTCTTTCTTCCTCCTGGTTTACAATTTTGACTTCTCCTTCTTGATATTCTTCTTCAGCTTCATCCTCGCTTTCATCTCTGACATTAAGATTCATTCCTCTGTGAATCTCTTCTTGAAATGCTCGCATTTGTCTCTACAGCTCTCTAACCTCAGGTGTCACAGCACCAACTCTTCTGCCATGTTCTCTTCATGGAGGCATTTTCACGATGCGCGCTAAAACCCTAACCACGGTCCTGGTGCAAACTGTCTCACAGTCA
>BSBK01005562.1:0-112500 GCA_027943335.1 Chamaecyparis obtusa | reverse complement strand
AAATGATAATTTTTCTTTACAAAATTCTAGATATAAGTAGTAGACTCATGTTCGGATGTGACACATATTTATTTGTAATTTTTCCAAGTAAATAATTAATTATGATTTTTCTTCTACAACTTTTCTAGAATACATAAACTCTCATGTCTGACCACGTTAAGTTAGTCCAAACTTTATCAAATTGATTTTTTAAAAATTTTTGTTGTAGTAGGAAAATCATATAATGTGACACATTTTGGATTTCAAAAATGTTATACAGTTTGAAAGTTATCGCTATTTTTCAATAAGTCTATCAATCAGGACTAGAAAGATAAAAAGTAGGTGTATGTCTAAACATATTAAACAAAATCAAATGATAATATTTTTTTACAAGATTCTAGATAAAAGTATTAGACTCATGTCCAGATGCAATGCATATTTTTTTGTATTTTTTTCAAATAAATAATTAATTATGATTTTTATGTTACAAATTTTCCTGAATATAAAAACTCTCGTGTCTAACCACCTTAACTTTGTCTAAACTTCATCAAATTGAAAGAATTTATTATTATTATTGTATTAGGTGAAGCATAGAATGTGATGTATATTTCATTTTTCAAAAATGTTATATTGGTTGAAATTTATAGTTTTTTCTCAAAGAGTCTATCAATCAAGACTTTTTTTTCACATTGCCACTTTTTGGCATACCATGATCCAGCACATACCTAGAAAAGTGAAGTACTAAATTTTCTTTTTCATGCATTTATGTTCTTCATGACCATTTTTTGTTACAAAAGGAATATTTAACCATCTCAATAATTGATTTAATTTTTGGGGGTGAGTTATCCTTTTTGAATTTATCATTTTTTTCTTCTTCCTTCTCTTCTTTTGCCTTTCTAGCATTATTTTATTAAATCTATTTTAGTATTTTTTTCTTTTCATTTCCTATAATTAGAGCTTGTTTCTTAGTAGATTTCAAAGTACCCATTTCAATTAACTTTTCTTGTTCCACTAAAATATCAAAAATAAAGTTATCAAATGAGGGAATTGTCCATGAGGTGCTAAGGGCTCTTTTAATAGAATAGAAGGTAGAGACAAACACAAAAAATTCAGAACCTAGTTTAGAAAGTACAAAAAGGATTAATTGATCCTCTTTCTTGTCAATTCCACAATCTTTTAATTGCAACTTCAAAGATTTAAATTTAGTGAAGAAATTTCCTCTAAAGTTGAAAAACTTGAGTGACTAAGACCTAGGAGTTGATTTTCCAATGCATGAATTCTAAGTTCATCAATGATTCCAAATAGTGTTTTGAGAGCTTCCCAAACTTAGCTAGGTATTTTCAAGTTCTTAGCATAAAATACTAATTCAAGAGACAAATTTAAACATAGAAAGAAAAATACTTGGTCACACTTATTGAAAATCTTTTCTTTGTCTTTAGTCTAGCATTAGGTTCTTTTTCTATTCCCATTGTTACCCTAAATAAGCCTTTATTCTTTAGTACAAAAAATACTTTCAACTTCCAATCATGATAATTGTAAGTAGTTAAGGGTTGTATAGTGACATTAGGATCCGAGCTACTATAGTTAAATTGTTTCTTGTAGAATACACAGATGAAGAACACTTCTTGAGGAAGTGTGATAAATAGAAAACACATAAGACCCCCTTGATTATATTTTTGTTCCTCCCTTGTTTTTGGCACTTTATAGAAGGAGTGCTTTGTAACCAAACCCAAAAAATGACTGAAAATGTAACTTTATAATGATAATGCATGAGTGTGTGCTTAAGTAGTCTTGGAATGATATTTATTGCTTCTAGATGCATGGAATTTGAAGTTATAATGATTGAATAACAAGAAGGAAACTAAGAATTCTTTTGTTACAATGGTTGTTGTATTTTTTAAAACTATAAAGAAGCATTGACTGTAGAGTTTCGACGTTCTTCATAAACAACTCAAAAAAATTTATAGGTTCTATCCATGCCATGTTCACTATTTTATTATCTTTAGAAGAGATATAATATATATTGTTGGAGTTTTTGCATAACTTGAAAAGGCATCTAAAATTAGAATAAGATGTATGTGTTTGATTCCCACTAGAACTGCCAATTTACAAGCATCAAGAAACTGATCAATTGTCTAGCTAAAGTTGTAGTTATATTTGTTTTGATCAAGAAATAAAGCTATTAAATTTTCTCCAAGACTCTGAAAGAAAACAAGACTACATCTAGCCATGTGGAAGAGGAAATAGATAGAAGGGAGTGCTGGAATAAGGTAGTTACAAGTACATGCATTTAAATTTCTTTGATTATCTTTCAAGAAGAGAGGTTGGATATTAGTTATGCGGGGTTGGTTTTTACTTATGTGTAGTTGTTGAAAGTATTAGATTTTAGTTATGCTTAATTTTGGATTTTGAAACAGATTATTTTAGTGTAAAGAGATTTGAGTGTCACTTGAGGAAATTATGTGTGATTTTTGAGTTGATGTTTATTTATTTTCATTGGTTAGTTGGTTACTATATCATGACCACACATATTAATTATCTTAGTTGGGATTTTGAAGAGTATGTGATAAAGGATAGAGATGAAAATAATTATACTTCTCTAATAAAATATTTAAAGCATGGGCTCATCAATGGTGTGAATGATCCAAAATCTATTGTGCTCATTATTCCTTTTTTGGAGGTTGTAGTACTTCCTCAAGTTTTATATTTAAAGGTAAGTTTCACGATGAAAAAATATGCAATTTGAATATATGCCAAGAAGGTGATATATATTTCCTCAATTGTGTCACTCATGTAATATATCTTCTTACTAATAGTACTGTTGTCATTATTTTTGCTCATTCTTAAGTTTGAAGGCCTAATTACTAGATGAGCTACAATAACCTAGTTTGTGTTATTAGATGGTCTTGCTTATATTTGTGTTCATTTTATTGCAAAGTACATGAAGATAAAAAGGAAATGAATTGCATCTACATCTACACATACATCTATCTGTGGCATTTATACTGTACAGAAGGGAAAGAACTAAAAAGAAAAGCATCTATCTAAGCTCACACAGGCCGTGAGAATAGCCTTTACCAAAATTGAATGGATGAGTGCAGATATACATAAAGAAATAGTTGATATGGGGGTACCAGACATTGCTTGGTGTTGATGTCTGGATCCAGTCCAGTCTAGTGAGCTCCTAAGATCCATAACCTGCAAGAAGTGAAGAAAGGAGATGGGTTAGATCCAATGGATCTATACAATGGTTGGTAACACAATATCCCAGAATGCATACATACACTCAACCATGGACCTCTAACAAAGGCTGTGCTCAGGGCATGTGCATGAGAATCTTCCAAAGAACCAAAAGAGGCACCATGTTTTCATTGACGTGTTTGTTTCATGTGCAGATACAGGGAAGTTGATCCAATAAAGAGTTATGTGAATGATCTAGGTCCTTGATGTGGGTAATGATAGAGTAATCTTATTGTACTCTATTTGTTACCCCTTTGAGGGCTAAGAGCACACATAGTGTGTACAAATAGGGAACATTTAGATGATCCAGCATCAGTCAAGCTATGATAAACAGAGGGCAATTTGGCATCAGGTTCTGAACATAGCTAATGGCAGAGTACACAAATCTATGAAGAAGATAGGGCACTCTATTGCATAGATGTCCACATGGCGTTTCAACATTGATCTTCAAAAAATACAGAGGGGCATCAATTTAGAATGTAGAATGTAGGACAATATGTGTGCACTAACATGGGGATATTTACAATAATGAAGCAATCACATTATACAGATGACAAGGTGCAAAAATTAGTACATGATATGCTTGGGTTCTTTAACATTTAACACATATTGAAGAACAACATTAGGCCACGGTGTTTTTTAACACTACAATCTCCACACACTAAGGTGGGAACAGATAGTAATAATACAATGCAAAGAGTGGTTCTCGAGCTCTAATTTCATGGTAAACTATTGGAAATATAGATCTAGTAACTGAGAGAGGGGGGGTGAATTAGTTAACCACAAAAATATTACCACTAATCCCTTAAATATCTTAACAAATTATTTACTGTGCCACTCGGTAAATATATAGAGAAATGCTAAAAACTTGATCCTTGAAGTGTGTAATAATTAAACTATTCCTAAGCATTCATCACTGATTAACTTACATGAATAAAGAAAATAACATGAAAACAAGAGACACCAGATTTATTGTGGAAACACAATATGGGAAAAACCACCAATGTAACTAGTTACTATTTTTCACTCTTCTGAAGTGATGCCCAGTTAGAAGCCAACCCGATAAAAGGTTACAAAACACACTGTTAGGTGTGACCTTGTTAGAGGATTTAATCACCTACTAGGAGTGGCCTTGTAAGAGGTCTTGAAACAATTCAATAGAACTGTTACCTTGTTAGAGGATTTACAAAATGGTTGTTAAACCAACTCGGTTAAGAGATTTTGATATCACTACTACAAGTGCTAGAGAGTAACAATGAAATGACCTACAACTGAATTGTTGAATATAGATCTCTATTCTGTTTCACTAGATCCTTACTGATCAATTAAATCTTTGCTACTCCTCAAGGATATCTAACCATCCTTCAAAATTCGCACACACCTTTCTTCAAAATGATTTTTTCATGCTGTATATCTTTTATTCACCACTTGACCTTCTATATATATATGCCATTTCATAATCATTTAGATTGTCAAGTCAGTACTAATAATTATTATAACAGTTGGCTAGGATAAACAAACTGTAATAACAAAATTCTTTGAAAGGGCCGACCTTGCTCGGTAAACATTAATCCTGAAAAGATTTCCTTCGGTGACCGAGAGAACTCGATAACCATAGCAAATTCTGCAACATCCTTTGGAGACTGAGAGAGCTCAGTAACCACTAATTTTCCTTCAATAACCAAGGAGGCTTAGTTAACACTGTTACCCTATCATGTTTCCTTTAGACACCCGAGAGAACTCAGTAGACACTAAAAACTACCTAGCTGACCAACTGAGCTCGGTAGATACTAAGAGCGATAATTGATATGACATTTGTGTGACATCAAAGACAACACATAGCTAATCCAACAATGTCCTTCAGACAATTGTATCTAACAATCTCCCTCTTTGGCATTGATGGCAACACAAAATGTCATAGCACAATGAAATTTCACAGAGAAACCAAGAGTAAGAAACATATCCTTAGCTTCATTCTGATTCCCATCATCTTCAAACTTCTTTCTCTGACTGAGAATTATCCCTCTTAACTTCTCAAATTATTCTTCTTAGAAATTTCTTGAAATGATAGAAAACTCTCCCTCTTTGACAACACATGCCAAAGACAACTTACACAGTTTCGGTAAATATCAATGTACCTTATATAATGATTCATATGTAATGATTCCCTGACTATGCTGCATCAACTGATTGATCTTCAACATGTTCTGGTTGATGCATCACTAAAACTTTATTTAGTGAACCTCAGATAGGGGAGTGACCCCTAACTTGCCTCTTAGATACAAGAATGCATCCTTAGGTAGTGGCTTGGTGAAGATATCTACAATTTGTTCTTTTGTATGAATATATTCCAATCTGATTTCCTTGTCCTGCACCAATTCTCTGACAAAGTGATATTTAATTGCAATGTGCTTGGTTTTGGAATGCATTACTGGATTCTTTGAAATATTTATTGCACTTGTATTATCACAAAACATAACAACTAGTTCTTTGATCTCAACCTTCATGCCTTCCAAAAGCTGTTTAAACCATATAATATTAGAGCAATTTACTACTGTAGCAACATATTATGCTTCTGTTGTAGATTGGGATGTGTAGTTTTGCTTTTTACTAGTCCAAGATACTAACCTCTTGCCAAGAAAGAATGCTCCACCACTTGTACTCTTTCTATCATCAATGTTTCCTACCCAATCAGTATCAGTAAACACTTTTAAATTCAGATTGTCTCCAAATTTATACCACAAGTCATAATCTTCAGTTCCCCTTAAATACCTCAAGATTCTTTTTATTGCCATCATGTGATTTTCTCTGGGTTTAGCCGAGAATCTTGCCACTATTCCAACTGCTAAGGCAATATCAGGCCTTGTGTGTACTACATACTGTAATTTTCCAATCATTGATCTATATAAGGTCTGATCTACTTCTTTTGAATCATCATCTTTGGTAAGCTTCAGTCCAGTACACATGGGTGTACCAACTAGTTTTGAATCTTCCATACCAAATTTCTTAAGTATTTCCCTGATATATTTAGACTGAGTAATGTAGATACCATTTTTGTTCTACTGAATTTGAAGTCCAACAAAGAATTTTATCTAACCAAACATAGACATTTCAAATTATTTGTTCATAAGCTCTAAAAATTCTTTGCACTGATCATCATTTCCTATAAACACAGTATCATCCACAAATATTTTTGCCAAAACAATTTTGTTATTTGATCCTTCTTTGATGTATAAATTACTGTTTTCATTAGCCCTTTTGAAATCAATCTGAGTAAGATAGTTATGTAATCTTTCATACCATGGTCTAGGAGCTTGTTTTAGACCATACAATGCTTTGTGTAATTTGCAGACCATATCCCTTTTTTCTGGATCAATAAAACCTTCAAGTTGCTCAATGTAGACTTCTTCCTCAAGAATACCATTGAGAAAAGAAGATTTGATATCCATCTGATATACCTTAAATCCTTTATGTGCTGCATATGCAAGTAAAGTCCTCACACCTTCTAATCTTGCAACAGGAGCAATAGTCTCTCCATAATCTATTCCTTCTTCTTGAGAATATCCTTTACATACCAATCTTGCTTTGTTTCTTGATACTTGACCATCTTCATTCAACTTATTTCTGAATACCCATTTTGTCCCAATTACATTTTTATCTTTAGGCCTAGGTACAAGAGTCCATGTCTTATTTTTCTCTATTTTCTCTATTTCTTCATTCATAGCCTCAATCCAACTTTCATTTTCTAATGCATCTTTGACATTTTTAGATTCAAAATCAGCAAATAAACATGTACCTTTTAGTTTACTTCTTGTCATAGTACCATCTAATTTGTTTCCAATAATTTGATCTAGTTTATGATGCTTTCTAACATACTTGGCTAATACAGGTTCTTGCTTCTTGAATGAGTTACATTGTCATCTTCTTCATCCTTAGGTTCAGATTGCTCAGGCTCGGTAGATACTTGCTCGGTAGCTTCAGACTGAGACTCGGTACTTTGTGACTCGGTCTGAACTTCTTGTGACTCGGTTATTGTACTGGGCTCAATAGATGTAGTCTCCTTACATGTGTCTAGCAATGTATCAGGTTCAATGTAAACAAATTTTCTGTAGTCCTTTGATTCCTTTTTGCTTTCTTCTTCAATCTTTTCTGCAAACTCATCAATTCTCACATGTGCACTTTCTATGATTTTGAGTAGACAAATTTAGACATCTATATGCCTTACTTTTGCAAGAATATCCCAAAAATATTCCTTCATCACTTTTTACATCAAAGTTTCCTTTTCTAAATTCTTTTAAGATGTAACATTTACTACCAAATACTTTTAGGTAACTTACATTTGGTTTGTAGCCATACCATAGCTCATATGGAGTCTTGAATGTGTCTTTTCTCAGTTGTACTCGGTTCAAGGTATGAACTGCAGTGCTGATAGCTTCCTTCAAGTATTTCATAGCAATGTTCTTTTCAATCATTAGAGTCCTTGCACAGTCCATGATAGATCTGTTCCTTCTTTCGGCTATTCCATTCTATTCAGGAGTTCTCCGGGCTGATACCTATCTTTTGATTCCTCTTTCAATGCAGAAATTATTGAATTCATGGGAGATGAATTCACCACCTCTATCTTATCTCAAGCATTTTATTCTTTTTCCTTTTTCCTTTTCTAGTCTTGCTAAATACCATTTGAACTTCTCAAATGCTTCAGACTTTTCTCTTAAATACATAACAGTCATCATTCTAGAATAATCATCAACAAAGAGAATAAAGAATTTTTCTCCGGTATAGCTCTCAATTCCAATAGGTCCACATAAATCAGTATGCACAATTTCCAAAATATCTTTAGACTGATAGTTTTTACTTTTGAAACTAGACTTTCCCATTTTACCAATTTGACAATTCTTGCATAGACCAACATCAGGTCTCTTCAAAGTAGGAATACCTCTTACTTTCTTGAATTTGCTTATTTTCATCATGTTGTCAAAATTTACATGACATAACCTTTTGTGCCATAACCAACTTTCTTCAATTTGAGCAATAAAACATGAGTAATCACCAAGATCAAGATAAAACAGGTTACCTTTGGTTTGTTTCCCTGATCCTATCAGTTTTCCTTTGTCATTCAGCAGTCTTGCTTTCCCATTCATGAATTCAACCTTGAATCCAATGTTGATTAGCTATGCTACACTTAGAAGATTATGCTTTAGTCCTTCCACCCAATATGCATTATCACATATAAGTTCTTTGGTTAATGAAATTCATCCCTTTCCTTTTATACAACAGGGTTCATTGTTTCCAAACCTTACATTACCACCATCAAAGTTTTCAAAGTGTTCAAACTTGGTCCTGTCACCAGTCATATGATGTGAACATCCACTATCTATAATCCATGTATCATTCTTGCTTATATGAGAGATAAGTGCCATCTCATCTTCATCATTATCAGATTCATCTTTTACAGCAATGAAAACAATTTCTTCTTCACTATCATTCGAATCTTTAGCTAAAAAACATGTTTTCTTACCTTTTCCTTGAATGATTTGAAATTTTTCTTGCCATTGTACTTGTAATTTTTCTTCTCATCTTTTCTATGCTTGTTTGGACACCTAGCTGCAATATGACCAATTTCTTCACATGAAAAATAGATTAAGGGAGTTTTACCTTTGTATTTTCCTTTGCCTCTTGAATACTTCTTTGCAAGTAATGCTTCAATAACTTCAAGATTGCTATCAGAACTTTCCTCTGATTCTTCTTCACTTTCTGATTGGATTTTCTTCCCTTTCTTGAGTGAAAGTTTGGCCTCAAAAGATGATTCAATATTTTTAGAAGTTGGAACATAGTTGTCATAGTTATCCAGTTCAAAGGCTGTCAATCTTCCAACTAAGGTATCCAAAGTTATATTGTGATTTTCTTCACATCTTCTTTCTTGAATAGTGGAAACTCTTATTGTATAAATAGGGAGTAATGTTCTAAGAACCTTACTTATAACTATTTCATCATCAATTTTTCCTCCAGAAGCTCTGATTGCACTAACACTTGTCTTGATCCTTTCAACATATTTTGCAATGTTTTCTTCTTCTCTCATTTTCATTTAATCAAACTATCCTCTTAGGCTCTCTACGTTGGCTCTCTTCACATTGTCATCACTGCCATTGATTTTCTTCAGCTTGTTCCACATTTTATGAGCAGTTGTGCAGTCTTTGATTTCATCAAATTCTTCATAGCTAAGAGCTGATGCAATGTCTATCATCATAGTGTTATGGTTCTTCTTCTCTGTAATGTCTTCAACAGTTAATGTGCCAGTAGGAATTGTATATTCTTGATCAATATATTTGCATCCTGAATCACCAATGGAAGTCAAATGTAGTCTCATGAGACCTTGCCATGCTAAAAAGTTATTTCTGTTAAGCCTTGGAATTTCTCTTTTGTAAGACATCCTGATCTTTAGCTTAGGTCCTTGAAACCCTTCCTGCAAGCACCAAAAGCTCTGATACCAATTTTTGGAAATATAGATGCAGTAACTGAGAGGGGGGGGTGAATCAGTTAACCACAAAAATATTACCACTGATCCCTTAAATATCTTAACAAATTATTTACTGTGCCACTCGATAAATATAAAGAGAAATGTTGAAAACTTGATCCTTGAAGTGTGTAATAATTAAACTGTTCTTAAGCATTCATCACTAATTAACTTACATGAATAAAGAAAATAACATGAACACAAGAGACACCATATTTACTGTGGAAACCCAATATGGGAAAAACCACCAATGTAACTAGTTACTATTTTTCACTCTTCTGAAGTGATGCCCGGTTAGAAGCCAACCCAGTAAAAGGTTACAAAACACACTGTTAGGTGTGACCTTGTTAGAGGATTTAATCACCCTGCTACGAGTGGCCTTGTAAGAGGTCTTGAAACAATTCAATAGAATTTTTACCTTGTTAGAGGATTTACAAAATGGTTGTTAAACCAACTCGGTTAAGAGATTTTGATATCACTACTACAATTGCTAGAGAGTAACAATGAAATGACCTGCAACTGAATTGCTGAATATAAATCTCTATTCTGTTTCACTAGATCCTTACTGATCAATTAAATCTTTGCTACTCCTCAAGGATATCTGACCATCCTTCAAAATTTGCACACACCTTTCTTCAAAATGATTTTTGCATGCTGTATATCTTTTATTCACCACTTGACCTTCTATATATATATGCCATTTCATAATCATTTAGATTGTCAAGTCAGCACTAATAATTATTATAATAGTCAGCTGGGATAAACAAACTATAATAACAAAATTCTTTGAAAGGGCCAACCTTGCTCAGTAAACATTAATCCTGAAAAGATTTCCTTCGGTGACCGAGAGAACTCGGTGACCACAACAACTTCTGCAACATCCTTTGGAGACCGAGAGAGCTCGGTAACCACTAATTTTCCTTCGATAACTGAGGAGGCTTGGTTAAAACTGTTACCCTATCATGTTTCCTTTAAGCACCTGAGAGAACTCGGTAGACACTAAAAACTACCTAGCTGAACGACTGAGCTCGGTAGATACTGAGAGCGATAATTGATATGACATTTGTGTGATGGTAAAGACAACACATAGCTAATCCAACAATGTCCTTCAGACAATTGTATCCAACAGTAAACATGGTACAGGCATAGCTGAGCCTCATAATAATAAGATACATAGAGATTCAATGATGAACCAAAGATACCAGCAAACACATACAACATGCCACCCAAGTGGAAGAACAGGACACGGTATCGGGTTCCAACATATGATGGTAAAAAATAGAGCATAGCCCCGAGCTCAAGTGCATCTTCAACTATGCTCGATGCCTTGAGTCTCACATTGAATGCAATAGTGCACACACTCTCGGGCATGATATTGTTGTGCTCGTGTTGCAGTGAATGTGGCCCATAAAACATCATGCCAATAGTAGCATGGTTACAATAAGGGCACAGTGGTCATGCCTGAGCCCGAGCTTCAAGAAATGAGAAATCATATGGCAATACATCTTCACAACACCTAGCCATGTAGCTTGCGGAATGCAAGGTTAGCATATGTCATGAATGCATACTCATTTGTTCGAGTATGCATCCGCGGGGTATTGCCATTATTTTAACAAGCATGAAATGAAATAAAAGGGATGCTAGCGGCATGACGTACAACTATATGATGCCCTTGCCCATGCTCAGTGTCATGACTGCATACTCATTTATTTGAGTATGCATTCACGAGGAGGCATGCTAATATGGAATTGCAAAGGTTGAAATAAAATAGAGAAATGTATACATGTTGCAATTCTATAAGGAAATGAAACAAGATATATAATGATGCCCTAATTGGCAATCCAAAATAACAACAATAGTCGATGCCCTAGCTCGGGGCCATCGAAATTCATAAGCATAGAATTGAATTCACAATGCCAAAATACAAATGCAACATTCAGAGCCGAGAGGCATAAACATATACAGAATTTCAACATGTGACAGTGCCAATTCATCATTGCCATGATTTTTACAGTGATTTCGAAGCATGTAGAATGAAATGAAACCAATCACAGGGGCCTACCTCTATCTTTTTATCAATTTGAATTTTCTATTTCCTCATCTAAATTTGAAGTTCAGTGCACTTGTTGTATATGGAAATGGCAACTTGCCACCTGTTGAAGATCAACTCCACATTGCTAGTGCTGATGCTGCAACAATGATTTCTTGCCGATGCATCTTCTTTTCCCCCCTTCTTTTTAGGGTTGAGAATATGATTGGCCTCTTTTTTAAATGTTTTATTTTTGAAGGCCATGCGTCATATGACCTTGGGTCTGCTATGTTGAGGATATTTGAAGGGGACTTAGTTTTAATTTTTGAATAGGCTATTAATGTGTTCCTCCCTTTTTCATATTGGGTTGAGGCTTTTATAGATTTATTTTACATACTAGGTGTCCTTTAAATAATGTGGATTTGGTCAAAATGTAAATATTTTGGATATTCTCCTCATTTTTTGAGTTGAGATTATCTCAAAATATATTTAGGATCCACTTCATTTGGTTTAGTAAAGGGGAATATTTTAATTGTAAAATTCTTTGCAAAACCTTGTTGTAAATATTAACAAGTGGTGTTTTATAAGCCATTGTCAGTTTTTCTTTACAATGCATGACTTAGTGATGAGATGGTCTCCCTTTTGAGTACCTATTTTTAGAGACCCCACTTTCTCTATCCCCCTAGATTCTCAAGAATTGGGCATCTAAATTTTAGAGTGGCATGATCATGGTCCTAGTGGTAGGTTTTTCCTATTCTTGGTGAAGTAGTGGACTTCAATGCTGATTCTACAGATTTTCTATATATGCCTCTCACCTTTGGTGATTGAAGGCTAGTTCTTCCTTCCCTCATTTTCAGGAGGTGAATGTTGGAGCTCCAAGAGAAGCAAATTGATGTTTTGACTCCTTTTATTCCAGTTAATAGCAATTGTCCTTTTTCTATAGCTTTGTGAGTTGATTTGATGGATTTGATGTCATGTATTGTGATTGAAATTTGATCCTTTTCTTGATATTTAGTTCATTTTGATGTTTACAAGCATTGATTTTTCTTAAAGTTTCAATCTATGTGCATTTATGTGTTTGAGTTGTGGAATCTATTTTCTCTTCTCATTTACAACCAGCACCTGATTATTTTCTAACGGAAGAATCAGATTTGGGAAGAGTTGTGATGTTCAAGTTATATGTTGGATTACATTGTGAGTCTATTTTCAGTTTGTGGATCTATCCAGTTTGGTGAATCACCTAAGTTAAATCTTAATTATTTCAATTTCATGCAATCTCTCTCCCTTTCCCTTCAAGTTCAGTTTAGTTCAGGTGATACAAACGGGGAAGCCAACCCTTAATCCGGAGGTTTATTCTTAGTGAAGAAGTCCCACATCCTAGGAGTATTCCCATGTTTCACAAGATTTCTAGGTTTCATACTTAGCCATCATGAGTGCAATCCCTAGTGACAACAAGTACCTAGGAAAGTGCAGTTCAAGATATTAAAATACTTTTTGAGCATCTTGTAGATATATTTATCTATGTTTCCAATGGATCAACAACCTATAATGCTTGGAAATTATTAGCCCTCTTTTTTACACTTGAAAAGGTCTTCAAAAAATCATATGCAATATATGATGTATACAAAATAGAAGGGCCAATTTAGAGGTTGGAGGCATAGGAGTATGAAGGAACTTTCATAATCTCAAGTCAGATTCTCTCTTTGAGATGGTGTTTTTATTGAGAAGGATTTTTGGAAATTTTAGTTTTTTGTTTTGTTTTCATTTCTAATGTTGACAAATTTGAAGAAAGCATGTGTTGTGAAGACTCATTTTGGAGACAAGTTTGGTACTTTGTATTGTTCTTAATACGAATTTCTATAAATAGAGCTTCAGAGTATATAATCAAAAATTATACCCTTTCACAGTCACTATACAATGATAGAGCTCTATTACAACTCTTAGGAATCATTTTTTAATACTTCAAGACTTTGTCATTCAAGAGTTTAGTACTAAGATATTAAGAACACACTGCTAAACTACACCTTTCTGAGGGTCAAGAGACATCTTGATGGAGCCTTGAATGGTTCAGGATTTGTTACTTTAGAAGAATATTTTGTCAAAATATGTATTCACATTATATAATCAACATGTTTTGTTATGTAAGCCTTAAGAGGGGTCCCTAAGGAAAGTATCTTTAGGATCAATGTAATAATGGGTGGGATTTTGGTGTAATTATATACATAGTATTATATTATTTTAAGTATTACAGTTGTCCTTAATTGATAATTGTCATGTATATCAGTTTTTAACTGTCCAACCATACAACTAACACATTGTATATATTAAAACTATCTACCATGATGAATAAACACAAAATTTTTATGAAATGTTCATTATTATATTAACTCTTTCTTTGATAGCATCAAACCCCACATCCCCATGCATAGTGGGTTGAGGGACAAGATGATCCACACAAGGCACAAAATCGTGCACCAAAACTAGACTATCATGGGAAATCAGACAACTATGGGGGAGACATGAGGTATGTGTATCCTCACAAACATGTAATAATTAAATATGGGAGCCAAGGGGTCTTTTGAAAGCTAGACACACCAGAAAACTTGAAGGAAATGTTTTTCCAAGGACCGATACACATTTTCACTTGCAACTATAGGATTATTGTGAGTGCTTCAATTCATACCTTTTTGACAAGGAGGCCAACTTTTTCATTCTCACAAACACACCATTTTCCTATGCCTACAATGAACCTAATCAATATAATGATATAATGTGTAGATGACCACCATAGGATAGAATGTGCAAATGACCACTACAAACTACCAATGGGTTTCACAGTGCCACAACACATAAGATATAGGCTTCAAACCATCTTAGATTTTCTTTGATACTATGTAGATTTCTCCAAGATCTATAAGAGATAATATAAAAGAACAATAACAAAATGTGAGCCTAAAGTCAATCGTCCATTATATTTGAAGATAAAAAGTACACATAGGAAGAGTGATAGGGTTGAATCAGAAGTCGGCCCCAACACTTAATGAGTTACAACAAGTTGTAAATTAGACTAAACTTGGATGATGTGTCGAAATACTATCGAGATGTCTCTAGACAACTCTTAAATGATGACAACTTTCATCGACAAGTGTCAAATATGAATGGATGACTAAGCTTAAAATACTAAGCGTAATTAAGTAAACTAAATACATTGACACCCCCCCTTAAGCATATCGTAGGAAGACAAGATAAAAAATGGTTCCTGACTACTAGCTTAGTGAGGTACTCATGTAGAATGAAATCTCTCATAAAAGGAGAAAGATAGAAAACCCAGTGGGAAAAATATATCCACCAAAATAGAGATAATAAGAGAAGCATATAAGAACCCCCAAAGGATGATGATGGTGGTGATGTAGATGGAAAACTAAGAAGACCACGTGTCACTTATTGAAAATTTGCATAACATGACTATCATCTATTAAAGCATCTTAATTATGAAGATTGGAATCGGGATTTGAAGAGTCTACATTAAGTTGAGAGCCCATTATTTTTGTAGCAACTAAGTCTATAATCTCTTTAGAAAATAAGACCATTCCTTTCAATTTCTCTTTTTCCTTAGTAATTTATGTTGGATACAACTAAGGGGGGGGGGGGAATCAATTGTATGTCATTAATATAAAACTTTATGAAAAAAATAAATATAGATTTGAAACCTTGAAAGAAACATAGATCAGAAGACCAATAATTATTTTCAAGGAAACCATATTAAGGGAAAAATCTTGGTGGGGATGAAAGCCACAAATAATGCACTAGTAATAAAGTATCTCAGTTACAAGATCTTTCCCTATTAGGAGAAGATAAATACAACTAGTACAAAGTCCCTATTAAAGGAAAGACTCCTTTCTTCAAGTGAGAAACCCTATTAGGAGTTGATTGGATGAGTCTTTCTCCACTTAGAGAAACTTTCCCAATGTGAAGGTTAAATCCACCTTTTGGAATGCCTGTCCAAATGGAAGTATATAAATATACTGATTATAGATAATGAATTGACTAGAAAAAAATCCTTCACTAAAATAGTTCCAATGAAGTACAATAATCACACTCCCTTCTCTACATCATTAGTTCTCACATGCACACCACACACACTTTGCAACACTTTTTTTAATCCTTTATACAAAATATAAATGATTTATTAGGTTGACACCAATTAGGCTTTTCCTAATAAAAAATTGCATAAAATATTTCCAAGATACACATGGGATCTTGGAAAATAAAATAACAAACAACAGTCAACCAACATACTCCATAATCCATAACTTATCTTCACACAAGGTAGAACATGCCACATCCCATAGGTTAACACTGAATAAGACTTCGCAAGGTCACTGACTACAAATGATGTCACCATGATCCTTGTGACTTTATATCCACATAAGAAGAAGCCCCACATTTCTTTTTCCATGTTCTAAGGTCGTGAGATGTAACTCTATATTGCATACATTCTATACTCAAAATTACATGGACTATTTCACTATTTTCCTCTACACTATCCTATGACTAGTCCACATTCTTTCCACTACAACTTACAATAACCATCTAATCAGATTTAGTGATCATAGAAAACCATTATAACCACTATTCAGTACCTTAATACAAGCTCGTAGAATCAGAGATTCAATACAGATCATCACATGCCTTCTACCCTCTTACCTCGACTTAGTAAAACATTCTTCTCAACATCTTCTTCGCTAGTTCTACGATCCTTCATAATCATATGTTGACATCAATGACAACACAAAAGGTTACCAACATTCCTAACATTCTCTCCCCTTGGAATTGATGATAACATACGATTAAAAACCATTAATCCAAAAACCTTATATAACTTTCTTAATGCCTTCACTCTACTCCCCAAATATAGTAGGGTTTTTAACATATCACTCCCCCTTTGACAACAATAGAAAATGGTGCAAGATATCCTTTTCATATCTCTCTAATCTTCTCCTTCTCCTTTCCTACAAATCTTCACTCTTAGGTGCTCAAATGCCCAGATAAGTTCTTGTTAAGTCTTGCGATCACTCGCCTTGAGTAGTGCATCCAAGCATCAAGTCTAGTGAAAAATATAGCTCTGATATCTACTAGACTGATGGATTCTTACATCATCTAGTTCTTTCAAGGAGGGGTTTTCACCTGAAGCATATCTCTGAGATACTCAAAGATATCTTTTGGCAAAGGTTTAGTGAATATATCTGCTAATTGCTCCTTTTCACTGAAATACTCAATTATGACTTCCTTTTCTACAAATTTCTCTCTTAAATAATCATATTTGATTGAGATATGTTTAGTTTTTCAGTGCATAATAGGATTATTTGACATATTGATTGTGCTTGTATTGTCACAAAGAATCACAACTAGTTCTTCAAAGCTAATTACAATATCCTTTAGCATCTTTTTCATCCAAATAACCTATGAGCAGTTTAAGGAAGCTTCCACATATTCTAATTCCATATTAGATTTAGCATCACAATCTTGCTTCTTGCTTAACCATGAGACTAACTTCATCCCAAGGAAGAATGCACCAGCACTAGTGCTCTTTTTATCATCAATACATTCTGCCCAATCTACTTAGTGTATGCATCGAGGTTAAAGTCATCTAACTTAGCATACCAAAACCCAAATTCCAATATTCCTTTCAAATACCTAAATATCCTTTTTACTGTAATATAGTGCTCATCTCTTTTGGATCTCCTTGAAACCTGACAAAAATTCCAATTGGATTTGTAATATAAGGTTTGGTATGTGTTAAATATTTTAATCCTTCAATCATGTATTTATATTTTGTTTGATAGACACTTTGAGTTTCATCATTTGTAGTAAGCTTGCATCTAGTAATCATAGGTGGTCCAATAGGTTTGCAATCTTCCATGCCAAACCTTTTCAGTAACTCCTTGAGATACTTGGTTTGAGAAATGAAAATGCCATGTTTACTTTGTGTAATTTGAAAACCAAGAAAGAACTTCATTTCACCAATCATAAACATTTCAAATTCATCTTTCATTTATTCAACAAGTTTATTTATCATTACATTATTTACCCTAAAGATAGTATCATCCAAAAATACTTGTATGAGCAAGATTCTATCATTTCTAGTTCTCAAATATAAATTACTATCTGCACTATCTATTCAAAAACCAAGATGTAATAAATACTTATCAAGTCATTCATACCAAGCTCTAAGAGCTTTCTCCAGTCCATACAAAGCCTTCTTCAATTTTCAAACCATGTCTTTGTCATCTGTCAAGGAAAAACCATTAGGATGCTCAATGTAGACCTCTTCTTCTAGATCCCCATCCAAGAATATAGATTTAACATCCATATAATACACTTTGAAGTCCTTGTGGGAAGCAAAAGGAAAGAAACAATCTTACTACCTCCAACCTAGCCACAAGTGAAAAGGTTTCTTCAAAGTCAATTCCTTCTTGCTGTGAGTAGCCTTTGCAAAGAAATCTTTCCTTTTTTCCTTATAACTGTTCCCTCTTCATTCATTTTATTTCTAAATACTTGTTTAGTTATAATACCATTGTTTCCTTTAGGTCTAGATACCAATTCCCAAGTTTGGTTCTTTATTATCTGATCCTATTCTTCTTTCATTACATTAACCTAGGATTCATCTTTGCAAGCCTCATCAGTAGTTATAGGTTCCACTTGTGAAATTAGACATAATTTCTCTCTATCTTTATACCTAGTTAACATGCCTCTTTTCCTATCACCAATAATTTGATCTTTAGGATGATTTCTTGGTACATACCTTGGAGTTTTTTTAGCATCAGATTGTTCACTTTCACATATTTTCATGTTATTGTTAAATTCAACCAACTCTTCTACTTCAATAGTCTTTTCTAAGTTTTGATCATAGATTCTTTCTTGAAATTGAAACTTCTCATCAACTCTTACATAAATAATCTCAACCATATTTCTGAATCTCAAGTTGAAACATCTATAAGATTTAATTTTGGTGGAATAACCAAGAAAGATGTTTTCATCACTTCTTGAATTAAACTTATGTACCTCATCATCACTTTTGATAAAACATTTTCTAACAAAGATTTTAAAATATCTTATAGTAGGAGCATAGCCAAACCAAAGTTCATAAGGTATTTTAGTATTAACTTCCCTGATTTGAACTCTGCTCAAAGTGTAAAATGTAGTACTGAATACTTCTCTCCAATTCACATTTGATACATTTCCTTCAATCATCATTGTTCTAGTAGAATCTAGTATATTTATGTTCCTTCTTTCTGCAATACCATTCTTCTATGGAGTACTCAGAGAAGAAGTATACATGCATATCCCATGTTCTTCACAATATGAATTAAATACAATAGATGTACACTCTCCTCCTCCATTTGACCTCAAACATCTTATCTTCAGACTTGATTCAATTTTTACTTTTGCCTTGAAGATCTTGAACTTTTCAAATGCCTCTAATTTTTCTTTAAGAAAGGAAACCCACATCATTCTAGAATAATCATCAAAAAATAGTATGAAATATATTTCACCATGAGAGGATCCAGTTGTTGTAGGACCACAAAGATCTATAAGAACCAAATCTATCTTCCCTTTTGAAATGTATGACTTGCTATGGAAACTCCCCTTTGTTTGCTTTCCCATTACACATTCTCTACACATGGTATTAGAGGGTGTCACAATTTTTGGTAATTACCTAACATCATTGATGTTACTTTCCTTCACAATGTTATCAAAATTCACATGAAAAAATCTTCTATGCCATAGCCAACATTCATGAGTCTGAGAAACAAAACATTTTTCATCAGTGGTATTCAACTGAAATACATTACTTCTTGTCTTTTTTCCTGATGCAATTAGGTTTCCCTTTTGTCCTCTGATAGTCCATGATCTATTACCGAATTCTAATTGATAACCTTTATCCATAAGTTATCCAACACTCAACAAGTTATGTTTAAGTCTAACAACAAGAAATACATTATCAATGTTTGTTTTTCCATCCAGAGAAATAGATCCTACTCCAACAATTAGTTTAGGAGTATTATCACCAAATCTGACAAATCCACCATCATGCATCTTAAGACGAACAAACCTATCCTTATCACTATTCATGCAATGTGAGCATCCACTATTAATGATCAATTTATGTTTCTTTTCAACATGGTATACTAATGTTTCTTCTTCATGAATAGGTTCATTATCCTTTATAGGTACAAACCCAATCTCAGCTACGATTGAGTCATCATTAGAAATACCTTCACTCGCATAATTACATTCCTCATCATAGAAATCTATCCTAGTGAACTTAGGTTTTGATAGGGAGACTCCTTGGTCGACTAGAATTCCTTCTTGAATCCTTCTACTAGGTCATCTTAGGATGTCCTAGGGCTTGCTTCCATTCACCCTACACCTTAGAGGGACTTCCATCTATCCCTCTTTCCTACCAAGTCATCAATCTACCAATGAAGTGCTCTAACCTTTCAAACCACCAACTAAGGCCATTCAAGCTATTAACTCCAAGTGAGCCCCATACTATTAAGGATTAGGTAGGAGGCTTAGAGCTTCCCTAGTTTTTGATTTTAATAGCTTAAGTCTGCAATTTCATGGGTATAGGAGCTCATTTTCTATTGATTTCCCTTCTTGCTAGTTTCTAGGCCTTGTAGCCTTTTTATGCCTAATTAGGCATAATTTGACTAGAGCTTCTTGAAACACAAGATTACCCCAAAGAAAGTTCCCAAAAAAATTGGATTCTTATTGAGGCCATCTAGGGCTCTCATATTTTCATGGTGTCAAACCCTGTAGCTGTCTGCACACCTCTGATCCTGATATGGCTCTTGTAGGCTTCTTTAGAGACTTATCAGGTAGCCTTGCTTCATGAACTGATCTCTAGACCCTAAAAACTTGTCAAACATCTTAACATACACATGCAAAGATTTCATGGCCAATAGGGCTCATGGAGGTTCTTCCTCCTACCATTACAATCTACTTTCAAAGACCTAGACTAACCAAAACTAACTTAGTCTTTCCTAGGGCAAGTTCTTTCTTTTGCATGCCTTCTTGTGCACACCCATGCTACTGTACACTATATGTACAATGGATGTACTTTCTATACCCAAAGAACTATACATTTTACATGATGGGATAGCAAGTTATTCCATGTTCTTGGCTGACTATCTTACTGAGACAGTGAGCAAACTATTTACAAATAAATCAAAACAAACTAGTTCTAAATCTATGTTACTATTCAATCACTAACAAAAAATTGAAGGAAAAGGACTGAGTTAACTATCTGAGGTCTGAGATGAGCCTATTCAATCCATAACACTAATTTTTAATCACTGTAACATTGGTTTTTCAAGTCAAAACTACTTTGTTCTTCCTTCTAGAATATGAAATCTGTACAAAGTTGTACCATTCTGTCAGAATTAGGATTTTTAAATCTTAAATATCCAACCCTAGGTGTTTGGCCACCCATTTAGGGTTTTGGTCTCTATTTGAAGTCTCTTTACAATTTTGACAAAATATTGTCAATGCAACTTTTAAAAGTTGGAAAGTCGCAAAATGTAACTTTTGCAACTTTTTGGAATTATATTCCAATTTAACTAATTTTGAGGTCCCAATTGGACATTGTGAGTGATTGGAAGTGACTCACCTCAAATACAACCTGTGACATCATCTATGATAGCCTAACTCTTGATGATGTCACCATTAACTTGCAACATTGAGAGTGATTGCAACTCACCCATCTCTAAGACAACTTGTGACATCATCTCTGACAACCCGACTCTTGATGACATCACCATTAACTTGCTTAGCCTTGGCTCATTTTAAGACTCTAAACTCATGTCCTTAGTACATTTGAAGATGCTAAAATCAACTAAAACCCTATCTAACTCTCTACACACACTAGGCTCTTTTTGTGGCCTTTATTATAATTATATTTCTCATCATGAGCTCAACACAACAAAATTTGAAAAGGTGGGGCCCTATCTCCTAGGTACTCCTACAACATGTTGTCCACTTTAGAAGCTAAGTCACCATTGGTGATTGAGGTAAAAAATCAATACCCCTGATCTTGAACTAGTTCTTAGCAACCTAGGTAGCTTCGGAGTTTGGTTGATTCTTCCATTTGATGAGATGTTCCTTGTAAGTGCCATGTCTGGTCTTAGATTGGACTCTTGTGTCAAGAATCTTCTCTACCTTAAGTTTGGGTTTGACAAGGACAAAAAATGTTTGGACATCCTTATGGGCTTCCTAAATGTTTTGATCTACTTCAGTGAGAGGGCCTTTATATCTAACCAGATCAACAACATTAAAAATTGGGGAGATGGCTAAATCTTCTGGTAGAGCAACCTTGTAAGCATTTTTCCCATAGTTGGCCAGTATTGGGCATGGTCCAATCCTCCTCAATTGCATTTTTATAGGCACTACTTTTTGGAGTCTGACTTTATTTATATGAACCATCACAATATCACTCACACCAAATTGAGCATCCCTCTTCTTCATATCAACTTTGTCCTTAATCTTCGTGGTATTCTCTATTAAGACTTTCTTGACCTACTCATGTACCTCTTTCATGGATTGACTGAAATCTTTATCATTTCTACTATTATGGACTTGACTTCCTAAGTCTCTAAGCTCACACACACCCCTAGGATGCATCCCATAGACAAATTCAAAGGGAATCTTTCCAGTAGTTCTATTGATGTAGTCATTATATTCAAATTCTTCTTGATGTAGAACAAGGTCCCAAGTCATTCCATACTCCTTAGTCAAGCACCTCAATAGGTTACCCAAGGTCTTGTTAACCACCTTAGTTTGGCCATCAATTTAAGGGTGGTAGGATGAACTAAATGATAGATTAGTTCCCAACCTTTTCCATAAGGACTTCCAAAAGTGTCTTGTGAACTTGGCATCTCTATCGGAGATAATGCTACTTGGTAACCCATGGATTATCACAATTTCCATAAAAAATAAGTGGGCTGTATGAATTTCATCATGGGTGACTTTACATGGGATGAAAAGACCCATCTTACTAAACCTGTCAACTAAAACATAGATACTATCAAACCCATTCTTTGTTTTAGGTAGGCCAAGAATGAAATCGTTACTCACACAATCCCATGGCCTACTTGGAATTGGTAGAGGCTGATAGAGCCCTGCATTTTTAGATGTTCCCTTTTCTCTTTGTCATATGATGCACTGGTCCACATAAGTTCTGACATCCTTTTGAAATTTTGGCCAGTGGTAGAACCTTTGGACCAATTATAAGGTTTTGTTTATTCCAAAATGTCCACTCAAACTCCCATTGTTCTTTTCTTGGATCAGATTCTCTCTCATGGATCCCCTTGGAACACATAACTGGCCACCCTTGAATAAAAATCCATTCTATAATGTGTAATCTGCATGTTCACTATGGAAATGGTTTTGATGTTCTTGACACACCTTGTAAATCTCTAGAAAATCCTCATCTATTTGATACATTTCTTTGAAGTTCTCCACACCTATGATCTATATTTATACTTCTTGAACTATTAGGACCCTCCTACTCAAGGCATCTTCCACCTTGTTTAACTACCATTTCTCGTACTTTATGGAAAAGGTGTATGATTTCAGGTATTCTACCCATTTAACATGCCTATGACTCAATTTATCTTGCGAGTTAAGAAAAATCAAGGCTTGATTATCAGTGGAGACCACAAAATCCTTTGGTAAAAGATAGTGCCTCCACTTTCTTAGAGCTTGGACAAGTGCATACAGCTCCAAATCATAGGAAGAGTACTTTTTCTTTGCTCCATTTAGTTTTTCACTAAAGAAGGCCACTAGTCTATTATCTTGACTTAGGACAGCCCCTACTGCTATGTTACTAGCATCACACTCTATTGTGAAAATCTTGTCAAATATTGGAAATTTAAGGATAGGTTTAGTGGCTACTTCCCTCTTCAATGTTTCAAACCCATTATCAACAACTTGGGTCCATGCAAACTTGGTTTTGACTCCTCCTTTCACAGTATCTATCATGTGAGCACATATCCCACTAAAGTTTCTAATAAAATTCCTATAGTATTGTGCTAAACCATGGAAGCTCCTTACCTCACTTGCAGACTTGAGAATGGGCCAACTTAATATGGCTACTACCTTGGACTCATCCATCTTTAAATCAACCTTATACAACACAAATCCTAAATACACAAGCTCCTGCTTCATAAAATCACACTTTTCCAAGTTTATGGTTAGTTGTTCCTCTTGCAACTTATCCAACACAATCCTAATATGCTTTATATGGTCTTCCTTAGTCAAACTAAAAATCAAGATGTCATCTAAGTAAACTACCACAAACTTACCAGTGAAATATTTCAACACCTCATTCATGAGTCTCATGAATGTGTTGGGAGCATTGGAGAGACCAAATGGCATGACAAGCCATTCATAAAGTCCCTCCTTTATCCTTATCTAATGATAGCCACTTTTAAGGTCTATCTTGGTGTAGTACTTAGCCCCTCCTAAACAATCCATCAAGTCTTCAATTCTTGGTATTGGGAACCTATACCTAGTTGTAATTTTGTTTATTGCCCTAGAGTCTGTACATAACCTCCATGTTCTCCCCTTTTTGGGTGCTAAAATAGTGGGCACTGCACATGGACTTATGCTTATCCTAATAAGCCCTCGGTCCATCAATTCTTGTACTTGCCTTGTAACTTCTCTATTTTGATCTGGTGTTAACTTATAGGGGGCCTTGTTAGGTATTGATGCCCCTGGAATGAGGTCAATTTGGTGGCTAATTTCCCTCTTTGGTGGCAATGTTGCAGGTGTGTCATATGAGATGATGACCTTAAATTGATTCAAAATCTCCAGCACTTCTTGAGGTATCTATGTCTTCATGTTTTCCTTCTCCTCTTTAGGCTTCACTGCTATGGCATATCCTACCCTATTTTCTTCTTTTAGAGTTCTAATAAACTCTTTCTCCTTCACCATCAACACATTAGGACCATTTCCTTTACCTTCTTCCTCAACAAGTGACTGTACCTTGTAACTAACCCCATCCTTTTGAAAGGTATAAGATTTATGTTCCCCATTGTGTATGGCCTTCCTATCAAACTTCCAAGGCTGTCCTAGTAAAATATGGCATACATCTTTTGGGAGTATGTCACATAGTAGTTTGTCTCTATATCCCCCTATTGTGAACTCAATCCAAGCCTGTTCAATCACTAGGGCATTTTGTCCTTTGTTAAGCCATGTGACTCTGTAAGGAGTACCATTAGGTATTCTAGGTACCTTGAGTTTATTGATGGATTCTTCTGATATAATGTTATTTGTAGACCCTGAGTCTATGATAACCTTCCAAACCTTACCCAAAATTTTACATTTCACCTTAAATAATGCCCTCATTTTCTTAGGTTCCTCTTTAATCTATTCTCTAATCAGAATCCTTCTCAACATTAGGTTTTCTCCACTTTCTAAATCTAAGTTGACCTCATGTGACTTTACAGTAGCATCATCTTCATGTGTGCATATTCTATCTTCCTTTCACCTTGAGAAGTTAAAACTTTATCAGGGAACCTATAGGCTAGATGGCCTAACTGATTGCAATGATAGCATTTCATACTGGAAAAGTATTAAGGAACTTCTACCTGATCTTCCTCTACCTCCAAATCCCCTACCTCTACTTGATCCACCTCTTTGATTGGTTTCACCACTTTGTTTAGTCTATTTGGCCTCTCCTTGGGTTCTAACTTCATTTCTTCTACTTCCATAACCCCCTCTATGTCCTATTTTGTCTCTACCCCTGCCTCTTCCTTTTGAGGACTGGTCTTCTTTTATTTTGCCTTTCTCCTCTATTTTGAGAGAAAACTAGTAACACTGATGTACAGTCTTGGGGGTAACCAGGCTCATCTCTTCCTGGATAGACCTTTTGAGTCCATTTTGATATCTAGCCAGGTGAATGGTTTCATCCTCCACCACTTTTTATCTCAAGCATAATTGTTGGAACTCTTCTATGTAGCTGCGGACATCCATGTCCTTTTTCCTTAAGTTTTATCTCCTCTTGTGTAGTTGAACCTCGTAATCTTCAAGCATGTATGGTTGTTTAATTTTGGTGACCCTTCCTTTCCATATGGAAATGGGACTCTTCCCTTCTTTATCCCTTTCTATCTAGATGAATTTACACCATATGAGGGAAGAACCCCTCAATCTTGACTTTTCCACTTTCACCTTTTGAGCTTCTATAACCCCATCACACTCAAATTGATTCTACATGCCATCAATCCAATCCATGATTTGTTATGGTTCCATCTTACCACTAAAAAGTGGAATTCCCTCCAAGGCTTTTCCACTCAGCACTTTCAATGCTTTCAAGAAGGGTTCCTCTAACATAGTGGGGTCAGGTGTTCAAGCTTCTTCTTCAAGCTCTATCTCCTTCTCTTTAGCTTCCTTCTCTTCTTTCTGGTTCATCT
Source organism: Chamaecyparis obtusa (assembly GCA_027943335.1). Lineage (NCBI taxonomy): Eukaryota > Viridiplantae > Streptophyta > Pinopsida > Cupressales > Cupressaceae > Chamaecyparis > Chamaecyparis obtusa. The sequence goes on along the minus strand of BSBK01005562.1, from coordinate 86,261 downwards.
TGTCCTTCACTCTATCTGCTTTATCTTGTACCTCACTTAACATCTACTCTAGTTGTGCTAGCCTTTCCCTCAAGAACTTGTTGTCTTTATTTTGTTCCTTTACCTTCTTGGCCAATTCCACATTGATCACCATCTTGCTAGATACACTAGACTCTATTAGTGAAATCATCCACCTTTCTACAATCTGCTATGCCCAAATCTTGTGGCCTAGTTTGATAGGGAGACTCCTTGGTCTACTAGGATTCCTTCTTGAATCCTTCTACTAGGTCAACTCAAGAACTCCTAGGGATTTCTTCCATTCACTCTAAACCTTAGAGAGACCTCCATCTATCCCTCTTTCCCACCAAGTCATCAACCTACCAATCAAGTGCTCTAACCTTTCAAACCACCAACTAAGGCCATTCGAGCCATTAACTCCAAGTTAGCCCCATACTAGTAAGGATTAGGTAGGATGCTTAAGGCTTCCCTAGTGTTTGATTTCAATAGCTTAAGTCTACAATTTCATGGGTCTAGGAGCTCATTTGATATTGATTTCCCTACTTCCTAGTTTCTAGGCCTTGTAGCCATTTTAGGCCTAATTCGACTAGGGCTTCTTGAAACATAATATTTACCCAAAGGAACTTCCAAAAAAACTTTTTATTCTTATTGAGGCCATCTAGGGCTCTCATATTTTCATGCTGTTAGACCATGTACCAATCTGTATACCTCTAATCCTGATATGGCTCTTTTAGGCTTCTTTAGAGACTACCTATTGCTTCATCAACTGATCTCCAATCACTGCAAACGTATCAAACATCTTAACATACACATGAAAAGATTTCATGGCCACTAGGGCTCATGGAATTTCTTCCTCTAGCCATGACAATCTTCTTTCAAAGACCTAGCCTAACCAAAACTAACTCAGTCTTGCCTAGGGAAAGGTCTTGCTTTTGCATGCCTTCTTGTGCACACACATGTTGTTGTAATGTATATGTACAATGGATTTACTTTATATCCCCAAAGGACCATACATTTTACATGGTGGGATAGCAAGTTATTCCATGTTCTTGGCTCACTGTCTTACTGAGACAGCGAGCTAACTATTTACAAACAAATCAAAACAAACTAATTCTAAATCTAAGTTACTATTTAATCACTAACAAAAAAATGAAGGAAAAGGACTGAGTTAACTATGTTAGGTCTGACATGAACATATTCAATCCATAACACTGATTATTAATCACTATAACACTAGTTTTTCAAGTCAAAACTGCTCTATTCTTCCTTCTAGAATATGAAATCTGTACAAAGCCATACCATTTTGTCAGAATTAGGGTTTTTCCATCTTAAATATCCAACGCTAGGTGTTTGGCCACCCATTAAGGATTTTGGTCACAATTTGAAGTCTCTTTACAATTTTGACAAAATATTGTCAATGCAACTTTTAAAAGTTGCAAAGTTGAAAAATGCAACTTTTGCAACTTTTTGCACAAAGTGAAACATTTTGGAATTCTATTCCAATTTAACTAATTTTGAGGTCCGAATTGGGCATTAAGAGTGATTGGAACTCACTCACCTCAAAGACAACCTGTGACATCATCTTTGACAGCCTGACTCTTGATGACATCACCATTAACTTGCAACATTGAGAGTGATTGGAACTCACTCACCTCAAAGAAAACATGTGACATCATCTCTGATAGGTTGACTCTTGATGATGTCACCATTAACTTTCTTAGCCTTGGCTCATTTTAAGACTCTAAACTCAACTAAAACCTTATCTGACTCTCTACACACACACTATTAATATCATTTAGAAAAATAGAGAGGGGGGGTGAATCAGTTGTTCTCAAGTCCTAATGTATAAAACAATCTCATAAACTTATCCTTAAATCAGATCCAAAACCAAAACAAACTCAGTCATCACTGATTCAATAATAGAAACATCTAACAATGCAGTCCACTACCCAGCTGTAACTTAACTTGTAAAACATAGCAATGTTTAGATCTAAACATTCGCACTAGTATAAACACTAGGATTTACAGTGGAAACCCAATTTGGGAAAAACCACTTTGTAACATGCTACTATTATTTTCACTCTTTTGAAGTGAGTTCAGTAAAAATCCAACCTTGTCAAAGGTTACAATACACACTGTCAAATGTCATCCGGTTAAAGGATTTTAATCACCCTGTTAAAATTGAGCCTAGTCATAGGACTTACATACACTCCATTAGAATGCAACCTTTTTCAAAGGATTTAACATATGACTGTTAGGTCAACCTTTGTTAAAAGGATTTTGATTGTTACAATGGTTAGAAAGTAGCAGCAGTATTATCTAAAAAATATACAACTCACTTTGCAAATATCAGATCTAATTCTGTACACTAATGTTGGTTTATTGACTTTGAAAATTTTCCATTTCCATCTCTAATCTGCTCGGAACTTTTCTTCAAGCAATCACCACCATTCTCCTTTAGCCTTTTCTGCTTATTCAGTCAATAAAACTTTTCTCTTTCAACATTCTCTGTTCACCATGTACATACATACCACAATGTTCAGGTTCCCTTATATTTTCCTCAATTAGGTTAACTCATCTTTTACCACTCAATCTCATTCGTAGATCTTAGGGTTAGGTCAGATTCATTGAATCTACCCACTTTATGTTCTTCAGCTCCTTTTCTAGAATCATCTCAAATCTCTTAAAGATTTACAATAAAACATTTTACAATGCATTTAATTCTTCCAAACAATCAATAAATAAAGTCAAAACATTTTACATAATCCAAGAATTCAATAATGTTGGCTCCAAAATTAAATTCTCTTCAAATATAAAATTGTTGATGCTCGGTCAATACTGTGATTGTTCACTCGGTCTTCATGTAGAATGCTCGGTCAATACTAAAAACTGTTTCCTTGGCTTGCACTATCTTCCTCAGAAATTTACTAATGCTCGGTCGACACTATAATTTTTCTCGGCATATACTAACTTGATCGACACTAACATCACTTGGCTTAAACATGATTTTTCTATTCTTTGGTCAGTTAAGCCTACCAATTTAGTCTTCAGTCTTACTAAGATAAACAATACATTATCTCATCATAGTGCAACATAGTCAAGTCACTTTGTAGTATCAAGATAACTCAACCTTTCCCTACATGCTATTATTACCAACCTTGCTTAGCCCCTTAGCAACACTCAAATAGATATAGTACTTTCCTAAGTAGCAACAGTCTTACTAATTACAGTTTGACATCCATGACAATATAACAATTGTTTCAATTCATTTTTAGACAATCTCCCTCTTTGGCATTGATGGAAACACCATATGATATCACTTGAATAACACATGCATTACCAACCAATCCAAAATTTTATCTGTCCATCAAAAACTTATTTATAATATCCTTAGCTTCATTCTGATTCAGAATCTTGTTGTAGACACCTAAAAATCCTTTAGAAAATAAAGAATTTTTATTTTCTAAAAAATCCCTAATGACATCATCATTTATTAATTAATTATTTATCTAATTAATTAATTTATTCTTATGTCATTAAATCCCTTTATCTTAATTAAAAATATTTAATTAGGAAATCCCTCCCAAAAATGTTTAAATCTTATTTAAACATCATTCCCCTATTTATTAATTATTTAATTAATAAATTGACCAAAAATCTCAAAATAAATAATTTATTTATTTTTTGCTCAAAACCTTGCCAAATTCCTAAAGACCACTAACCTCTTCCAGAATCTTGTAATCCTTCTTTAATTTCAATTAAATGCTGATTCCATCTTTTCCTAACCCTAATCCCAACTAAAAAATATTTAATTAAGATTAAATATTAAACCCTCATGTTTATTAAATTTATTTTAATAAATATCCTCAAAAACCTAAAACCTTTGAAATAAATAAACCTTTATTTATTTCGTAAAATCCTATTTATCCTAGAAAGTCCTAGGCTCTTCTAGAAAGTCTTCATCGTCATCCAAAGCCTAGACTCTTCTAGAAGAAGTCAATCCTTATCTTTGACCCTAACCTTACCCGAAACTCTAACTCAACCACCTAACCCAACCCCTTCCAAAAGCCTATAAATACTTCTCATTTCTAAGAGCAATTCACTCATTCACCTTTTATTTCAAGCATTGTTATCATGCTAATTTAGCTCTAGATTTAGTATAATCATTCTAATTTAGCTTAATTTCAAGCATTTTTAGCTCATCTTAATATAGAACTAATGGATTAGCTTAGTTTGATTCTTGTTCATACATCATATCACATCTATTTTGGGCTTAAAAATCTACTTAATCATTATTAGTTGCATAATCTTGAGTTCTTGAAGCCTTAGGAGCAATTTTGGGTGTTCTACCCAATATTGTGTCATTTATGGGGTTTTCATGAAGCTTAAATCTTCCAAATCTATATTAGGAATATGCTCCAGGTGCTTTGAGAGCATACCCACATTCTTTTAAATGAGCAAATCAAACAGTGCATGGGCGCATCTGTTTTAACTCAATCTGAGGTGGCTTAGCTTAGATGTTTTTATTTTGGATTGATTTCATGTTAGATTAGAACTTAACATTTGATTGATTTGAGCCTATCAAAACAGATACAGATAGCCTTGCTCACATTTTGGCACGCCTGGTGGGACCCACTTCACAGGTTCTTTGCAAACATTCTGATGGGTTTTGGGGTGTTTTCAGACTTTTCAAGCTTATAGGTGGACGGAGCGCTTCAAATTCTTCTTCCTCTTCTTGTCTTTATTCTTCTTCTATTCCATCTACTTCTTCTTCTTGCAGGATCTTGGCCAATTTTTCCAAAAAAAAAAAAAAAAAAATCCATAAGGAAGCAAAATCATACACACCTTGTTTTAGTGCTTAAAATGAACCCCCAAATCATTCTTGAATGCGTTAAGGACTAAAATTTGCAAAATTTGTTCTAACAAAAAAGAAAAATCAATCAAAACATTTGCATCCTTGCAACATCAAGGTTTTAGATGCATTCATGCAAAAATTAGGAATATTTCAAGTTTTGGGTACTTAAAAAATAAAAAAAGAGAACCTCAAATTTACATCTCATTTCTGAAAACATTCAAAATCAATCCTAAAAGTGCATGCAAAAGTTCCTAAAATCAATCCTAAAAAACTTTGTTTTTATTGAAAACTAACTTCATTTTGCAAAAATCTTGAATGCCTTCTTTCTCAAATTTCACGCATCAAACTAAATCTAGGCAACTTTGTTTTGAAGTCTAAAATGGAGCAAACCAAATCTTGAATGAAACTAAGGGAAATAACTTAAGTCCTAAAGCATCATTATCCATTTGAAAATTGAACTCAAATCTTGAATGCATTAAATGAACAAACATCTCTATTCCCTCCTTTTCAATTCAAGCAAAGCGCAAATTCAATCTTGAATGCCTTAAAGTCAAAACAAAGCACTTCAAAGCTATAAATCAACACGATAATTCAATCTTGAATGCCCAAGTCAAAGCAACTATAAAATGCTCGAAAGTCTTTTGGAGAAAGAACAAATCAAAACCTAAACGCTTGTGTCTTCAATTGTTCAAATTCAAACATCACTTAATCAATTTGGGAAAAAGAACAACCTGCTTGATGTGCATCTAGGAGCTTTCATTTTCTATAAATCCTTGTTAAAGTAAGCAACGTAGAACATTTGAACTTGGACAAGTTCACTTGTTTTACTTTTAGCGAGGCCTGTCCGGGGAGAAAAGTGCTTCCTCTCTGGAGAACAACCTCAATCGGTATCCCCCCCAGCCGGTATATAAATAAAGTGAAGGCAAAAAGTACTCACTTATATCTCCTAATCCATGGGTGTTCATGCCAAATACAGTGACTGGGGATGGTAAATATTCCTCCCCCAGCATTGTTGGCTAGGCTCTTAAGTGGGTCACGGGCGGTCAACATAACCGGGTATGGAGACTCCACGGAACCATTACAAATTTGATAAAATAGAAGCTACTCTATCCACATCCGAAGGTATCAGAATCTTTGTGCAAGGACCGATCCAAGGGGTTTACTGGATCACCTTAAGATTACTCACCATTTGTATCCCCTTTTAGGGGGTACCAAGCTGTGGGCAAGGATTTTGATACTCACCTTCCTTAGGTAGATCTACTTGAAGTGCTTGACAGTTGAAACTCCATGAAAACACTTGTTGGAACATACACTTTTCAAAGCTTTTTTAGAATCAGAGTCAGTTATCTTGCTTGTATCCCACAGGGTTTCTTTGTCCCTTGTGGAGATTTCTTTTCCAAAAGTCTTTGTTGAAACCTATCCTTTGCCATTGGAAAACATCAAACTAATCTATAAACTAGTTCAAGATACTCAGAATAGCCATGTCAGTCCAAATCCTCCGAAAATCCAAAAAATGTCGAAAGCTTTCATAATCTCAAATCATGGTCTTCCAGTCATATTCAATCTAGTCTTGTCATCCTTTCCTCCTATCTTAGGTTAGCAGAGTCATCTTGGTCATCCCCCATCCCCTTTTTTATCTTCTCTAGAATCATTCTTCTTCCAATCTTGAGGCAAATCCAATCCTTGTCTGATTCTGTCAGTCATCCCAATCTGAGTCTTAGTCCTCCAATCCAACTTCATCCTTCATCCTTATCCAACTCATCTTCCACTCAGCATGTCTCAAAACTATTATGATGAGTTTGGTTATTATGTATCTTCTCCCACTCCATCCTATCCCAATGATGATAAAAGCCTTGTAGATCACGATAAATACTTTGAAAATCCTAGCAATCTTGCCCCAAACATCTTTCAACATCCAATCATTCCTCCAAAATACCCTATCATGCCTTCACACTTATCCACTAGCACTCCCTTTCATGTCCTCGGCAAGGAAAATCCATTATCTTATCCATCCACAACTTATCCCTATCTTAAACCTACACATCCTCCATATGCATCCTTCATACCTCCATCTCCTACTATGGTCATATCCCAATCATCATCATCCCATAGAAACACTTAACGCTACTTCATTTATATAAAAAATCCATCCACTCATCCTCCAAATCATTCTCAAATCCAAAATCCTAGTCTTCCCATTCTTTATCCGAACCCTCCATCTACTTATCCTTCAAAACCCTTTCAAAACCAAAAACCAAGTCTTCCAATCCTTTTTCCCAATTCACCATCCTATCTCAACCCACTATCCTCCATTCAAACCCATGTTTCTATAAATCCCCTCCAACAAAAAGAATGCACCCTTCAATCTGCTTCATATCCCATACCTAAATCCATCATTCCTACCTCACCAAATAGTCCATCAAGTTCACAAGCTTCCTCTAAACCTACCTATGTGAACTATCCAAACCCACCATCCTCTAGCTCCTCGTTTGCACCATCATCCACTCAAGCAGGTTCCCCTTCATCCATCCCATCTTCATATGAGGACTATCCTAGCTCTCCATCTCCTCCACATTCCAATCCTTCTTCACCACGAAAGTCTCCAAGGAGTTTCACAAGGAATCCAATAACAAATCCCACTCCTAAAGTTGAAGATCCAAGCCATTTCAATCCTTCATGTGAAGCCATCATTAAAGAGGCCCATCCATCACTCCCATCTGTTATCAATCTTCCATACATCCCACTCATTGATCCTCTTCCATCTCCTAGCATCATTGAGTCCCTTCCATATGAAGTCTCCATCCAATCCCCACCAACATCACCTCCTCCTAGCATCATCCAAAGCATATTTGATGAGCCTCATGAATTCACCCTTCTTCCTGCCATCACAATTGTAGAATGTCCCAGCCTTTCATTCATTCCATCTAAAGAGTCCATCCATACATCCTCCATCACTCTATCCACACAAAATCTACCATGTCAAGATCTTGTCCAAAAGCATGTTGAAATGCTCACAAAAGAAAATCAAATACAATCCCTTCACTTCCCCCATCACATGTTCTATTGCTTCCATCACCCGCAATCCAAAATCCTACAATCCCAATTCCTCCAATCCAAGATCCTATCATCCTAGTTTCTCCATCTGAAGATCCAATACTATCCCCCAATCCCAGTCAAAATCCCACTATCCTATCCTCTCCTCTTGAGGATCTTCCAATCCAAACTGTCCCACTACCATCACTCTATCTGCTTGGACCACTTACATTTGTCAAAGGCAGTCCGCTTGAAGCAAAAGAAATCAGTTTCATATCTGCCATCAAGGAACCAGAAACTAGATATTTATCATATTCCCCAAGTTAGAAATATCCTTGTTTTGATAAAATGCTCAAGAAATGGAATTATCAAGGCAAAGGCCTAGGCACTCATGAACAAGGAAATCTAGAGCCCATTTAGGATAAGAAACATCCAAAAACATGCGAAATTGGTCACACATCCAACGAAGATGCTTTCTCCAAAAAATGTTGGTACAGCTAAAGCTAAATTCAAGCATCCTTCCAAACCCACCATCACATCTCCCAAAACTTACAATGTTATTCCCCCTCCTCCATCATTACAGCCTAGGACAACCTTTCAGATTCCTCCTTCATCCTCTAAATCCATTTTGGGTCCCTATGTCCCAAAATCTTCCGGCACATATCCTCTACATACCAAATCCATTTTGGGACCTTACATCCCAAAATATCATCCCCCATCTTATCCTACTCAGTCCTTCATCCAAAATCCAAGCATCCCTAGTCAGGATCAACAAAGGCACATGCCCATATCTCCTATCTACCAATCTCCTTCCATCTCTCCATCTGTATTTCCTCCATCCCACACATCTCATATTCACTCCAATGCTCCCTACAATTTGGATGCCATATCAAATATGAATAAAGGGAAATATCCACAAAAATCTAAGGATTTCCATGTCCAATCTAAATGACATGCTCAAGAAAAGAAAAATCCAATCAAGCAATCTAAAGCATCCCTATGGCCACAAAGGCTCAGCAAAGCAATAGCTAAATCAAATGCATCTAAATGGTCACAAAGGCCCAGCAAAGAAAAAGCAAAATATGATGCATACCAATGGCCACAAAGGCCCACCAAAGCTAAAACAAAAATGATATGGATCCCAAAGCAAAAGGATGTAATGCATCTAACAGAAATATCCACACTGGCATCCGAAGTTGCTAATCCACCAGCTACTCAGTTTCCTCCTCCATCTCCTAAATCCATCTTGGATCCCTATGTTACAAGATCTCCTAGCATAAATCCTCCATCATTTCCACATCTGTCTTCCGCATCCCATCAACTTCATCCATCTCCCCCGCAACATGTGCCAATGTTGATCCTGACAAAATCCCCCTATCATGAACACTTTCCATCTTTCCATCCAAACACTTTCTACCACCATATATCCCATCTACCCTATCCAATATATGCTTTCACATAAATCCATCTATCCTAGTGAAGCTGTACCAACATCCAAGTAAATCAGAAGAATAGCGAAAAAAGTCAGCAACAACATCAGAATATCAATGAAACATCAAATCAGAAGGTAGTACCAAATTAGAGAATCAACAATAAGTCAGAAATCAATCAGTATATCAGTGAAAGATTAGCACAAAGTCAGCGAAAAATTATAAAATTCATAAAAATTGGAAAAATCAAGAGAAAAATATCAAAAAAAGAAAAGAAAAAGAGAAAAACATTTGTCCAATGGTGAAAACTTGGCAATTCAAGCACCTTGGACAAGTACCGTGATGAAAACTTGGCAAACAGGCATCATGTGTAGGCTTCCCCCCAATTCCTTTCTATAGTTGGGGGCCATTCCCTTCTATCACCTCTTATCCAACATCTCCTCCATCCCATTTTTCTCTCACCTCCTTCATCCTCCTTTGGATCTTGATGACAAAATAGAGACTACCAGTTATACATGCTTTTGGGCACCTTCTTGGCATCCATCACACCTTTTAGCTACATATCCTCTATCCAATCCATTCGTCCTAGCTTCCATCTACCTTCCTCATCCTCTTGTCGGCATATCTTCTGTCCAATCGTACCCCATCCTACTATCTCTGAATGAATGAACTATCCTAAGCAGGAGGCATCTTTTTCCTTGGTAACATATTCCTTGGAGACTATCTTTCATCCAAAATATTCCATCTCCCAAATCCTCAAGCAAATCCACCATCCAATCTCCCCAAATCTTCCACTATCCAATCCTCAAGCGTTCTTCCATCCAAATCCAAATCTTCCTCGATCCAAATCTACTAGCAGTTCCATCATCCTCATCCTAAGCATTTCCTCCATCTTTCCATCACCTAGTATCTTCCCTTGTCATTGGTATCTAGCTATAGGCTAACCTCATTGCAATCCAATTCCATTCATCCCTATCCAAACATTCCTAGTGGTCTTCTAGCAATCTTCCAATCCTCTCCACATCCTCTAGCTATCCAAAATCCAACATCCAAGATCAAGCCAACTGATCAAATCACATCCTTAGTCTTGTAGCAAGCCTTGATCTCAATCTAATCATCATCATTGGGATATGTCCTTCCCAAATCTGTGTCATTTTAGGACATGTCATCCATCACCAGTCCATCTTGGCCTTCCAGCCCAACTGGGGCATCATCTTTCATATCATTGGATTTTCAGCTTCACCCCCAAGTTCTTTGTACATCCTAATCCTCAGCTTCTATACATATCAGTTGTATATCTTTCTCATCCATTGTACATATTGTACCTTTCTATTGTACATAGTCCTTGTCAGTCCTGCAGTAGCATTTTGATCAAAACTCTTGTCCTACCCAACCTCATCCTTTAGCAACATCAATTGTCAACTATTCTTGATCACCGTGATTATTCTTTGACTTCATCATTTGCTAGCGAACAACAACAGTCATTCTCTCATCAATCAGTGGGTCCTTGAGGATGTATCCCTCCTCTTGTCAAACCTAATCTTCCACCAATCACACTAGGTCTGTGTTGTTGCATCCTTCCACACATTCAGACCAATCTTCCCACCATCAATCAATTCAGTCACATCAAATCTCTCTCCTTGGCAAAGGATGTCTTTTTGGAGTTCTCATTTTGGTCTTGGATTTTGTCCTTTGGATCTTTTTAATCTTTTACAGCTTCTCGTTGTTCTCTACTCAAAGTCACCATGATCCTTTATATCATGGTGCACTGCGAATGAGGACAATTTGGGGTAAGGTCTTTTGATCTTTTGCTTCTGCATGTGAGTCAGTCACATGTTTGTGGTTGTTCCAGCATCATTTCCACCATGCCTCCTCTGGGTTTCATGTGTGATTCTAGGGCAACCCTGCGTGTCTTTTTAGCGTCAGTCCTATGCACCGCTAGTGACAAGGCCTTGTGTTCTTTCCTAACCTTGGCAGGTCTAGTCTAGCATTGCTATATCAAACTAGGTTGTGCTCTCTAAAAGATCTAAAGCATGGAGCTCCCCAAATCCCCTGCATTCTTGCATCATATAGATTAATATTGCATCTTGCATCTTGCATCTTCATGTAGCTGCATCTTGCATTTTGCATTGCATCTCATCTCACATTCACCCATCTTTGCTCTTGGAAGCTTGGTTATTTATCTCCCCTTCTTGCTAGGTCCTTCCTCCTCTGTTTCCTTTCGAGAAAATTTCACAATGTTTACTCCTTGCATTATTTTCTCGAGGGGGCACAACCCCTTATTCCTCTAAATTCTAGCCCGGGGCATCTTATTTTCTTGTCTTTGATGTCAAGCCACTTGCGGCATCGCATCAAAGAGGGGCAAAATGTAGACACCTAATTTTCCTTTAGAAAATAAAGTATTTTTATTTTCTAAAAAATCTCTGATGACATCATCATTTATTAATTAATTATTTATCTAATTAATTTATTTATTTTTATGTCATTAAATCGCTTTATCTTCATTAAAAATATTTAATTAAGAAATCCCTCCCAAAAATGTTTAAATCTTATTTTAACATCATTCCCCAATTTATTAATTATTTAATTAATAAATTGACCAAAAATCTTAAAATAAATAATTTATTTATTTTTTGCCCAAAACCTTGCCAAATTCCTAAAGACCACTAACCTCTTCTAGAATCTTCTAATCCTTCTTTAATTTCAATTAAAGGCTGATTCCATCTTTTTCTAACCCTAATCCCAACTCAAAAATATTTAATTAAGATTAAATATTAAACCCTCATGTTTATTAAATTTATTTTAATAAATATCCTCAAAAACCTAAAACCTTTGAAATAAATAAACCTTTATTTATTTCCTAAAATCCTATTTGTCCTAGAAAGTCCTAGACTCTTCTAGAAAGTCTTCATCCTCATCCAAAGCCTAGACTCTTCTAGAAGAAGTCAATCCTTATCTTTGACCCTAACCTTACCCCAAACTCTAATTCAACCACCTAACCCAACCCCTTCCAAAAGCTTATAAATACTCCTCATTTCTAAGAGCAATTCACCCATTCACCTTTTATTTCAAGTAGTGTTATCATGCTAATTTAGCTCTAGATTTAGTATAATCATTCTAATTTAGCTTACTTTCAAGCATTTTTAGCTCATCTTAATATAGAACTAATGGATTAACTTAGTTTGATTCTTGTCCATACATCATATCACATCTATTTTGGGCTTAAAAATCTACTTAATCATTATTAGTTGCATAATTTTGAGTACTTGAAGCCTTAGGGGCAATTTTGGGTGTTCTACCCAATATTGTGCTATTTATGGGGTTTTCATGAAGTTTAAATCCTCCAAATTTGCATTAGGAAGATGCTCCAGGTGCTTTGAGAGCATACCCACATTCCTTTAAATGAGCAAATCAAATAGTGCATGGGCGCATCTATTTTAGCTCAATCTGAGGTGGCTTAGCTTAGATGTTCTTGTTTTGGATTGATTTCATGTTAGATTAGAACTTAACGTTTGACTGATTTGAGCCTCTCAAAACAGATACATATAGCCTTGCTCACACCTGTAAGCCTCACTTCTGTGACTGTCAGAAGTATTTAGATCTCCCTCTATCCCGATTCATCATTTCAATACATCATCCTTATCTTTAGTTCATCATCCTCTTTTCTTTTAGTTCCATGAGCTCATCAACTCTTGGTTTTCAGTATCACATGTTATCATATTAGTACATTCTCCCTCTTTGACAAAAATGCCAAAGCAACAACTAAAACATACATCCATCAGATGTCGATAATATCTGTGCAGCTTAGTGTTTCTCCCTCTGTCATCTTGCTTATGACTAATTCCTTGTCTTTGCTTCTCTTCACAACTCTAGGCCAGCCCTAAAGTGTGACAATCTTCTGCATCAATTTGTCAGATGCTTTGTTGTAGCACACTTGATGTAGTGCTCCTAGCTTGTCTAGGTAGCCTTAGTTAGGGCAAGAACCCCTAATTGACTTCTCAAATACTCATGAACTTCTCTAGGTAAAGCTTTAGTGAATATGTCTGCTAACTATTCTTTTGTATTCACATATTCCATTCTGACTTCTTTATCTTGTACTAATTCTCTCAAGTGGTGATACTTGATCGCAATGTGTTTGGTCGTAGTGTGCATCACTGGATTCTTAGAAATATTGATAGCACTTGTGTTGTCATAGAAAATAACAACAGGTTCAGTGATTTCTTCTTTCATGCCTATCAACAATTGTTTTATCCATACCAAGTTTGAACAGTTCACTGTAGCAACAACATACTCGGCCTCGGCAGTAGATTGGGAAATGCAATTTTGTTTCTTGCTTCTCTAGGAGACTAATCTCTATCCAAGAAAGAAAGCTCCACCACTTGTACTCTTTCTGTCATCTACATTTCCTGCCCAATCAGCATCTGTATAAACTCGGAGTTCAAATTTGTCATCATTCTTATAATATAGACCATAGTCAGCATTTCCTTTCAAGTATCTCATAATTCTTTTCACGACCATCATATATGTTTCCTTAGGATTGGTAGAGAATCTCACCACAATCCCAACAGCTAATGCAATATCTGGTCTATTGTGTACAACATAGTACAATTTTCCAATCATGGATCTATACAAAGTCTGATTCACTTCTGTAGCATCATCATTCTTAGATAAATTTTGTCTAGTAACCATAGGAGTTCCCACTGGTTTACCATCTTCCAGCCCAAAAAATTTTAGTATTTCATTAACATACTTAGACTGTGTAATGAAAATTTCATTCTTCTTCTAATATACTTGTAAACCAACAAAGAATTTGATCTCACCAAACATACTCATTTCAAATTCAGTTTCCATTTCATTTGAGAAACTTTTACATAATGCATCTTCTCCACCAAAAATAATGTCATCAACAAAATTTTTTGCCAACAAGATACCTTTACCTTCTTGATCCTTCATGTACAGATTGCTTGTGTCATTTGTTCTTTAAAATCCAATCTATATCAAGTAGTTGTGCAACCTCTCATACCATGCTCTAGGTGCTTGCTTCAATCCATATAATGCTTTTTTTAGTTTGCACACCATGTGTCTTCTGTTTGGATCAATTCTATGTAAACTTTTTCTTCTAGTATACCATTCAAAAATGTAGACTTGACATCCATTTGATATACCTTGAAATCTTTATAAGTAGCATATGCAAGTAGAGTTCTTACTCCTTCCAATCTAGCTACAGGGGCAAATGTCTCCCCATAATCTATTCCTTCTTCTTGTGCGTAGCCTTTACATACCAACCTAGCTTTGTTCCTAGTGATTTCACCATTTTCATTCATCTTATTCCAAAATACCCACTTTGGTCCTATAACATTCTTGTTTTCAGGTCTCGACACTAGAGTCCAAGTATCATTCTTCTCAATCTGGTTGGTTTCTTCATTCATTGCTTGTATCTAGTCTTCATTCTCCAATGCTTCTCTAGTTGTCTTCGGTAAAAATTCACATAGTATACATGTTGGATCCTTAGTCTTACTTCTAGTCTGGATTCCAGTATCTTTGTCTCCAATTATCTGTTTAGGCTTATGATGTTTTCTCACATATTTTTCCAAAATAGGTTCAGCTGTTCTCTCCTCTATTTCATCATGTTCCTCAACAAGATTGTCAGATTCAACTTCAGAATGCTCGACAACCAATTCTTGATACTCAACAACATTTTCTTGTAGCTCGACATGTTCTTGTTCTTTCTCGGCACTATTTTCCTGATGCTCGGCAGCTTCTGTCTATCGCTCAGCATTTCTTACCTGAGACTCAGCATCAGGTGCAAGTTTGTTACTTGCCTCTTCTTCCTCTTCAATGTACACAAAAGATCTATAATCTTTTGATTCTCTCTTATTGTCAGCTTCATTTCTTTCTGCATACTCATCAATTTTGACATTCACACTTTCCACAATTTTGTTAGTGTTAGAGTTCAAACACTTATAAGCTTTACTTTTTGTGGAGTACCCTAGGAATATGCCTTCATCACTCTTAGCATCAAACTTTCCATTTCTAGTGTCTTTTAATATATAGAACTTACTTCCAAAGATTCTAAAGTATTTAACACTCAGTGCATGTCCATGCCACAATTCATAAGATGTCAGATTTGTACCTTTCTTGATCTGTACCTAGTTAAGAGTGTAGACAGTAGTGCTTATAGCTTCTTTCCAATATTTTTGTGCCACATTCTTTTCAATCATAAATGTCCTTGCACAATCCAAGATAGATGTGTTTCTCCTTTCTGCTATACCATTATGTGGAGGTGTTCTAGGTGTAGACATCTGTCTTTTAATTCCTCTATCATTGCAAAATAGATTAAATTCATTTGATGTAAATTCTCCACCTCGGTCAGATCTAAGACATTTTAGGATCCTACTTGTCTCCTTTTCAACCTTAGCCAAATACCACTTAAAATATTGAAAAGCTTCAGATTTTTCTTTTAGAAACATCACATGCATCATCCTACTATGATCATCAACAAATAAGATTAAGTATCTAGCACCACAGTAACTTTGTACACCCATAGGTCCACAAAGGTCAGTATGAACCAAATCTAAAATGTTTTCAGAAGTAAAGGATTTGTTCTTGAAACTTGACTTTGTCATTTTTCCTAACTGGCATTCCTTGCACATCACATTCTTAGGTTTCTTCAATCTAGGTAGACCTCTTACCTTTTTCTTCTTACTTATCTCTATCAGATTGTCAAAGTTAACATGACACGGCCTTTTATGCCATAACCAAATATCAAGTTGTGTAATCAAACATGTTTCTTTAAATAGGTCTGGATAGAACAAATTACCTCTAGTCTGATCTCCATTTCCAATCAGTTCTCCAGTAGCATCAAATATTTTAGCTTGCTTGTGATGAAATTCCACTCGGTAACCAGTTTTGTTAAGCTAAACAACACTTAACAAGTTGTAATTAAAACCTTCAACCCAATATGCATTTTCACAAGATATCCTATCAATTAGTTTAATCAAATCTTTTCCTCTAACAGGACATGGTGCATCATTACCAAATTTTACACTTTTACCTCTATAATGATGTAAGGTCTCAAACTTATTTTTGTCGCTAGTCATGTGATGTGAACATCCATTGTCAATAATCCATTTATCATTCTTGTTCACATAGGATATAGATGCGGTTTTCTCATCCTCATTAGATTCATCTTTCATTGCCACATTAACTACCTCAATTTCAAAATCATCACTATCAATGTCGGTCTCTTTTTAGCAATGTAACAAGATTTCTTACCTTTTCCCTTGTAGTCTTTGTTCCATCTGTAGCTTCTGTCATCTTTTCTGTCTTTGTGTTTTCTTTTCCTTTCATCATCTTTATCCTTCTTGTCAGGACATCTAGCAGCTATATGACCAACTTTATTACATGCAAGACATATAATAGGGAGTTTACCTTAATACTTTCCTTTTCCCCTTCTCAGTCTTCTAGCCATAAGAGCTTCTAGATCTTCTAGGTCTTCATCAGAAGTGTCACTGTCACTTTTACTATCACTTTCACTTTCACTGATGCATCTTTCTTTTTCTTTCTTTGGCTTGTTCAGACACTAGCTCTGACTTAAAAGTAAATTCAACATTTCCAATGCTTCCAACAGTGAAATTATCATAATTAGATAGTTCAAAAGCAGTCAACTTACCAACCAAACTTTCCAAAGTAAGCACATTAGCAGAGTTACATCTAGATTCCTGAATAGCTGAGATCTTAATAGCATATATAGGATGCAGGGTTCTTAATACTTTCCCAATTATAGTTTCATCATCAATAGTCTCATTAGCTCCTCTAATAGCATTCACAACTTCTTCTATTCTACTACAATATTGTGTAATGTTTTCACCTTCTTGCATTCTCATTTCATCAAACTTACCTCCAAGACTCTCGGCCTTTGCTTTCAGCACATTCAAGTCACCACCATAGATCCTTGCAAGAGTGTCCCACATATCCTTTGCAGTTCTCCAGTCCTTAATGTCCTCAAATTCTGGATAGCTTAGGGCAGATGCAATTTCCAGCATTGGTTGATTATGTTCTTGCTTAGCTCTCATTTCTTCGGTAGTCAAAGGTGCGACAGGTGCGACATAACTATTCTCAATGTAGTACTTTTTAGAGTCACCAATATCGGCCAGATGCAGCTTCATCAAGCTTTGCCATGCAGGGAAATTTTCCTTGTTCAGCTTTGGTACCTCCTTCTTATACATCCTGATCATTTGCTTCAAGCCCCTTTAAACTTGATTTTTGTCAACAGTAATAATAAGCAACTGAGCTCTGATACCAATTGTTAATATGATTTAGAACAATAGAGATGGGGGTTGAATCAGTTGTTCTTAGGTCCTGATCTATAAAAAAATCTCATAAAATTATCCTTAAATCAGATCCAAAACCAAAACAAACTCGGTCATCACTAATTCAATAATAGAAACATCTAACAATGCAGTCCACTACCCAGCTGTAACTTAACTTGTAAAACATAGCAATGTTCAGATCTAAACATTCACACAAGTATAAACACCAAGATTTATATTGGAAACCCAATTTGGGAAAAACAACTTTGTAACATGCTACTATTATTTTCACTCTTCTGAAGTGAGCTTAGTAAAAAGCCAACATTGTCAAAGGTTACAATACACACTGTCAAATGTGACCCGGTTAAAGGATTTCAATCACCCTGTTAAACGTGAGCCTAGTCATAGGACTTACATACACTCCATTAGAATGCAACCTTGTTCAAAGGATTTAACATATGACTGTTAGGTCAACCTCTGTTAAAAGGATTTTGACTATTACAATGGTTAGAAAGTAGCAGCAGTATTATCTAAAAAATATACAACTCACTTTGCAAATATCAGATCCGATTCCGTACACTAATGTTGGTTTACTGACTTTGAAACTTTGTCATTTCCATCTCTGATTTGCTCAAAAAATTTCTTCAAGCAATCACCACCATTCTCCTTTAGCCTTTTCTGCTTATTCAGTCAATAAAACTTTTCTCTTTCAACTTTCTTTGCTCACCATGTACATATATATCACAATGATCAGGTTCCCTTATATTTTCCTTAATTAGGTTAACTCATCTTTTACCGCTCAATCTCATTCTTAGATCTTAGGGTTAGGTCAGATTCATTGAATCTACCTACTTTATGTTCTTTGGCTCCTTTTCTAGAATCATCTCAAATCTCTTAAAGATTTACAATAAAACATTTTACAATGCATTTAATGCTTCCAAACAATCAATAAATAAAGTCAAAACATTTTACATAATCTAAGAATTCAACAATGTTCACTCCAAAATTAAATTCTCTTTAAATATAAAATTGTTGATGCTTGGTCAATACTGCAATTGTTCACTCGGTCTTCTTGTAGAATGCTCAGTCAATACTAAAAATTATTTCCTTGGCTTGCACTGTCTTCCTCGGCAATTTACTGATGCTCGGTCGACACTATAATTTTTCTCAACATATACTAACTCGGTTGACACTAACATCACTCGGCTTAAACATAATTTTTCCATTCTTTGCTCAATTAAGCCTACTGGTTTAGTCTTCAGTCTTACTAAGATAAACAATACATTATCTCATCATAGTGCAACATAGTCAAGTACACTTTGCAGTATCAAGATAACTCAACCTTTCCCTAGGTGCTATTGTTACCAACCTTGCTTAGCCCCTTAGCAACACTCAAATAGATATAGTACTTTCCTAAGTAGCAACAGTCTTACCAATTAAGGTTTGACATCAATGAAAATACAACAATTGTTTCAATTCAGTTTCCAACACACACTAGTCTCTTTTTATGGCCTTTATTATAATTACATTTCTCATCATGAGCTCAACACAACAAAATTTGAAAAGGTGGAGCCCTATCCCCTTGGTGCTCTTGCACCAGGTTTGTATTTAGAGACCTTTGTAGGACATCTATATGTAAAGTGACCAAATTTATTACAAGAAAAGCCTTTTAAAGTTAATTTTCCTTCAAATTTACCCTTACCTCTTTTCTCCTTTCTCCTCATCAGAGAAACAAGTTCTTCCATCTTCCTATTTTGCTGATTAATTTTTATTAGATCATATCCATAATCTCCAAGCTCAGGATATTTGTTAACCCTATTAGTGTATGCAAGGAATGATGAGGTCTTTTTGTCATTTTGAATAGTTGCATTGAATGCAGTTTCTATCTTAGGTACTGAATCTTGTAATTTTTCCACCTCAAAGATAGTTAACTTAGCTAGCAACATCTCTCTATTGAATCCACGAGTCAATAGAATGATCGCCTCAATCGCCTACACTTTGGTATTGTAAATAGGTGTCAAAGATCTCATAATATTTGTGATAATCTCTGCTTTTGTATAAGTGCCTCCTAAATTTCTAATCTCTGTAAAAACTTCTAAAACCCTCTAGGCATAAGTTCTGACATTTTCATCTTCTCACATTTTTAGATTTTCCATCTTTGTCTTCCAGTTTTATAACTTTGCCTACTTGGTGTACTTGTCTTCTTCATAAAGTTCTTCTAGTCTTCCCCAAATTTCATGAGTTGAATCAAGGTCCTTAACTTCTACAAATTTTCCTTCAGATAGTGCACTTATCAAAGCTTCCCTTGCAACCATATTGCAACAGAAATCTTCTTTTCATCATCAGTAGCATTAGGCAAAACATTTTCTACAATAATATTTTCCTTATTCTTTGTAATCATCCAATAATTAGTTCCTAGGAAGAAAAAATGTGTCCTCATCTTGTTCCTCTAGCTATCAAAGTTTTCAACATCAAATTTGGGTCTATCCTTCCTATAATAAGCCATCTTTAGATCACCTCAAGCTTTCAAGCTTTCTCTCTGAGGACCAATATCTTTGATACCAATTATCAGATACAACTGAGAGTGGGGGGGGGGGGGTGAATAATTTGTATGCCATTAATATAAAATTTATGAAAATAGTAAATGTAAATATGAAACATCAAAAATTAACACAGATTAGAACACCAATAATTATTTTTGAGGGAAACCCTATTAAGGGAAAAATCCCGGTGGGGATGAAACCCACAAATAATACACTAGTAATAAAGTATCTCAGTTACAAGATCTTTCCCTGGTAGGAGAAGATAAATAAAACTAGTACAAAGTCTCTTTTAAAAGACAAAATCCTTTCTTCAAGTCAAAAATCCTGTTAGAATTTGATAGGACGACCCTTTCTTCACTCAGAGAAACTTGGCCAATGTCAAGGTTAAATCCACCTTTTGAAGGTTAAACCCACCTTCTAGAACCACTATTCGAATGGAAGTATATAAATATACTGATTACATATAATGAATTTACTAACAATAACTCCTTTTCTAAAATAGTTCTAATGAAGTACAATAATCATACTAGCTACCCTCAATCAACAATTATTGCATCTACATCTTGGCATCCGCACCGTACACACTTCACATCACTCATTTTACTCCTTAAATACAAAATATAAATGATTTATTAGGTTGGAACCAATTAGGCCTTTCCTAATAAAAATGATTTACATAAAATCTTGCCAAGATACACAAAGGATCTTGGACAAACAAATAAAAAACATCATTCCGCTAGCATACTCCGTAATCCATAAATTATCTTTGCACAAGGTAGAACCCTCCACATCCCATAGGTCGGCACAAAATAAAACTTTGCAGGGTCACATGCTACAAGTGACTTCACCATGATCACTGCAACCTCATGTCCACATAAGATGAAGTGCCACATGTCTTCTTCCATGTCCTAATCTCACTAGACATACCTCCATCTTGCATACATGCTCTACTCAAAATTG
Organism: Chamaecyparis obtusa; assembly: GCA_027943335.1. Taxonomy (NCBI): domain Eukaryota; kingdom Viridiplantae; phylum Streptophyta; class Pinopsida; order Cupressales; family Cupressaceae; genus Chamaecyparis; species Chamaecyparis obtusa. Next base: position 65,131 of record BSBK01005562.1, on the reverse strand, counting down.
CAGTGACCATTTCACTATTTTCCTCTACATTGTTTCCAATGTAACTTACTATGACCATATAATCAGATTCTATGATCACATATAATCATTCTAACCATTTTCCAGTAACTAAATAAAATCTCATGGATTGAGAGACGCAACACAAATCATCGCATGCCTTCTACACTCTTACCTGCACTAGGTGAAACATTCTGCTCAACATCTTCTTCACCAGTTTTGTTATTCTTCACAATCATACGTTGACATCAAAGATAACACACAAATGTCAACAACATTCCTAACAATTTCCTAGTTTGAATAAAATGTTTTGTAAAAATTAGTTACCTCAATATTATTCTTTTTGAGTAGAAAAGTGAGGTGCTCAATTTTCTTTTTCATGCATTGATGTTCTTCATGACTAGTTTTGTTACAAAAGGAACATTAAACTATCTCAATATTTAATTTACTTTGTTGAGATGAGTTATCCTTTTTTGACATTATCAATTTTATTTTCTTTCTTACCTTCATTGTCCTTTCTAGTGTTATTTTTCTCTTCTTTAGCATTTTGTTTCTTTTTATTTCCTATAATTAGAGCTTGTGCCTTAGTAGATTTCAAAGTACCCATTTCAATTAACTTTTCTTCTTCGCTTGTAAGATTAGCAATAAAGATATCAAGTGAGGGCATAGTCCATGAGGTACCAAGGGTTGTTTTAGTAGAATAGAAGGTAGAGACAAACATGCAAAATTCAGAACCTATTTTTTAAAGTAAAAAATTGGTTAGTTGATCCTCTTTAGATTGTCAATCCCACAATCTTTTAATTACAACTTCAAAGATTTAAATTTAGCAAATAAATCCTCTAAAGTTCAAAAAATTGAAACGATAAGACGTAGGAGTTCAATTTCCAACTCATGACTTCTAAGTTAATCAATTCTCCCAAATAGTATTTTGAGAGATTTCCAAACTTGGTTGGGTGTTTTCAGGTTGTCCACATGAAATACTAATTTAGGAGATAAATTTTAACATAGAAAGCCAAATGCTATGTCACACTTATTGCAAAAAAATTCTTTTTCCTTAGAAGCATTAGTTTCCTTTTATGTTCCCATTATTACCGTAAAAAAACCTTTATTCTTTAGTACAAGAATGACTTTAAGCTTCCAATCATGATAATTAAAATGAGTTAGGGGTTGCATAGTCACATTACGATCAATTTTTCTAGAGTTAGATTGTTTCTTGTGGAATGTAGAAATGAAGAGCACTTCTTAAGAAAGTGTGCAAACTAGAAAACATAGAAGACCCCCTTGATTATCTTTTTGTTCCCCCTTATTTTTGGCACTTTATAGAAGGATTTCTTTGTAATCAAACCCAAAAAAACATTGAAAATGACACTTTATAATGATGGTGCATGAGTGTGCCCTTTGGATTCATGATGAAAAATACACTTTTACAGATAACAAATTTCAATTTTGAGGTGCTAAGAAAAGATTATGAGCAAATGAATTTTTGCCTCTTTATAAAATTATACCTCCAAAAAAGATTTATGGTGAGAATATTTTAACTTCACCAAAAAAGAATTCCAAATAAAAAAAGATGGTCCAAAGTGAAGCCCCCTTGGGTTGGTAAGAATCAGTGGCTAAAATTCCATATGACCAAGGGCTACAATTCCAAAAAAGTGTCCCCATCCACCATGACATCCCCCCCACAAATTTTTTATGTCATCAAAACATGTCACTTTTTGAGATGAATAGTGCCACAAAAGATTGTATTAAACTTGATGGTCATCACCTTCTTTGTACTCAAAAATTCAAACCCCAAAAAAGGAGTTGCGTCAAACCTCACACCCTATGCATAGAGGGTTGAGGGTAAAGATGAGTTATTTAGGGTACATAATGGGGGGCCAAATTAGACCATCGTGGGAAAGAAGACAATCACAAAGAAGACGTGATGCATGGGGATCCACATAGACCCCCAACAATTACATATGGAGGTCAAGGGGCCTTTCAAAGCCAAATGCATTTGAAACCTTGAAGAAAAGATTTTTCCAAGGGTCAACACACACTGTCACTAGTAGTTGTAGGTTTCTTTACTATGTTTGGATGCACACATTTTTTATGACTAGGCCAATTTCGTCATTCTCACAAACACAAAGTCATCCCATGACTGAAATGAACCCAGTCGATATAGCAATACAACATGCAAATGACCACCAAAGAATACAACATGTAAATGACCAGTGCAAACTATTGAGATAATTCATAGCACCACAACATATAAGTCATAAGCTTCAAGCTATCTTATATTAGCTCTGATACCATGTAGATTTATCCAAGATATGTAAGACATAAAATAAAAGAGCAATAAAAAAATATGAGACCAAATTTGATCATCCATTAACTCTGAAGATAAAAAGTACATATAGGAGGAGTGATTCGGTTGAGTCAGAAGACAAACCCACCACTCAATGAGTTGTGGTGAATTACCTACCATTAAAATAGGATGATATGTCAAAATAGTATCGACTTATCTCTAGACAACTCTTAAATGATGACAACTTGTGTCAATGTCAAATATGCATGATGACTAAATAATCTTAAAAGCCTAAGTGTAATTATATAAAATCAATATACTAACAATATATATATATATATATATATATATATATATATATATATATATATATATATATATATATATATATATATATATATATATATATATCTGTGTGTGTGTGTGTGTGTGTGTACACACACACATATACGTACACACACACACACATGTGTGTGTGTGTGTACATATATATGTGTGTATATATATGTATATGTATATATCTGTATACACACATATGTGTATATATATGTGTATACATATATATGTGTGTGTGTGTATATATATGTGTATACATATTTATATATATATGTGTGTGTGTGTGTGTGTGTATGTGTATATATATGTGTCTATATATATATATCTCTGTGTGTGTGTGTGTGTGTGTTGGCAATTTGGCTGAGTTGGTTACAAAGATGTTGTCATTATGGAAATATATGATCTACATGAATATCATGCAAGTCAGAGAGCTAGTATGTCAGAGCGCAATGCGAAATTGTCTAAGTATGAGACAGTGTTTTTACCAGTGAACCTGGAGATAGTTTTTGTTTGTGATGTTGATTGGCGTAAGTTCAGTGCTTGTGCACTTGAACATAGACTCTATGATGACTATTGAAGACCCATCTCAGAGTGCAAGCCGGTACGGCATGTACAGAAGAAGTTATGACAGTTTTACTTAAGACAGTGTCAAGCCGACATGACAGAATATGAAGACAGAATTGATAAAGAGTTAAGGGATTATTTTGTTTATCAAAATAATGACTTAACAATATAAAAGAATGACATCCTAGATGTTAACCCTTGATTAAAGTTAATTTTAATATGATAGTCGATTGGAAAGTTATTAATCTTAATAACTTGTATAAATGTAATTGTAAATTGTAAGAGAAATATAATGATGAAGTGATATAAATTGAGATATATGATGCATATGTAATAGCAATAGTGAAAGAGTAGAGAAGAGATATTGATGCAAGTAGTATGAGGTTATGTACCTTAACCTTCTTTTGTAATTAGTGAATATTGTACATTACTTGTTTGGGCAGTGGGCTCATCTGGTAATCACATTTTGTACTGCGAACTCCTAATAGGGTTGAGGCTTCTAACAAGGCCTATAGTCCCTTAATCAGGACTGAGACACTATATGCATGTAATAGAGTCCTAACAAGGTCAACATCCTTAACAAGATACTTTTGATTAGTGGATCTTTGTGGGTACCATCCCCACCGGAGTTTTCCCTCGGCCAGGGTTTCCTCAAGAACGAATAATGTGTTATGAGTTCTTTAGTTTTATTGCTATGCATGTTCTTTAGCTTCTTATGTTATGCATGTGTTAAGATAATCTGTTATATCCATAATTGGGAAAAAGTAAAAGTTTGTAGAATATTGATTCACCACCCCTCTCAGTATTCCCTATTTCTAACAATTGGTATCAGAGCTTAGTTACTCAAAAAAAATCATTCAAGGAAAGCCTAGTAGCTTGAGTAAGATCTCTATGGATATGGATCAACTAGAGAAGAATCTTGAAGAAACTCTTGAAAAGATTGACTTGCTTACTATTGAAAAAGACACTTTGAAAAGAAAATATGATGATGCAAAGAACCTCATTGAGAAACTGAAAAACAAGTTGGAAGATCTGAGATCTAAAAAGGAATCCGAAGTTTTTATTGAAGATTGTGATGACAATTTAGAAAAAGAGAATGAGATCCTTAAGCATGAACTAAAGATAGAAAATCTGAAGCTTAGCATGAAAGATGGAAATGGCAAGAATGAAGAAAATCTAAAATCTGAGAATGAAAGTCTAAAGACTGAAAATGAAGGACTAAAATCTAAACTTGGTAAAGTAACATCTCAACTTAAGAAAGTCAATTTGTAGTATGATGAACTTGAGAAATATGATAAAATTGTGAAAGGTGAACTGACTCAATCCAAACAACAACTTGAAAGGCTATATTCAACTAGGGAGAAGATTGATGAACAAATATCTTATCAAAAACCATTCTATGATAAGACTAGTTGTGGATTCAACACTTTTAAAGAAAATGAAGAAAGCAAGGAACCAGATCTGAAAATATCTGAAAGCATAGATGAGAAGAAGTCTTATGAGATTAACAAGTCTGAAGATACACCTAAAGAAGAAGAATCACCTAAGAAAGAGGAATCACCCAGAGGTATGCATAGAGAATTCAAAGGTAGATGTTTTACTTGTAATACTATTGGTCATATGAAGAGAGATTGCATAGGTAAGCAATTCAAACCTCTTAATGGTTATTGTTATAATTTTCATGGTTTTGGACATAGAGCTATTGAATGCAGGAAACCTAAATTTATTAACAATAATGATGGTAGTAGAATGTTTAGGAATACTAACAATGCAGATAAGAAACTTACTGAAGATATGAACAGAAGAAATGGAGTAATATGTTATAGATGCAACAAGGTTGGACACATTGCTAGAAACTGCAGATCACAAATCAATCAGCCTGGACCAAGATATGGAAATAATGGAATTGTTTGTCAGATATGCAACAAGATTGGACATACAACAAGGTTTTGCAGAATAAACAATAGAGTTTTTCATCCTAATCCTAATCCCAAAAATCATGCAAGAAGAAATGAAGATGCAAGTAACAGTCAGAAAGGATGCTATAGTAATTCAGATGAAGTGAAGTTTATCAAAAGCACAGATTATGGAGACATATTCAACATTGAAGGTAATCAAGAAGGTGAAGCATTAAAAGGTAAGAATGAATCTTTACCTGACCCATCTCAAAGTACTTAATTTATGAAAATTACAGTAGAATAGGAACTTAGATTAGTGTAGAAGTAGATATATGATGAACTAAGTCTTGCACAGTTAATGCAAGGTAGTATATGATGTTCTAATGCTATGGTTAAGAGCACAAAGAAAAATATTATGTTTTGCAAGATTGCAAGAAGTTTTAAGTTTTGCAGGATAGTAGAATTAGCTTTTTGGAAAGAAGTGGCAAAAGAATTGAATGCGATGTCAGATCTAAGATTGAATTAATAACAGGTCATGATCAATATTATTTGATCATCAAAGAGAATTCAAGTGTTAAGGAGATCAAAGAGCAGTGATTGGAAGCATTTTGCAAGGATTTGGAGAAGAATTTTGTGTCGAATCTACGCAAGCCCTAAAATCGTGAAATCAAGGTATTTTACTTGACAGATCTTTAAATCAGTGAAGGAATTAGAAGAAATCATGGATGTTTTTATAATTCACAATGTCAAAGATAAAAATAGGCCTAAGTTGAAAAGGGAACCAGTAGAACCCTTGGAAGATGATCCTAGGTTAGTTTTATCATCCATACTAGATGGAGTTTTACATCTAGAGAATGTTAAAGGTTATCTTGGATGCAAACTAGAGACTATCAGTGATAGTGATTTCACCAAGGAATATCAGAAGATCTACAATTAGGACATGACATTGAAAGAAGGATATGAACATTTGAAAGATAATGAAATCATTAAGTATGCATTACAGTATGAATTTGACAATGAAGAATGTACTAAGATAATCTTAAGCATAATTCATAATGAGAAGTTTTGGTTAGAAAATAGAGTGATATATATATCACGTCTGATTTTATTCATGAAGTCACTGGACTATCTAAAACTGGAGCCATTCCTTTAAATGAGAAGAACATGAGGAAAACAGTCATAGACAACACAAATTCATCCTATAATGGTTGAGGAATTGTGATTAGTAAGATTCACCAAGATGATGTCATATATTTATGCAAGATCCTAACCACTAAGTTTTGTGCAAATTCAAGAGAGGATGACATGGTAGCTGGAATGATACATGCAACTTATCTGATGTGTGTTGACAAAGTACAAGTTGATATGTGTGAGATTCTGAAAATTCAACTATTTGAGAATTTGGAATTGATTAAGAAAATTAAGTATACACAGTTTAGATTCTCATCCCTAATCACCTATATGTTTTTTCATCTACTAAGAAGATTTCCTTACACCATTGGAAATGACTAGAATGATGGCCAAACTATAATGGAAAGGATTAACCTAGTATACAGAAGGCATGTTATTGATAAAGTGAATGAGAGTGCGGTATTGGTAATAAAGACATTTCAGGATATATTATCTAGCAGATCAAGGATCCCATAGTCTCTTGTGGAGAAGTATAAAAATGAGATATGTTTCATGGTTGACACTAACTTTACCTACATTGAAGCAGTAGAACCTAGAAAAGATTTCATAGACCCTCTTGGCTATGAGATATCTGAGGTAGAGAAAGAAGGATATGTGAGTAGGTTACTTAAGTGCAAGTTGGAAACTCACTATAACAGGTTTGGAACCTTTGAGGAGAACTTCAACTCTGCAAAGACCTTAGTTGAAGAGAAACAGTCAAAGAAAAGAGTTGAAAGCACTATCAAGAAAATTCTAAAAGATACAAGGATGACTGAGCATGAATTATTGGTAGCAAAGCAAACAGAAGCAGCAATCAGAGATATTGGACAAAAAGAAGTTTTTTCTATTCCACCTTTATCATCAATTGCAGCACAACGAGAAGAAACACAAGTTAAGGTGAAAGTGGAAGAAATTGAGAAGGATTAGGAAGCAAAGATATCCACTAGATCCACTTCCTCCACACCTAGTAAAAGAGTAAAAGAGAGTGCTATTGGACTGGGTAAGAGATAGAAAACATTAGTGCAACTAGTTCGAAGGAAAATTGCAAAAATCAAAGATGATGGCACTTTTATTAAGAAGAAAACTTGGAAATCTAAAGTTGAGAAGCTTAATGAGCGGATCATTTAGGATGGAGACTTTACAAGAATGAATAAGTATTATTAACTTTATGATTATGCAGAGAGATTAAATCTGGAAAATGCAGTGGTAAAGCATATGATTTTGTTTGATAAGAAGTTTGATATAATTTAGGGTAAGATACCTAATGATTTGTACAATAAACTTGTGAATAGGAAGAAGAGAGCATCAGAGGAAGACACGGCTATTAGAGAAAATCTTGTAAGAAAGCTTTGTGTAGTAAAAGATGAAGCACACTTTAGTCAGATCATGAAAGCTTTAAGCACCCATTTGAGAACCAAGAAGATAACCATTCAGATTATGGGAGGCAGATATGAAGAAGTTAATTCAGAAACAGAGCAAGCAATTATCAAGGTTATGTCAGAAAATGTTGGAGAACCATCAGTTGCAGTAGAGCAAGTAGGTGAAACAAAACAAGAGGACATTCCCTCTCCACTAGCCATTAACATTGAAGATAAAGTCATATATGTAGAAGGAACGAAGATCACCTTGGATACTGATGATAATGTATTCAAGAATCTAGAAAACATTGTTGACAATTTGTCTTTTGAAGAGAAAGAAACTACCAAAGGAGAAGAGAAAATAGAGACCATAGTTGTAGAACCCTCAGTGATAGAAAAACAAGTACCTATTCCCACTAAAGAGGATATCAGTCTTACTCTTGAGACTGGAAAGAAGAATTAGATTGGATCTATGATTGAGCATTTGGGAAAGGAAGTAGACGATGATGATCAGATGGAATTGATCACATCTTTGAACAAGATCATTGGTAAGAACAAGAAAGTAAAAAGTCTTGAAGGATGCCTGAAGGAACTTATTGAGAAGTTACAAGGCATTGTAACTACACAAATTACAGAAGCTGACCCTCTGGAGAAAGAAAAGAAAGTGATAAAAAATTTTGACAATGAATTCACAAATCTATCTGATATAGCAAAAGTGAAAGCTCAAGCAGCCTATGAGGCCAAAATGCTTTTGAACATTAGCCAGAATATCAAGAATGATATCAAAAATCTTGATATCTGTATAAAGGACTTGAACAAGAATTTGGAAACAGAAAAATCTTTGTACATCCAGTGTACAAAATCAGAGACCTTGGTAGCAGAAGAAGATCAGAAGATGAAAATGAAGGAAGCAGAAATTCAGAATGAAACTAACCTTCTTTCTAGCCCTAATGTGAAGGTATTTGATGTTGAGAAGAAAATTCATAAGTTATATGATGAAATCAGAATTTTGCAAGATGAAAAAGATAGGAAAATGAAAAGATTCACTCTTTTAAGAGAGCATACTTCTATGAAGTTGAGTATTATTGAAGAGAAATTGGAAGAATGTCTTTCAGCTAAGACATATTTTCAAAACTTTAACTTTGAGAATCTCCAAGCATGTGAAATAGCATCTTATGGATTGAGCGCAATACTCAATGTGGTATATTCTATTAAGAAATCATGGGAGGAGTTAAGAGGCTATAAAGGTTGATTTTACAGGCCTACCGGCTTTGCAATATTGAATTAAAGTATAATCTTTTGTGAATATAGTTTTGTAACCCTCCTTACCTTTATTTTCTCATTGTTGTCAAAGGGGGAGAGATATATAGCAGAAAATTGATTAAAAAATGATAAGGATTGATGCTCTTAGGGGGAGTACTGTATTAGAGATAAGTTTTTTTTTGGAGTTATAAGGATAGTATATATTTTATACTATGGCCACAGTTTTGAGATTTTGAAGTTGTAGACTTAGCCAATTTTCTCATATGTTGCCACCAATGACAAAGGTGGAGATTGTTGGCAATTTGGCTGAGTTGGTTACATAGATGTTGTCATTATGGCAACATATGATCTACATGAAGATCGCATAGGTCAGAGAGCTAGTATGTTAGAGTGCATTGCGAAATTGTCTAAGTATGAGACAACCTTTTTACCAGTGAACCTGGAGATAGTTTTTGTTTGCGATGTTGATCGGAGTAAGTTCAATACTTGCGCACTTGAACATAGACTCTATGATGACTATTGAAGACCCATCTTAGAGTGCAACTTAGTACGACATGTATGGAAGAAGTTATGATAGTTTTACTTAAGATAGTGTCAAGCCGACAGGACAGAATATGAAGACAGAATTGATAAAGTGTTAAGGGATTATTTTGTTTATCAAAATAATGACTTAACAATATAAAGGGATGAGATCCTAGATGTTAACCCTTGGATAAATTTATTTGTAATATGATAGCTGACTGGAAAGTTATTAATCTTAATAACTTGTATAAATGTAATTGTAAATTGTAAGAGAAATATAATGATGAAGTGATATGATGCAAGATATATGATGCATATGCAATAGCAATAGTGAAAGAGCAGCGAAGAGATATTGATGCAAGTAGTATAAGGTTATGTACCTTAACCTTCTTTTGTAATCAGTGTATATTGTACATTACTTGTTTGGGTAGTGGGCTCATCTGGTAATCACATTTTGTATTGCCAACTCCTAATAGGGTTGAGGCTTCTAACAAGGCCTATAGTCCCTTAATCAGGACTGAGACACTATAGACATGTAATAGACTCCTAACAGGGTCAACATCCTTAACATGATAATTTTGATTAGTGGATCTTTGTGGGTACCATCCCCACCGAGGTTTTCCCTTGGCCAGGGTTTCCGCGAGAACAAATAATGTGTTATGAGTTATTTAGTTTTATTGCTATCCATGTTCTTTAGCTTCTTATGTTATGCATGTGTTAAGATAATCTGTTATATTCATAATTGGGTAAAAGTAAAAGTTTGTAGAATACTGATTCATCCCCCCCCTCTCAGTATTCCCTATTTCTAACAATATGTGTGTGTGTGTGTAACAATATATATATATATATATATATATATATATATATATATATATATATATATATATATATATATATATATATATATATATATATATATATATATATATATATATATATATATATTGTTACACACACACACACACACACACACACACACACACACACATCCCTCCCTGCCCCTCTCTCTCTCTCTCTCTCTCAACTCTTTATCTCTCTCTACCTCTATCTATTACTCTATATGTATTTCTACCTCTTTATCTTATTTCTATATCTTTGTTTCTAACTCTATCTTCATCTCTCCCCATCTATATCTACACATCTTGATTTCTCTCTCCCTTTTCCTCTTCCCATATCTTCATATCTATATCTTTTTGTCTCTTTACATCTATCTATATATCCTTATCTCTCCATCTCTCTCCACCCCCAATATCTATTTCTCCCTTTACCTTTATATTTCACTTTTTATCTCTATCTTTATCTTTCTATCTCTTCCTCTCTCATTTTTATCTAAACACTCCCTCTCTATGTATTTATCTCTTTCATTTCTATCTACATGCTTCCTCCTCCGAATCATGGAGCTTGATTATCTTTCTAAGTCAGAAGTTTTGTTTGAAGAATGTTTAGATCCCTCTAAGTGGATGCATAGTTGGTTTAAATCTATTCACTTCTCCATTGAGATCTTTAATTGCACACACGTCATCATCATTTGATAAATGGTTTACCAATTTATTTCATAAATTACACAAATACATGCAAAAACTGACTAATTTTTTTCCTAATTGAGTTTCCACACCAAGGTGCGATTACTAGTATTAATTTATATTTAAACAAATACATAAATCATTATATATTATCTATCTACCAACTACACAACAAATACTATTACTCTAATACTACAAATGCAAGTATTGGCCAGTATGTGGCACTTGTCCAACCTTAATGTCATTTAAGAGCAAATTTATTGTGATGGACTATATTTGAAATAAAGATGTTTGAATGGCTATAACTGCAATTCTACTATTATTTTCTATTATTCAAGCATAATCATTATGAATATAATTTTTCTAATTTAAATTATACGTTATGAAAATCAACATATGAAAATAACTTGAAAAATGTGAAATTCATATAAATTTTATTATCTTATTAAAATATAAATTCTCTGATGTGGAAAGATAGTACGAAGAAAGATTAATATCCTAAGAAATTTTATAAATAAAAACTTTGGAGAAGCAATCAATTGAGAGGGAGTTGTATGGAATGGAAGTATAATTTGGTTGAAATGAAACCTACAAAGTGAACTTGTTCATAAACTTTAAAAGTCAGAGAAAAGAATTAAAGAGAAGTCATTACCCTGAACGATTCCTTGTAACTAAAATATTTTTTACCGAATTCTGTCTTGGAAAAGAATCTGTGAAAAGCTATGTTGTACCCAGAAAGAAAAGCATTAAAACATAAAGAATTTGTGCGTGTATAACAAAGAAAAAGGGGAAAGAAAAGAACTCAACTTTTGGTTGAGTTGGGTGTAAGGAATGATTGTACTCTAAAGAAAGACCTTAATAACGTAAGATGAAAACCTTGAAATTGTTTGAAATATCAAATATAATCAAAGAAATAATAGTGAATGCGATAACTGACACTAAAATGAATTCTCGCCAGAAATTTATCTTGGAAACAAGTAATCAGTAAGCCATCTACCTTCCATTTTGTCGAACTGATGTAATTCTTGTTCTAATACAACAATAAGATTTTAATAATGAATATTATAATCTATATTCGTACATCGAATAGCAAAACAAACCTACTATAATATAAAGTCCAGATAAAAAATGGATTCACTATGCAAGAATGAAACTGGAGCCAAGTTACTTTAAATATAGATCACGTAAGCTAACACAAGCTTGGATAAAGGAGATGCTTTAAGTAAACAAAGAAGACATTACAGCATTTGATAATCACCTTTATCAGCGATTTGATATGGTTCTTTTTTCAAAGTAGAAAACATAGCTTGAAGGATACGTGCTCTGTGTGTATAGATGTGAAAAGCCATTAAATGAATCAGATAGCATGTTATTTTTTATCCAAGGTGCTTAATATCTAATAAAGAACAGTTGTTTAAGCTCTTCCATTATAAACTCATGGTGAAATCTTTAATAAAGAACAGTTGTTTAAGATCTTCCTTTAAATCCATCTGAGTTACTTAATTTCTTGAATAAAGAACAGTTGTTTAAAAGCTCTTCCATTATAAACTCATGTGAGGTGGGTGAAATCTTTAATAAAGAACCGTTGTTTAAGATCCTCCTCTATAAACCCATCTGAGTTACTTAAAATCATGAAGAAAGAACAGTTTTTAAAGCTCTTCCATTACGAACGCATCTGAGGTGCTTAGAATCTTGAATAAAGAACAGTTGCTTAAGGTCTTGCACTACTAACCCATCTTAGTTTCTGGTTTTCTCTTGGCTATTGATCTCCCTCTCTTGAAGGTATGTAATTTGATATATCTGCAAAAACTAACGAAAATTTATCAATCGCCATGTTTTGAAATATCTAAACGCTCACGTGAGATATCAAATAGCATGAAAATTAAAATTATGTTATCACTCGAAATCTTATTGAAGACATAACTGATCTATTTCTATTTTTACATGTTATTTATTTTAACTCTTATTTCAAATGAGATATCTAAATAAATTAAAGTTTAATTCAAGAATATCATGTATGCCAATTTTTATAGAGTGGTATTTATGTCAACTTTAAGTTTAGATTAGTCACCTGAATAAATCAGAGCTTAAGGAGTTCTTAGACAGTGACACTTATGTCAACTCTCAATTTAGATGAGCCACCTAAACAAATCAAAGCTTAAAGAGATCTTATATAGCAGTCGCTTATATGCCAACTCTCATTTGAGATGAGCCATTTGAACAAATCAAAATTCAAGGAGTTCTTATATCATGGGACCTATGCCAACTCTTATTTCAGATGAGCCACCTAAACAAATTAAATCTTAATAAGTTCTTACATAAGGGCACCTCCACCAACACTCATTTCAAATGAGCCAGTTAAACAAATCAAAGTTTGAGTTCTAAGATAGTGGCATCTATGCCAAGTCTCATTTCAGATGAGCCATCTGAACAAATCAAAGTTTAAGGACTTCTTACATAACAGTACCTATGCCAATTCTCATTTCAGATGGGCCACCTGAACAAATCAAAGCTTAAGATGTTCTTCAGATGGACCACCTAAACAAATCTAAGCTTAAGAAATTCTTACATAGCACACCTATAAAAATTCCCATTTCAGATGAGTCATCTGAACAAATCAAAGCTTAAGGACATCTTACATAACAGCATCTATACCGATTCTCATTTCAGATGAGCCACTTAAATGAATCAAAACTTGAACAATTCTAACAAAATTACACCTATACCAGCTCTCTTTCAAATAAACTAACTAAACAAATCTGAAGTTAAACAATTCTTATAAAACAGCACCTACGCTAACACTCATTTCAGATGAGCCACTTAACAAATCGAAACTTAAGTAATTCTCACATAACTATAACAAATCGAAACTTAAGTAATTCTCAGATAACTATACCTATGCCAACTATACCACTTAACAACTTAAAACTTCGACAATTCTTCAATAATACCCTATGCCAACTCCCATTTTAGATGAAACAGTTAACCAAATCAAAGTTTAAACCAATAGGACATGTACACCATCGCTCAAACATTGGGTAGCGCATTTCAACTGCTGCACTAATATATTTGGCCAAGAATTCAGATTTCTGGTTTGAAATATGGGGATTCTTAAGACAGATACTCAAGTACCCAAAACATCAAGGGAATTTTTCTTATGACATTCTTGAAAGAATTAGATTTCTCTACTACTCGCTCCGGCATGTATTTCTCTCTAAATTAAACAAAGAAAACTACAATAGCCACTTAACTGGTTCTGACCTCAAAACTATGATTTTATTAGTGAGCTCAAACAATTTTTTTTCTTCTTTTTCTTTTTAAAATCTTTTTAGTTGAAACGAACTAGCTGAAGAAAGAAAACCCATATAAATTCTGGACAGAAATGAGAAACTAAAAATACACAATTGAAATCAGTCATCTGTCTTACAATTCAGGGCACAGGGATCTTTATCCCTATCAATTCGAGCGGATCCGCACTCATGAGTGCCGAGACGGTTTCAAGCGCAGTTCCAAGTCCGCAGGAAGCAGAGTTCTGGCCTCGGATGATCCAACCCAAGTGCTCAAATTATCTGCATCTGCGCTTCCCTGAGAAGAAGAAGTTTCGTTACACTCATTGAAGCAGCACCCACGAGCCGCCTCTGCGGCCGCCAATTGAATATCCCGCGGATCCAACGAAGAAGGCCGAGGGAAAGTGCCCACCAAATCCGGAAAATTAAGCAAAGCATTGGCGCCCTTTAAACTGTAAGCCGCCACGTCGTGAGCTCGAGCCGCCATTTGGGGAGTATCGAAAGTCCCCAGCCATATTCTTCGCTTGTTCTTCGGTAGCCGAATCTCAGATACCCATTTTCCCCAACTCCTTTGACGAACGCCTCTGTACGTTTTACACTTGCCCGTATTTTTCTCTTCGGCGTATTTTTCTCTTCCTGCTACCTGCTTAATCGAATTGGTCTCTTCCATTGGCTTGTTGCCAATCATACATCAGCTTCAGAGGCGAAGGATAATAAAAACTAATGTCATACCTCTGCATTTAAACCAGAGTCAAATACCACAGTGGACTTAACCTAAACCTAAACCTAAACCTAAACCTGATGTAGCTCCTGTAAGCTGTGTGTTTTATGGGTAAAACTAGAAAACCCAGTTATATTTTATTAAGATACTTTGAACAGCTTTCTATGCTTGGCCTTTCGAGTGATTAAGCTTTTAATTTTGCTGGCGATCTTATCAGATATTATGACGCAAATGTCCTTCAGTGTCTGGGTGTGCCATCATTTTCCAACTGAAGGCTCGGCGCATTTGTTGCAGCTCGGACACCTTGACGTTGACAGACAAGTCATGTTTTCACTTTTTCGGTGCGATAAGACTGCTGACTTCTTCCTCTGGTAAAGTTTGCTTAGTGGATTGGGTGCTCATTGTGGTCTCATTCTGTTGAGTCGGCTGCCTATAGTACTTCACCCGTGATTTCCAGGGTGGTTAAGACCTTCCAATATAGATGGTGAATTGGGGAGTTAGGGTTAGGAAATTGTGGGAAAGCTATTTCTTTGTATAAATGCTTTGTATCACATGGATTTTGGTTTGTTTTGAGCACGACAAAAATGAACTCAAAATATGATATTTGAGAATAGAATTTGTCATTTTTTTGGTAGATTATATAGTACCGTTTGATATTTTGACATTAAATCTACTTAAAGTTTAACGGTCTAATATTACACATAATTATAGTAATATTCAATCTAAACCAAATAGATAAAATAATGCAATTCTAAGGTCCACGAATATTATCAAAGATTATTAAGTATTATTCAATGGTGCTCCTCCAAGAATATTACATCTAGAATAAGAAATAATTTTATTTATTTTTTAATAAATTGAGAAGTTTATGGTAGAAATTTGTGGGAAAAATATTTTTATAAATATTTTGGATCATATAGTTGGTGTTTGGTGTGTTTTGAGGACGACAAAAGCAAATTGGAAGTATGATTGAGTATTGAATTTGTCTTCCTTATCTTAATGTTGCATCATATAGTATAATTTGACATCTCCCAATGAAATCTTTGAACAAATTTATCAAGAGAAAAATTAATTTAAAATTAATTTTTGTTTTTCTCATCTTAATTATGCATTACACATATGTTTTATTATTTGATACATTAATGCAAAAGATTTTGTAAAGATTTCTATTAGAAGTTTACCAAATCAATAGTATACCTAATTATATTAAAATTCAAAGAAGACAAAAAATAAGACAATACAATTATTAGATCATGAATATTATTAGTAATTGAAATTTTTTTTGAGAAATTACTTGTTTCTTGTGAGGGAAAGAATACTAATGGATAGATTTGTTGCATTCAATTTTTTTTATTAGATTAAAAGTCCAATTTCTACCAGTGTCAAAGTTTTGCTTATCTTTTTCTTGTAAATTATATATTCAACACATTTAGTTTATTTGATTTATTAATAGTTGAATGACATGAGAACTACAATATGTATCATGATAGTCGCTTTCTATTGGGACCTATGGTAGAGTAGATTAATATAAAAAAGAATTTTAGCTTTAGTATAATTACACTAGTGACTTTAAAATTATTGCATCTTATTAAATGATATTTCTAAGATGGATGTGATTGTGTGAGTTTTTAACATCAACATTTCAAATCACACTCTATGATCTATCATCTTTTGTATCCTTGAATTCTCACATCCTAGTGATGGATCATGGAATATGATTTGAAATGTTGATGTTAAAGATTCAGACAATCATATTCAAAAACATAACTGTAGCATTGTTATTGATTGTGGAAATATTATATCATTAATTTCTAATATAAATAAATTTATAGATTAAGATAACTTAAGTTGAATGCATATATATTATCCAAACAAAATTATCCCTAATGTCATACTTTTAGTGGTTTGAATCTTGGTGGATAAAATGGTCTAGAAATAAATCACCATCACCACATGTGTTCAATTAATTGAGCTTTAATCCTTTGGTTAGCCACTAAATTTTGATATAATAACTACTATAATCATGATAAAATATGTCATCCCTTGTTAACTTGAATTATATTTCCCCTTCCAATACTCATAGTTTTTTATTAAGGTAAAAAAAGGTTTTGAAGGGACTAGAAATCCTTTAACAAAAGGTCCTAATAGATAAAAATTTTAAACATTACAAACCAAGATTAACAACTATCCATAAATAAAGAGAAATAGACCCAAAAGTAAAGAGAAAATGAAAAAAAATATAGAAACAAAATCCTAGAATAAAGCACAAAGAACTAAGTCAAGGTCTTTAAGGTATATGCCAACTTAGCATCAAGCATGTTCATGCTTTGACTCAATTTTTGAGCTTTTGCATATCCTAAGGAATTTTCTCAAACTTCCTTTCCAAGTTAGTTCTCGTCCTCTTTCTCAGCCCTATAGAATCTTCCTGACCCTTATCTTTGTTCATTTCTAGGTCAATAATTAATTTATCCTAATAGGCGTTCTCCAACTTTCTCACCATGGTGTTCATGGTCTCGGTAGTCAATTGATGAGTTTGTGACTTGTGTTCATGATATTCTAAAGATAATCCTTGATTTTGTCCAATACTCACATTTATATATGCTTCTTTATGATGTAGAGCCTTCCACAACTTAGCATATCTTATCCCCTAAACACACACTAATATCTCTTAAGGATGGGGTTTACATGAAAGACTCCACACCCTAAGACAAGTTCTCCAAAAAAATCCATGATGTCCACCCTAAACATCCCTATAAAATATAAGAAAAGGATTAATGGTTCCTTCACAACATATTCCTTCCCACTAAGGGTCTATGGGCCTCTTTTGACATCAACTCACCCTCAAAAGGGTTCAAAAAACCCAAACCATTTATTAGGTAAGTTTTCTCAACACTCCTAATGTCACTCGCTTCACAAAATCCTTCTAAGGCTAGTAGCCCTAACAAACTAATTTTGAGGACATAATCCAATTTTCCCTCAAAGGACTAACCAAAAAAAATTCATTTTCGAATACCCTTTTTGGATCTAAACAACCTCTTAAAGGGGTTTCTTGTGGCTCTCACTAAAAAGGACTCAACCATGCAATTGATCAGATACCTAATGGGGTAATGAGGCCTTGGTTTAAAAAGGAACCACCCTTACCACTCATTGTTCCCCAAAAAAATGACTTGAGCATCAAGGGGCAACCAAAACATCACTAAATCCAAAGGTAATTCCCTTTTTCAACACCCATTGACCAAAACTTCAACATGTACAATCAGACAACAGGTAGCCACATCTAAATGTCCACCTAGGGCATCAAATTTCCACTCAATCCATGCATCTGCACAACAAAATATTTTGAAATCTTAAATTACATGGGCCTAAATTTTACTCCACAGAGAATCATCAAATTCTAATGGTGGATATACAAGTTATGGCCATTTCAACTAGACAACCCTAGAATTGTGGGCTTCTCAAACTAGTGCACAAGAAAAATGCACAACTTCTATTGTAGAACACTTCAGTTCACCAAATCACTTGAAAATGAAATATATAAATATGGATAAAATTATTCAATTAGTCTGAGACCCCAATTAATTTGTACATGTCTGTACCATGAACAAAACATTCATTTTGCAGGAAATTTGAACAGTTATTATTGTTTGTAATCCTTCAAAATCCATACAATTATCTCCCCTTCCAAAAATGAGGTGCAAGGATAAAAATATCCATCCTCAATAGTTCCTAAATACCATTTGAAAGTTGGAAGCCGTTGGGAACAAAATACACAAGTTGACAAGAAATGTTGTCAAAATGCAAAATTGCATTATTGACAACATTTTCAATGTTGCTCAAAAAATTGCCTTCTTCTAGAAACTAGACCCCTCAAGACATGACTCTTTAGTAATTTATTAAAAACATCAAAAAAATCCTAGGACTCTAAAACCCTTAAGAAGCATAACTACTACCGCTTGTCTCATATGTCTGTAGTGGCTTATAAGATACCATTCCAGGACATTGAGTTGCATATTGAGGAAAATCGTTATTATAAACATGAAAATAAAACATAAACATGTATTCCTAAGTCCTCCCTCGCATCCTTCATGCATTCCTTCATCAACTTTGATCAGGGGTGGATGCTCCTGCACCATACTCCTCAGGAGAAGAAATCTCAAGCCCACTTGAGATGAGGTGTTGAAAATATGCACCATGAGCTTTGATCTATTGTTCACTCATCCAAACTACTTCTGAATCAGGCTTACCTTTCCATTTCATGAAGCATTCCTCGTATTCTCTATTTCTATTCTTCTCTTCCATTCTAGTGTCTAAGATCTTGTGTAAGGTAGGAAGATCTTGTTTTGGGATATCATTATATACAATGGCTTCTTGTATTTGGTAACTATTAATTACATCAACATTACACTTATATGGGGTTAAATTATAAACATTGAAAATTGGAGACAAACCAAGGTCAGGAGGAAGATGGATTCATATGCATTTGGTCCACACTTCTTGAGAATTGGGCAGGGCCCAATCTTCCTTTTAATATAATTTTTATACCTACCCTTTAGAAGTTTCTCTTTCTTTAGATGAACCCATACTAAGTCCCCAACACTAAACTGAGTGTCTCCCTTCTTTTTGCCAGCATCGTATTTATACTTCTTTGTAGATTGTTGAAGTTTTGACTTTACTTGGTCATGTACTTCTTTGATGGCTATTGAAAAGGATTCTCCATTTGTAAGTAGACACTAATAGGATCTCCTTGATGAAAATCCCTTAATTCCAATACACCTCTAGGATGTAGACCATAGACAATCTAAAAGGGTAATATCCGAGTACTTCTATCCAGTATGTCATTATAGGAGAACTATACTTGAGACAACACCACATCCGACTTCTCACCATGATGTCTAGTTAAGCATCTCATTAGGTTTCCTAATGACCTATTGACCACCTTAGTTTGGCCATCGGTATGAGGGTGGTATGCTAATTAAAAGGCCAATTAGTTCTAAGCTTCGACCAAAGTGTTCTCCAAAAGTGTCTAATGGATCTAACATCTATTTTTGATACAACAGTCAAAGGTAATCCATTTATCCTAACAATTTCTTTGAAGAATAGGTCTGCAACATAGGAAGCACCACAAGAAGTTTTGCATTGAAAGAAATGAGCCATCATACTAAATCTATCAACTACCACAAACACACTGTCATAGCCCTTCTTTGTCCTAGGAAAACCTAATACAAATTCGATGCTCACACTTTCCCATGCCCTTGATGGGATGGGAAGAGGTTGACACAAACCTGGATTAGTAATTTCCCCTTTTCTTTTTGACAAATTACACAAGACTCAACAAAATTTTTGATCTCTTATTGCATCCTTGTCCAAAAGTAGTTTTTGTTACATAACTGAGAGAGGGGGGGTGAATCAATTAAGTCTAGTTATCCTACAATCCCAAATACTCCCAGATGTATAAAATAATTCTTTCAAATCAATTAATCAACTCAATAAAACTTTAACTTGTGCCTTTCTATTCATTAATCGAATACTAGTAAATTAACTAACTATGCATATACCAATCAAACCAGTAATTGTAATGTGTAAAGAAAAATATCAATCATCACATCCATACACATATAATACTTTGATTTTTAATGTGGAAACCCTATTAGGAGGAAAACCACTTGGGACTGGTACCCAAAAATAATTTCACTCTTCTAAAGTGAGCTCAATTAAGAGCCAACCCTATTAAAGGTTACAATAACACACTGTAAGGTGTGACCTGGTTAGATGATTTATCACTAACAATTCTCCATGACCAAACATTTATTATTGGGTCAAAAAGAAAACAATCAACATTCATTGAATGTCATAATGAAATATAAAAGACTTTTAAGTCCCACTCAATTAAGAGATTTATCAGTAGAAATGGTTAAAATGCAAAAATAAATGATCTAATTCAAATACATCTTTCTTTTGCATATTTTTGGATCTATGCTAAGATCAAAATACCTATGGCCAATATACTCAATTCAATTTCTTCGTATCCTCCAACTCTATTCTGCATGGTTAATTCCTTTCTCTATCACTTGATGTTGTTTGCAAAATTGCTTAGTTTTATCTTCAACCTATTTGATCAACTTCACATGAATGAAAGCTTTCCACGTGCATTCTAGAATTAATTATAAATCTCGTGTCTCCTTTTATAGACATAATAAACTTTTTTATTTCCAACCATAGATTTTGTCTCTTGATATTCACTGTTAATTTTCCTTTTTCAACCTTCCTCAGAACTTGTGTCTGTAAAACGTTTCATTCTCCATCATCTGATTATCCTTGAATTTTGTTAGTCATTTGATCATCATAAAAAACTTTATCTTTAACCTCAAAATCATCCAAAATTGTCCAGCTCATCATCTTTAGTCGACATTCATATGTTTCACTTATTTATTTCACTCGATCAATATCGTGATGCGTCGGTGACCTCTAACTCGGTTAACACTATACTCAGTATACACTACACTTGCTCGAGGTGTACACTATTTCAACTCGGTGTATACTAAGTTCTTCACTTACCGACCACATAAAATTGTTCATTCTTGATCTTTAATTCATAACAGAATTATGTAATACAATAAAATCACTAACATAATGTCATAGACTTATTAATAAGTTACCCAATGAATACCATATTGTTGGCATTGTAATATATTTATAATTATAACCGTCACCGGCTATTCGAGTTTCATGTAACTGTTCCATTATTGTGGTTCTCTATAACTATTCCTCATTGTATAAATTTTCTCTAGTGATGAATAAATATTATCGAATATTTTATCCTCTAACTCTCTCATGTGATATCAGAGCTAACAAACAAATTAGAACTACTCTCTTCATATGCATTAAGGAAGGAACCGATAGTGAAGTTGTTGTGTAGAATGAGATTAGATTAGTTGTTGTTTAATTGCTGCGTAGATTGGATTGGATTAGCCTCTTTTCAATTACTACGTAGATTGGATTAGCTTCCTGTGACATGATTAGCTTCCTATGATTAGGTCCTGAAATGCTTGTGATGTGCTAAAATGTCTTTGATGTTCGGGTGCTTTGAAACACCTTTGATGTCTATGATGTAATGTTATTCTAGTGATTGGTAGGCGTACAAGAAAATTAGAGTAAGTTGGAGAGTGTGAAGTAACATATACATTATTGTAAGGTGACATTGGAGATATGTACACTATAGTCGGGCGCAAAAAGGAATAAATTGCTGGCATAGTACACAATGTGATGACTAATAGATGAGAAATGTGAAATGGATTTTTGCGAGTGGGTAGAGTAGTATATGATAGCTTTTTCAAACTAACACTAGAGTAGTAGGTTCTTTTTTCTTATCTTTAGCATTTACAAATAATGAATAACAAATTGAGTGAGTTGTTTACCGAAGGTAGCGTAGACAAGGCATTAAGGTAGAAAATGGATGTTGAAATGTTGATGTCCATCATTTTCAATGATTTCTTTATGTTTCCATTATGAAGAATGACTATTAGGAGTGTGGTATCAATTTATGGAGTAGTTTGGAAAAATACAAGACAAATAAGAGTGAAAATTAGTGATCTTTCCCCCGATGTTTGGAGTGTGGTATTCATTGTGTTTGAGAAAAGCTTGAGAAAGGAATGTGTGAGGTAAACAAAAGGAATCTAAAAGTGCAAAGTATCATTTCTTTTGTTGGTTGTTTATAGTCTCATGAAATAGTGTATGCTTATGGTAGTTAAAGGTTGTTACTAAAGTCTCTTTCAAATTTGCTAAAAGGTTATTTTTGAGAGTGATTGTAATGAGGTTCCAAGGGCATATTGTCATTTGAGTTTAATTAAAATATTTAGGGTTTATCAAAGATAAGAGTATTTGAGAGTTTATTTGTTGTTGATTTTTTTGAAGTCTTGGAGTCATAAGGAAAAATAAGGTATTATAGCTTATGTGGTTAGAAGTTTGGGTCTACTAATATCTTATATTTTCATACCTATGATAGAGAATAAAAATTAATGCTGATATAAGAGGGCCTTTTCAAATCAAAATTTGATTTGAATGTATTATAGGGATACGAGATTTGAAAATAATTGTAGCCAGGATTGAATTTTGTATCATTGTCATGGGGACAACATTCAACGTGATTATTGATGTTCATGATGACCTTGGTAAAGAACTTGTGCAGAAGTGTTTCAATTGGGCTCTAAAGGGTTGTATTTCATCCTCTAGTGCTACTTTTGGAGGGTTATATGTAACCTACATGTCTAGATTTTTGCGACATCAGAGGATGGAGGATCTTCCATCATCTCAACTTAGCTTCTCACTTTGAGATGGTGTTCAACATGAGGAGCATTTTTGGAAATTTTTGGTTTTCTATTTTGTTTTTTCTTTCTAATGTTCACAGATTTGAAGAATGCATATCTTGTGGAGACTCATTTTGGAGATAGGTTTTGGATTTGGTATTGTGCTCAATATGGTTTTCTTTCTAGTGAGATTCAAAGTATATGATCAAGAATTATACCCTTTCGCAGTCACTAGATAATGATAGAGGTATTTCATATCTTTTATGGATCATTGTTGAATAATTCAAGACTTTGATTTGAGAGTTCAGGACAAAGCTTAAGAACACAACTCGAAGCTACACCTTTTCTAGGCTCAAGAGAACTTGATGGAGCCTTGCTTGGTTAAGGGTCCACTACTTCAAAAGAAGATTTTTTTTTCTATATTATGTATATTTAAGCTCCCATTTTAGGAATCAAACTGAAGACCTTGCTATTACAAAGAGAATCTGTTAGGAATGGGAACATTGAGAGGGGGCTGGGGTGGATCAGTGGTCACTATATTTTATCTTTTTTCTTTATTCTTTAAACTAAACTTTAATACTTAAATACTGAAATGAACATCAACATAAACATGAAACATGAAATCAACACATAGCACCAATATGGTTATGGGGAAACCCAAATAGGTAAAAACTCTGGTTGGAATTGACACCCACTAATATTATGTACTAGTGTTTTATGATCCTTGTTAGAATATCCTTTAGCCTGTTAGGAGTTGCTTTACAATATGTTTAGTACAGTGACCTTGTCAAGGTTGGACCCTGTCAGGAGTCTTTTACAATAAACCATGTTAGGGGTGTGGATGCACTATCCTAGAGCTCATTGCTCAAGTGTTGAAGGCTACAACCTTCTGATCTCATATACACACTATATCTATTGGATGAACTGTCACTGTGACACTGCTTGTCTGATCAGTTACATTTAAAGAGATTTAATGGAATTTGAAAAAAAACTATTTTGAAACCCTTAATAATAGGGTGTGCTACAAGGGTTTGCAAATATCTAGAATTTTAGCAGTTGAAGAATTATAAATCTTGGTTCACTTTGAAGGATACTCATAGGGATTTCAAATTCTTTTTGTCTTGTTTGGAAAGGTTAAGTACAATGGGAGATATTCAAGATGTTCGATTGGGTTCTGACAATAAATTTTTTGAATTTTTTAGGACAGTAAAACGGTCTCTGTTCTAATGTCACAAATATCAATTTCACCATTGGATTTAGCTCTATTTTGGATATGTTTTTAAAAACCTAGTTTTTTAAACTTTCACTGAAGCGATTATCAATATATTTTTAGGTTTGTAAGTTATAGGTTTCAGAGTGGACTGCTATCAAAACTGTCAGAGTATGGACAACAAGTTGCAAGTTTATTATCCCAAAAATTGTCAGTGATTCATTGGAGAAGTAAGGAGCCTTGTTTGGGGTTAGTGAATAGAAAATTAATTGCATGATTTTCCTTGGTAATCACAACCCTTTTGGATGAATATGAGTTTTTCTCAAGACTAATGAATGTTGCAGAGGTATCCTAAGGGAAAAGGAATATATGAAATGCTGAAGTTTATTGTTCAGGGCTAATATGGATGGTGTGCAGTTATAAATGAATGGTATGAATAGAGATAGGGAAGAAGATGAAGGATTCACATAAAGACAAGGATTTATACAAGGTTGGAAAGTTAATCTTGTTAGATACCTCAAACCCATCTTTTGGGCCAACAAGGAAATGTTTATCTTGGATGAAGATTAACTTATTGAAGCTTGATTGTTTGTTTTATGCCTCTATGAATGATTTTTATTATGAAAACATGGATGAATCAATAGGATCCCTCAAAGGTTGATTAACCTTGATGACCCTCTGCATCAATGACCAACTCAAGACTATTACAAGTTTTTATAATGCCTTTTTAATTTCAAACTGTTTCAACTATCATTAAGACCAAACACCTACTTGTGAACAACTTCTTGATTCATTTGTGCATTGACAACATTACATGACATCTTACCAAACATGACCTCCAAAATTTGCATAGACTCTCTTGGATGAAGATTAACTGATTAAAGCTTGGTTGTTTGTTATATGCCTCTATGAATGATTTTTATAATTAAAACATGGATGAATCAATAGGATCCCTGGAAGGTTGATTGATCTTGATGACCCTTTGCATCAATGACCAACTCGGTACTATTACAAGATTTTATAATGCCTTTTTAGTTTCAAACTATTTCAACTATCATTAAGGCCGAACACCTACTTGTGAACAACTTCTTGATGCATTTGTACCTTGACAACATTACATGACATCTTACCAAAAATGACCTCCAAACTTTGCGTAGACTCTTAAAACATATTAAAATCGACTAGAAACACCATTTCACATCCTTCTATACCTTGCTTTAGACACATTTGCACATTTTGATTACCATGACCAATCGGGACCATTTTTTACAACTTGTTACAAATTGAAACATATGTAACTAATCAAAATATGTTTAAAATATCTCTTTGGGTTGAGGAAAGATAGGGAAGTAAGTTTCAGAGGAATAAGGGTTTAATAACAAAGTTGTTTGATTAGATATTTATGTATTTTGTGTTGATCACACCCTTATTTCTCATTAGCAGGGATTGATTGTTCTCTGAATCTTATTTGATGATGTTATATACTGAGTCATCTTTCTTTTAAATCAACTTGGAGTGATTATCGTGGATGTTTGTGCAAGATCAAAGAGATTTTCTAAAATCGGTCCTAACCCTCCAAAATAGAGTTAACAATGTTGGTTTATGTTTATCTTGCATAGCAACTGATCAAATTTCTTAATCTTTTAATAGATTGGAGTAGGTTATTGTAGTTTTTGAATGGACTTGATTTGGTATTAAAAGGATTTGTATTTAAAGGGCTTTTCTAGTAAGTTTATATGATTTGGCAATATGAATGAAGTTGCCGATTTGTATTGCCATTTATATGGTTTATAAATCAAATCTGATAACCAACTAAAACTAAGGAAATATAATTGATCCTTATAATGTGTATGGAAGGTAGAATCTCAAAGGTTTAATTTCTAATCATAATTATTTTATTGCACCATCAACTATCAAAGAACATAGTCAAATAACATGCTTTGATACTTGCTTATTTAGTTGGCTACTGATCAAATCTTTGTTTGGATGGTTAATACCTTGTCAATGGAAGGAAAGTATAGGATCGGTTCATAATTATATGTTCAATATTGCTGATTATCAATAGTGTGAGAGTAACATTCCTAAGTTAAGTGGTTGTGATATTAAATAAGGTGTTTCCCTTTGTAATAGATCAAGTACCTTTCTAAGTCCATTGCCACCTTGAGAGGGTGTTGTCATGCATGATATGGTTTAGGAATGAATTATATTGTACTAATGAATGGAGTTACTAGGATTTGTATGCAGATAGTACAATGAGTTGGAACAACCTCTCCAAGGAAAGCTGAGGATAGTAGGATAGGGTAAGATGCCCATGGTATAGTCACTATGAATATAATTTGTGTAGACAGAGTTGTGAACAGTAGGCAATGCTCTTGTGGAAGGCAAGTTTTATTGAGTAAATATTGATTTGGTTGGAGGATATGATGATAAGTCTTGAAGGTTAGTTGGTACTAAGAACCATTGTTTGACATATTCATTTGAAGGTTCTAACAGGGATGAAGTTCTTGTGATCAGTCTTGAAATTTATTTTACTGATTCAATTTGAAGTTGTTACGAGTTATGAATGCTTATGTAGTGTCAAAGTTGTTAAGACACAAGGAACAAATGGATGGTCATTGCATAGACCTAGTGGATTAGGGATAGTTTCCTCTTGAGAAACTCTTGGAATGGGTTATGTTACAAGTTTAGGAGATTGATGGCATAGTGCCTAAGGGAAAGGTATGAATTCCAATAGCCTCTACATCATTTGGTACTACCTATTTATCTTTAACAATAAATTGGGTACCAAATTACAGGATAGTAAAATACACAAATAGGAAGAAAATGCATCACCTAGGGCATCAATTTTCTTCTTATAAACAAAATCATTTAAACTAAAATCAATCCCATCTGAGAAAGAAAATGGAACAAAAGACCAATACCTTGAAGATTAAATCGAAGAACAATAGAGATGAAGGAAATATCTGTTGCGAATCCTTCTGTCCTCCATGTAGCAATTATAAAATATTATTTGGACAATTGGTAATATATGAAACCCTTCAATCCACGCACGGGAAGCCAAAAAAAGAATTACTGCTCAATGCTTCCGCACATGGAAGCCAAAAAATTACGCTCAATCCTTGCCACTTATTACCATTTGGTTTTCATTTTTAGGCCATTATCTTTTTTCATTCCCGCTAATATTAAGATTGGAAAATTTTTAGAATGGGAAGATTTTAGAATGAGAAAATTTTCGAACGTTGGTATTATTAGTACTTGTCGGTAGGCTAAGTGCTATTGTATCACTTTTTTGTTTTTTAGTGTTAACCAGTGATTAAATGAAACTCTTTATGCCAATATGAATTTATTATATTTTACATTTTGTCATTAATTTAGATTTTGTAAAGTTTAAAAACAATATTTTTAAGTTTATAATATGATAGATTGGCTAGATCAAATGAGGTCTTATACACGAGAATTTAGGAATATGAAATGTTTTTACTTTCAATTTTTTAGCCATATTGCATTATTAATCTTATTGATATTTTTATTATGTTTCTTATCATAAATTAAATTAAATTTTATTTTTATAATATAAATATTAAATATATTAATAATATAAATAACAAACTAACACTTGTTAGTTTGTAAAATTGTATTCCAAATAAAATTATGTTTATTTTATACTTTACAAAATAATTTAAATTAACATAAAAATTAATTAAAATTTATAATTTATATTATTAAAATAATTAAAATTAAAAATAAAATAAACTCTTGTTACATCTATAATTATATAAACTAATATAATTATTATCATATAGTTCTATAATTAATTAAAATACATTTATTAATATTAGAATTACATTTAGATATAAATTAAAATTAATTATAAAACTAAAATTATAATTAATTCCAGCAAGTACTGGCCACTATGTGGCACTTGTTATTATTGTATGGTGATAGTGATTGATTAATGAATCCAGTTATACTATTGCAAGGCATGGGATCAATTGAAAGAGATATTTTAATTTGTCCTTATTGTATGACTAGTACTTAATTAAATTAGTAGGATTTATTTTAACTTTTAATTGATTATTTTTATTTTTATATAATTAGTAATTATGATAAATAATATATTTTAAGTGAACTATATTATATAGACATAATTGGTGTTATATTATTTTATCTTAATTATTTTTTTAATTTATAAAGATTATTATAGTAGTTTTGGCCAAGAGTTTATATAGGCTCAAGAGGCAACTATTCTAAGTCTAGTGTTCTTTATAATGTATCAGATTAATCACAGTAAGTTTTCTAATGATCTTTTCTTGGAATAAATCGGATTAAACACAATAAGTTTGTACAATCATCTTTTCTTGGAATAAATTGGATTGTGCCATGGATCGCTAACGACTGCCATAGGTATCGAAGAAATTTTGACACCCTCCATACTCCCACCCTTTCAATCCAACAATATACATTGCAGTTGATGAAATTATTTTCCTGCATCAAACCTATCATTATATCAGAGATGAAAAATAAAAATTAAAAATTAGTATGATAAATAAATAGAAAAATGAAAATTTAAGATAATAATATATCTTTGTCTTAAAAAATTGTCTTAAAATAGCTTAAGTTGTAGTAGTGTTATTTAGTCATGTTTTTAGTCATTTTAGTTCTATTTTTACCTGATGACCAAATTGGTCATTTATTTAGTCATTTATATTTGTAGAACATGATAGTCACGTGACTAAAATTTAAGGGTTAAATATTTCACGTGTGCAACCAAAATCTAATTTGATTTGAAGATCTAATATTAGATGCAAGTCAAATTTGTTTTCAGACATGGGATGAGAAACCAATTCAAAATAGTAAGCCATGTCTGAAAATTTGTTTGATGAAAATATGCTCTCACAATAAAATGAATGAAATTGTGGAACCAAAAAGGAAAATCCCCTCAAACTATTTATTTAGTCATTTATTTGGTCATTTATTTAGTCATTTATTTAATCATTTTACCTCATGACCAAATAGGTCTTTTATTTAGTCATTTTAGTTGTGATTTTACCCGATGACCAAATTCATCATTTATTTAGTCATTTATTTGCCAAATATGATCAGTTTTGGTCATGTGACTAAAAAATTTAGTCACTTAGTCATATATTTGCCAAATTATACTAGTGGCCTTTTGGTATCCACGTGGCTAGGTGGTAAATATTTTTATCGAGGTACCTTTTTGCGGATGCAGTGCTTAAGAATTCATGCTTGCATAGTGTTCCAGTTTTGAAGAATGAAGACTTGTATTTATCTTTCATGATGTAAAATTATTGTTACCTCCCAAGGGGAGATGAATGTAATGTAATCATTAATGTATTTAAAAATGATTTATTTGGAATGGGTAGACTTAGGAAAAAGGATAAGGGAAAGCATGAACTTTATGTATATGATGTATGTTGAAAAAGAAAAGGATTTTGTAACATTCCAAGTAAAGAAGTATGTTTCTCATTATTGATTAGGTGAAAAGCTACTGAAAAACAAATGTAATATTTTCAAAGTATTAAATGTTCAGATGATTTTTTTATATGGTAGTAATGCATTAAATGTTATATTGTTCATAAAGGATACTTAGGAAAATAGATGGATTTAAATGGAAAATTGAAATGAAAGTACTTTGTATTTCTTTATTCAGAATCTACAAATGTTGTGATGTAGTTTTCTTAAGAAGTAAATCAAGTTGCTAGTACACTAAATAGACTTAAATGAATTATGCATTAAATTAGAAGGGAACCTTGGAGGAATCTAAGTTAATCTATGGTTTGTTTATATAATTATTTTAAAAATTCAAAAAAATTCATAAATCATTACTTAGGTTTTCTTTTACAAAGAGAATCTTTGTTCTCTTCCCCAGTTCCCTTGTGGGGCATGAAAAAATCCTTTGGGTTTTCATCACGCTTAATGGATTTAGTCATCTCCTCCAAAATCTCTAAATTTTTTTATGTTTACCAAACTCCATAGCCTCAAGAATTTGGATTCATTTTTGGAGGTCCTTTATCTCATCCTTAATTTGCACATGTCATCGATGATCCCCTCAATGGTGTTGGTGAAGCTTCCCACCCCCAATTTATCCACCAGAATGGACGTATTGTCCAAAATCCCTCCATCCTTCAAGTAAACCTCTTGATCTTTACCATTATCTCAAGATCATGCCCACTAATAATCTTGAAAATACTATCTCAACAGTGAAGGCCTTTTTTCTCCTAGGATTAGCATTCTTTCTTAAGGTGGAGGCCTTGGTCTTTTTGTTAGGAGATATTTTTCATTTACCTTTTTTTATCTTCAGAGGAGGAGTCTGTTTGAGACATGGAATCACTCTCCAAATTAAAACCCTCAAAAAATTCATCATCAATTTCATAATCCTCTAACTCAAAGTTCAAAGATAAAGGATAAACAATATTCTTGGCTTTCAAGTGTTCAAAAATGAGTACCATCAAATCTTGGTGTAAAGAATGATTCCCTTGGGGATTTTTCCTTTTATCTTTCACAGTTGCATTCATAGAAAAGAGTAAATAATGAGGCAGCGAGACTTTTTCCCCATGCTGAAAATGATTAAGAAGGATGAAGTGGTAACCATATGCCCTATTATATCTACCATCTAGTGTAATGTAGCTCATAACAAAAAATATAAATTTTTTCCATGGATTATAGATATTTTTAGGGGAGAAGTAAGTGTTAGTAGACTTTATTAGTTTCTTCCTCTCCTTGTCCATCATGGGGAAATATTTGACTGCACCTTTTGTTAGCTTTCTATCTTTGTAAAACATAATTCCCTCACTTGGCATACCAGTAATATATGACATAAGGGCATCATCAATCTTTATAGTTTGGTCCCCCATTGTTAAGCTTCCCTTCTTCCATTAATTAACAAAGAAACTTAGTTATGGTGTAATCCTTACCATGCAACCTTTCCTTAAACACGGAAAGACTGATCTCCTTGAGAATGTTGTAGACCTCATCCTTGTGTTTGAAATATTCAGGGATTAACCAAGTTACTGAGAGGGGAGGGGTGAATCAGTAACTTCAAATTTTCTTACAATTACAGATGTATTAGCATATAGTTCACCTTTTCATTATGCATATAGAAAGCATGAAACTTAAAAACATTCACAACAGTGACACATAGATTTGGTTACCCAGAAACCTTCCAAAAAGAAAGTAAAACTGGGGTGGGGATGAAACCCACAAAGCTTTAGTACTGCAGAATAAAGTTGGCCGGTTAAGGCTTACAATTTGATCACTTCTGATGATCTACCCTGTTAGGAGCAAAACGAATTGTTAGATCCACCTTGTCAAAGGATTTACAAACATACAATGAAGTATGCACTCGGTAAAGAGATTTTACAACAGACTGTTAAGTCTACCTGGTTAAAGGATTTTAGTACTAATTCACCTGTTAGGATGAAATAGTAGATCTCTTGCTTTGTAACTGGATTGCTGATTGAGATTCGCTGAATGTACTGATCACCTTCTGTGATGAATTTGTCTTTGATGTTCCCTATACTGTTGTAGCCCTTTGTAATTCGCTTATCTCTACCTTTTCTTTTTATTCACATTCATACTCATATAATTACATCTTGACATCTTTACAACATTGTTTATATACAAGTCTAAACAATTAATTACAATTACAAGTCAACTTGACAAATAAACATAAGTGCCACTAAGTCAGCCCAAGTATGGTTACACGGTTCCTGCAAACTAACTCGGTGACTTTCTGATACTTGGCATCCACTGCATTACTCAGCATCATCATGCACTCAGTAGAAGTGAAGGCACAGTTCATACTAACCACTTGGTAGGTTTTGAACTCGGTAAATACTGGTGACTCGGTAGACACAATGTTACTCAGTTTATACTGTCCTGCTCGATTTGCACTGACTTGCTCGGTTTGCACTGTTCTGCTCGGTTTGCACTGTTCTACTTGGTTTGCTCGGTTTGCACTGTTTTGCTCAGTTTGCACTGTTCTGCTCGGTTTGCACTGAGAATGCAAATAAGTGTTGTCACTAGTGGCAATTCTACTTAATGCCAACAATCTCCCCCTTTGGCATTAGTGACAAAAACACTTATTTCTCAAAACTTATATACACTTATTGATTTTTTTTTTAAATTTGTCTTTGTCAAAGAGCATTATACATTATCTCCCCCTTTCAGTGTGCTAACTTTTTCTATATACAAATCTCCTTCTATACATATAATCTCCCCCTTTTTGACGATAATGCCAAAGGTGTATATACAAGTGATTTACAGAGAGAATCCAAAATTTGATAGAAAGTCAGAATGTACCTTCATGATTAGTACCAGGGTTCTGTCCCAATTTTCTTGCAGAATCTTGCATGTTTGGATTGCAATTTGGACTTCTGCAGAGATTTCAATCATGTGATCTGCTATAGAGAACTGATTTTCATGGATCAATGTTTTGGAATGTTCAATGTGCTTATACATTGTATTCATGATGGGAAGGATCATATTCTGGATGTCTAGCAGTGTGGACCGGATCCTTGTGTCTTCTTTTAGTAGATCTGACTACATATTTGATAGATATGAGACTTTCATGTGATGAGCAGAGCTTGAACTTGGTTCAAGTTGCAGCTTCTGTATGCTAATCTTCATATACTCATCCATTTTATTCATTTTATCCTTAACATCCTTTGTGAACTCGGCAATATTGCACAGTCTGGCCAAAAGAGAGGTGATATTTGAATAGGTAGATTCAATATTTGACAAATCTGAAGACAATTCCACTTGATTAATAGCTATGTGCTGAGCAATGTGCTCAAGCACTTTATTGTTGAATCTCTTCTCGGCTCTTTCAACTAAATTTTCTATCCCAGATGAGTCCTCATTGTATTTATTTATTGCTTCAGCTAATTGTAGCAAAACATGCTGAGAGGAGTCTACTTTAATGCCTAATGCATCAGACAAAATGTCTTTAGCATCTTTAATGATTTGATATTCCTTGTCTCTTTCCTCTTTAAGCTTCTTTTGCTTTGCTTTCCTTTGGAGGATTTCACCTATATTTTGCATTTGGTCCGCTGATAGATTTGCAAAATATAATGTTGGAATCTCTATTTCTTCATCTAGGTCTATATCCTCTACTATATTCTTACCCAAAAATTTTATACTCGGTAGAGCCTTAGGCTTATCTGTACTTAGTGCCTTAGTAGTAGTGACAATAGACATAGTTGGACTGGCTATAGAGACTGGCACACTGTCTACTGGAGAACTTAAAATATTTACACTTGTAGAATCAAAAACTGGAATACTTACTGCTGGAAAACTTGATGAAAAAGGAGACTGCAACTCGGTAGAAGAAATGGTGGTTGCTTCTGTTGTTGCTATAGGTGATTGGACAAAAGTTGAAGTTGTCACAACCATGCTTGAAGGTGTCTCTGGGCTAGATGTAGAAACTTTTACTGGAGAGGTAGGAAGGGATGCAATGACTTCTGCTGCTATCCTCATAGTATCATCTACCTCAGTGGCTTCTTCTTGTTCATCACTGTCATCTTCAATATCTTTTATTATTACTGTTTCAATACTCGGTTGGTGAAGGTGGTATATGTTCTTCCATGTAGCATTTACAGCCTTCACAACCGATTTGATATTGTTGATCAGAATCAAACAAGTATTGAACCTTAGTGTCATCTTATTTTCATTTTCTTTTAATGCCTTCTTTACTTCATCATTTTTCAAGCTCGGCATTAACTGTCTCAGGGTTTGATCAAATATGTCTATCACAGTTTCCTTTGCATTGCTCCATCTCATTTTTATTGGATTTAATAAGACAGCTGGAACCTGTGGGGCTATTTCATCAGGAGAGTATTTCCACTGTCCCATCTTTTCAATAACATCATCTTCTATTTCCTTCTGTTCTATTTCTGATCTAGTTTCATATTTAAAAGATTTTATGTTACTTACTCCAGATCCTGATCCATCTCTAAAAAGTTTGATCCTCTCTTGAAAGTTTAGAGGAGGCCTTTTGAATACTATATCTTTGTTTGCCTTATCTTTATCTGCCTTACCTCTTGCACTTCTCTTTGTAAATATAGCAGTGGGAGGCTTAGGTGCCTTAGTGATAAAAACCTTTCCTTTCTTCTTTGTAGGTTTTGGTTCCTCTATTTTCTCATCCTTTTCCTTTTCTTCTTCATCGATATCTTCTTTGTCCTTGGTTAGCATTTGCATTTTGGCTATCCTCTTCTTTCCTTTGTTTACTGCCTGTGGAAGTTTTATGCTTAATTCAATTCTTACCTTTGCTTCATCATATGTTCCAAAATATGGATCTTTGGGATTAACAGGCTGATTAAGAAGGGCTTCAATGATATTCTTGGTTTCATCAATATTTACCTCATAAGGAAGAGGTTTTACATATACAATCCTCGGTTTAGCTGCTTGAATATATACATTGTCACAGTCTACCATGAAACAAATGTCATCCTTGTAATCCTCCACCAACTTCTGTGGAATCCGAAATCTGTCATTCATCTTCTCTTTGAAGGACTCAAAATAACTGTCCATTATACTTTCAAAATTTTCACCCATTTCTGAGATGTATTCATTTATTTCATAAAGTGCTGGCACATCTTTTCTCCATACAACTTTTCCTTTGGAAGGGAAGAACTTTTGAACATAGAAGAATAAACAGACTAGTAGGGATCCAAACTTACATGGATTGTTTTTGGAAGTTTGAATGCTTTCCATGTTCTTGTTAAACTATTTTAACAATAAATCTGCAAGGTCAAATGATAAGTTGTTCTTGACCTCTTTGTATGCTAGGTCAATAGCTTCACAGGAGACACTATTCTATCGACTAGAACTGTATATCTTATGGGCAATAATGTGTGTACCAAACTTTAGTTCAGCATCGGTAATGCTGCTAGCTTTCATGCCTCTACCGTCCCATTCGGCTAGGGTTTTCTTTTCCAGTTCCGACTGACCTAGGGTTTTGGTAGTTTTTGCTTTGTTCAACATGGGAAGACCGGTGATTTGATGAATCATCTTCTTGGTGATCTCTATGGGTTTCTCAAGAAAAATCTTGCCATCATGTATACGACTGAGAATGTATCTAACCCATTTATCCCGAAAGTTTTGAGGCAAATGTACAATGTGAACTAATCCCTTATCTTCCAGAAGTTTGTGCTTGGGTTTTAGAGTACCATCCACACACAGTTCTTCATGCATAGTATCTAGTTCTACGTTTCCCATTTCATGAATTGTACAGTTGAAATGATTATGAATATCATTAATAAGTAGTAACTTAGGAGGAATCTGAGATTGAGCTCCGTTCGGGTCTAGGGCTGCTGCAATTGTGGGAACAATCTTGAAATCTGGTGCTTTCCATTCCCCTTGGACTAACATATCAGATCCTTTCTTCACTGAAGTGCTGGATGATGCCATGGTAGCTCACAGAAAATTCTTTTCGCAAAAGGTATTTGAGTCGCTGGATTGCTCTTGAAGTTTTCTGCTCTCAAAGTGCTAAAATTCATGGTGAGAAATGAGTTTGATTTCTTGCCTTTTGTTTACAACTCTGTCATTAATGCTCAATACAAATTAGGGTATGAATTCTGACAGACTGTCACCCACTAAGAATTAATTGCTCAGTGAAGACTTCGCAACTCGGTAAACTCGAGAATTCATATTGCTCCGACCTCGCTCGGTAAAGACTAATACCGACCTTGTTTGGTTAAGACTAATACCGACCTTGCTGTGATCTTACTGCATCTTTTATGCTGATTTAGATCTTTCTTTTAATTCGGTTCTGGAACTACTTGGAGTTTGTCTAGGAGAATACAGTTCCAGTGCTTTCTTGGAAATTTAGTTTGAGTCGGTAGAGCCACCCATTCCATTACTTGGACTGGTTTGCTCATTAGATTTAGGAATCCACTTTATCCTCACCTGTTTCCTGACCTTAGTTGCTTCATTCTTCTTTCCATCTTCAACTTCACTAGCATTCATGTAGTTTCTGGCTATGTGACCGAGTTTAGTGCATTTGAAGCATCTTACGGTAGTATCTCTTTTCCTTAGATGATGTTTTATGCAGTTCATGCCAATGTGTCTATATTCTCCATAGTAATGACATCTACACCAGGTGTTGTAGTCCCATCCAAACATTGCTTTCATAATTTGTTTTGCTGGATTGAATGTCTTGGATCTACACTCGGATGCTTTGTGACCTTGTTTGTTGCACTTGTGACAATTACCTCTGAATCTAGGTTTTTCCCTGCATTCATTTGCTTTGTGACCATGTTGATTGCAGTTGTAACATTTTCCATTGAATTCTGCTTTTTCATTGTTCCAACATTTATTTGAAGTAAGTCCTATTTTACCACAATGATTAAAAGTAGGTTTTTGATTTCTTTGAGTACCTTGCTTAGAGGATTCGCCTTCTCCTTTGTATCCAAGTCCTGCTTTTCCTTTCTGCCTATGCAGATTTTGCTCATACAGCTGATTCAAGTCTTCTTGGCTTTTCAGCATTCCTTCATTGATTTGTTTTTCGGCGTTTAGGTCATCCACCAATCTTAGATTGATTTCCTTTTCAGATCTTAGTTCTTCTCTTGTGTTTTCTATCTTTGATCTTAGATTCAGAATTTCCTCATTTGTGTGGGAGATCTGATCAATTAGGTTTTCTAGCTGAAGGGTTTTATTTTGAACTTCATTGTTCCTTCCATCTAATTCATCTTTCAACTTGTTTCTTTGTTCTAAGATCTCACAAAATCTTGTTGAGTGTAGCTCTTGTTCTCTTTTTAATTTTCTCACTTCTTCCTGCAGAAACCCATTCTTTTCTAGGAGTTCTTTGACAGCATTGTTTGCTTCATCTGAGCTATTTGAGGGAAAAAGATCTTCAACCTTTTCTTCAATGTAATTCTGATCATTCATCTGATTTTCAAGTTCCTTCCTTCTTCTTAGGGATTGGGAAAGATGTTCTTTTGCTTCCTTGAGTTTAACTATGGCCATTTCCAGATCTAGCTTTTCATTTTCAATCACCTTGTTCAGTTTGAATACCTCCATTTTCCTAGATCTTTGCTCAAGCTAGTTAAGCTTTATCTTGAGAACCAACAATGCTCTGATACCAATTGTTGGAAATATTCAGGGATTAACTGAGTTACTGAGAGGGGAGGGGTGAATCAATAACTTTGATTTTTCTTACAATTACAGATGTATTAGAATATAGTTCACCTTTTCATTATGCATATAGAAAGCATGAAACTTAAAAACATTCACAACAGTGACACATAGATTTGGTTACCCAGAAACCTTCCAAAAAGAAAGTAAAACTGAGGTGGGGATGAAACCCAGAAAGCTTTAGTACTGCAGAATAAAGTTGGCCGGTTAAGGCTTACAATTTGATCACTTCTGATGATCTGCCCTGTTAGGAGCAAAAAGGATTGCTAGATCCACCTTGTTAAAGGATTTACAAACATACAATGAAGTATGCACTCGGTAAAGAGATTTTACAACAGACTGTTAAGTCTACTTGGTTAAAGGATTTTAGTACTGATTCACCTGTTAGGATGAAACAGTAGATCTCTTACTTTGCAACTGGATTGCTGATTGAGATTCGCTGAATGTACTGATCACCTTCTGTGATGAATTTGTCTTTGATGTTCCCTATACTACTATAGCCCTTTGTAATTCGCTTATCTCTGCCTTTTCTTTTTATTCACATTCATACTTATATAATTATATCTTGACATCTTTACAACATTGTTTATATGCAAGTCTAAACAATTAATTACAATTACAAAGTTGGCATGACAAATAAACATAAGTGCCACTAAGTCGGCCCAAGTATGGTTACATGGTTCCTGCAAACTAACTCGGTGACTTTCTGATACTCGACGTCCACTGCATTACTCGGCATCGTCATGCACTTGGTAGAAGTGAAGGCACGGTTCATACTAACCACTCGGTAGGTTTTGAACTCAGTAAATACTGGTGACTCGGTAGACACAATGTTACTCGGTTTATACTGTCCTGCTCGGTTTGCACTGACTTGCTCGGTTTGCACTGTTCTGCTCGGTTTGCACTGTTCTGCTCAGTTTGCACTGTTCTGCTCAATTTGCACTATTCTACTTAGTTTGCACTGTTCTACTCGGTTTGCACTGTTCTGCTCAATTTGCACTGAGAATGCAAATAAGTGTTGTCACTAGTGGCAATTCTGCTTAATGCCAACACCTTGTTCCTCCAATCTTTATAGAAAATTGGCTCCATCCTCTTTATATTTCCTCCCATGTTTCTCTTCCAATTTCTATTCTTAGGTGTTTTCCTTTTTGTAGATATCCAATGAATGTGCAAAAAAAGGTAATACAAAAGAAAGCTCACCAAAAGAAATAAAGCCCAATTTACCTAGAAAACATGTGAGATAATAACGATGCAACACTTTTTATTACAATCCCTTCTTAAAAAATAATAATCCTTTACACCCTTAGTCATGTCATAATTCATTATTTTGATCTAATTTTGACTCATTGTGAACTTTGGGTTTTATCCCTAAGGAGTAATTTGATTTGACATCATATGTTAGGTTGGCATCTCCGCTCCAAGTCCTAACATCATCACTCATCATAGACATGTTGGTAGCCCAATTAGCCACACCATTTATCTCCCTATAACCATGGGTTATAGTGAACTTATCAAATTTGGCAATAACATTCCATGAGGCTTTAATAATATTGTTGATTGTCCATGAAGGGTCATAATTTTTTGTGAGACAATTTATAATATTTTTAGAATCCCTCTCCACCCATAAATTTTTACAATTCCATTTCTTGGCTAGAAGAAGACCAAGGAAGGCATCCATGGCTTCCTCCATGTTATTAGTTTGTGTTCCAACAGGGACAATAATAATCTATTTGCATTTCTCTTCCTCATTCCTAAGAATAGTACCACAACCAACAGGTCTAGGGCTACCTTTAGAGGCCTCATCAAAGTTGGTTTTCATCCATCCCTTAGGGGGGGATTTCCATATAGCTTCTTCCATATTTTGTTATTTTATTATTCTCCTTATTTCTACCATGTATCTTCTAGTTTTAAATAATATCCACATCCACTTTCTTAATAGGCATACTATAATCACCAGAATTTGAATATTTTCATGAATAGCTCTTTGAATCCTTTGGAAAAAAAATTGAACTGGAGAAATCTTTTCTCTAAAAATTATGTCATTTTGTTCCTTCCATTATATGTGTTGAGTTACTTCTATGTGTATGTTTGTATTATACTATATTTCTTCCACATTATTGTACTTGTTGATTGTAAACTCTTAAGGAAAAAAAATTTCTATAAACTTGATAGCATGTTTTTGCTGGCAAGTTGGCTATACTGATGTATATGACATAGTATAGTATTTTCATTATGGAAACAAAGTCATATAGAAGTTTGGAGTCAGCACACTTGATGGGAAGATCAGAAATCAGCTAAGTGTTGAAGACTGGACAATGTACAGAGTTCCTGAAGCTCACGGCATCAACGCACGTGCGTATGATCAAGTTATGGTATGCACCCTAGAAGATAAGTTGGTTAGACTATATTCATGCTTATTCTATGAGCACAAGATCATATATGCAAGTATGAGAAAGATATAGACATATGAAGTTACGTAGCTAGTGTGTGCCAGAGAAGAACAGAGTAAGCATCCAACTGTTAGCATTTTGAGTTGCAGTTATATTATAATGATATAAAGGCTATGCACCTATTTTAATTATGTTTCCAACATGTATATATATTTTCTTGTAAACACACTTGAGCCAATTCAATTGGAACCTTTGTATGTAATAGGTTTAAGGGCTGACCTAGTTGTTTATTTTGTATGCACATATAAATATGAGATTCATCCATTGTAATTGGTAAGAAAGTGGATGGAGAGTTGTGAGAAGTAGAGAAGAAGTGTGTGAAGATACTATAAGATGTATTAGAACTTTATAAGAGGTCAAAGCATCAATGCATCAAAGGAACTAATCTGACAAGCAGTGTCACGGTGACAGTTCATCGAGCAGATATAGTGTGTATCTGAGATCAGATGGTTGTAGCCTTCACCACTTGAGCAGTGAGCTCTAGGATAGTGCATCCATTCCCCTAATAGGGACTATTGTAAAATACTCCTAATAGGGTCCGACCCTTGACAAGGTCTACTGTACGTAGTGCATTGTAAAGAAACTCCTAATAGCATTAAGGATCTTCTAACAAGGATCAAAAAACACTAGTACAAAATATTAGTTCCCACTAGGGTTTTTACCTATTTGGGTTTCCCCATAATCATATTGGTGTTATGTGTTGATTTCATCTTTCATGTTTATGTGGATGTTCATTTCAGTACTTAATCATTTAAGTTCAATTTAAAGAATAAGTAAAAAGATAAAATATAGTGAACACTGATTCACCCCCCCCCCCTCTTAGTGTTCCCATTCCTAACAATTGGTATCAGAGCTCTGGTCCTTAGTAAAGAAGTTTAACCACTTAAGGAGATCATGGACAAAGTATAAATGAAACATATGAAAAGAAATCTTGAAGCTGCTCTTGAAGCCCTGAACAAATCTGAAAGAGAAATTGAAGAGCTAAAAGAAAAACTCAGTAATGCTCAATTAGCCATCAAAAGGCTAAGAAAGGATTTAAAAGAATGCTCTACTAGTGATCTAGGGATAATGGTCAAGAAGCTGAAAGAAGAAAATACATCCTTGAAAGAACAACTTGAAGAATTTGATGATAAGCTGACTAGCAATCAAGAAGTCTATGATGAATAGGTCAAAGAGAACCTTCAAATGAATGA
The DNA here is from genome assembly GCA_027943335.1 of Chamaecyparis obtusa. Classification (NCBI taxonomy): domain Eukaryota; kingdom Viridiplantae; phylum Streptophyta; class Pinopsida; order Cupressales; family Cupressaceae; genus Chamaecyparis; species Chamaecyparis obtusa. Next base: position 23,894 of record BSBK01005562.1, on the reverse strand, counting down.
AGAATTGAGGCAAGGAAACATGGAAATCTTAGAGCTAAGAAACAACAAAGAAAGCTTGGAATCTAAATTGAAAGATGTAAAGAATCACATTGACAAATTACACACCAGTTCTGATTTGATAGAATCTCAATTGTATGCAAGAAGAGATAAAGGAGATACTAGCTGCATTAGATACAATGAAGCACGAAATTAGATTGACAACATGCGAGCAAGAATGAATGCACAAAAAGACTCTAGTGATACTAAGAAGACTGAAGATCATGTTAGGAATAGTCCCAAGAGATAACTGAGGGGGGGGGGGATGAATCACTTATCTAAAATTTTCAATTCTTTATCCAATTAAGTATACTAAACTTAAAGCATAAACACAATGAAAGAAAACATGAACACAACACCAATATTTTGGTTACAGGGAAACCCAAATAGTTAAAAACCCCAATGGGACTTGATACCCACTAATATTTTGTACTAGTATATAATGATCCTTGTTAGAAGATCCTTAACCCTATTAGGAGTTTCTTTAAAAATAATAAGTGCAATAGACCTAGTTAAGGGTCAGACTCTATTAGGAGTCTTCTATAATTTTCCATGTTAGGGGAGAGGATGCACTATCTGAGAGCTCACTGCTCAAAGGGGCGAACACTACAACCTTCTGTTTAACAGATACACACTATATCTGGATCTTGGTGAACTACGCTTTGACCTATTGTCTAGATCAGTTCCAATGAATAGCACAAGTACTTTAATTGGTCACATAGACCTTCTTATGATGGCTCAACACTTCACACACTCTACTCTACTCTACTTAATCAACCATGAACAACACTTCAACAATCACAAATGACTGCCTATAAATATCTTTCCTCTAAATGATATAATCAAGTCATCCTTTTAGAACCACCTTGAAATCATATTAGAGAAACCATAACAAACTCTAATAAAAATTTTGTCAGCTCTAATATGCGCGCAACACATTCTGGGACTTGTCTAATAAGATAATTGTAGACGCACACTACACACCGTCAGCTCTACCAAAACAACTAGATCTTTCTATGTAAGCTAAATTAACTCATGTGCTCTTAGCCAAACATCAATAACTCTTCTCTAAGTTTAAATCCAAGGGTGCATACCATAAAGATAGATGCAACTCAAGAACCAATAAAATCTCTGTTGGCTCTTCTGAATAAACACATGAAATTGCTGCTGGTGAATAGCGACAACATAAATTCACTTCTACTCATCAAAAGACTATGCATCCATAACTAAAACATCACTAACATGTCTTCAACATATATCCAAGCACATAAGGCTCCATGATAACTATATGTACAACCATACATAGAACACTTCCTATTACTTTGTCAGGAACACTGCTGACACCAGCTGCTATATAACTATCTATACTATCAGTTAACCTCTATGCCCATGACATCATGCTGATATCATGTCCATGATTCATATAATGAAATATTACTACATAAGACTTCCACACATGCTACTTTCCATATGTTTTCATCAATGACAAACATACAATTAGTACTGGCCTATTGGAAAATCTCCAACAATCTCCCCCTTTGGCATTGTTAGCAACATGTGGAATGAAAAACCACAACCAACCCAAATGAGAAATTATTTTATAACATTCTCCATTTCCTCTTCAAGAACTCCCCCAAAGATGAATCCTCCATCTGCTATAATATTTTCTAATATTCTCCATTTCCTCAACTGTACTGCTATCATAACTGAATACTACTCCCCCTTAGTATATTACTCCTCTTTTTAATTTTATTTTTCATGACTCTATGTATTACTCCCCCTTTGACATCAATGGAAAAGGCCTCCATTCATTTTAAGCACCGGTACTATTCTTGAGGTAGAGTAGTCAACCTTCCATCAGTCCCTGAGGACTGATGCCTTTCCTCCTTTCTTCTAAGTAGAATTAGGGAAGGGAATTACTCCCAACTTCTCCCTAAGATACTCAAAATTATCCTTAGGAAAAGGCTTTGTGACTATATCTTCCAACTGATCTTTAGTACTCACATAGTCCAACTTGACTTCTTTCTATGTCACTTTCTCTCTTAGGAAGTGATACTTGATCTCAATGTGCTTTGTCTTTGCATGCATCACACGGTTCTTTGACATATTGATAGTGCTAGTGTTATCATAGTGAATAATAATAGGATAATCAATCTGAATTCAAAAATCCATTATCATCTACTTGATCCAAACAATTGTAGAATAATTCAAGGCTATTGCAACATACTCCACTTTTTCTATTGATTGAGAAATACAATTTTGTTTCTTTCTTGTCCAAGTGACAAGTCTATCACCAAGAAACACTTCTCCACTTGATGTACTCTTTCTATCATCAACACATCCTGCCCAATCTACATCAATGTACACATGAAGCTCAACATTTTTAGAATTAGGATATCATAGACCATAATCTATAGTGCCCTACAAATATCTGAATATTCTCTTTACTACCATGAGGTGACTTTGTTTAGGCTCTTCTACAAATCTTCCAACTATACCAACTACATTGGAAATATCAGGTCTAGTCTGAGTAAGATATATGAGTTTACCAATCATAGACTTATACAATGTTATATCTACTACTGGTGAGTCATGTTATTTTGTAAGCTTGCATCTAGTGATCATAGGGGTTCCTACTAGCTTGCAATCATCCATCTTGAATTTCTTTAGTATCTCTTTCACATATTTTGACTAATTAATACAAATTCCTTTTTCTGTGTGCTATACATTTAGTCCCAAAAAGTATTTGATAGGACCAATCATACTCATCTCAAACTCATTCTGCATTTCTTTGGAAAATTTAGCACTTAATTTGTCATTACCTCTAAAGATAATGTCATCAAAAAATATAGCTACAAGTAGTAAACCTTCAGATGTCTCTCTAATGAATAGATTACAATCTACTACTCCTTTCTTGAATCTAATCTTTGTTAAGTATCCATCCAGTCTCTCATACCATGCTCTAGGGGCTTGATTAAGTCCATATAGGGTCTTCTTTAATCTACATACCATATCAGGTTTGTTTGATAAGGTGAATCCTTCTGGCTACTCAATATATACTTCTTCTTTCAAATCTCCATTTAGGAATGCTGATTTTACATCCATTTGATAAACTTTGAAGTTTTTGACTGCAGCATAGGCTAGAAACAACTTAATAGCTTCTAATATGCTCACAGGTGAAAATGTGTCTAAATAATCAATGCCTTCTCTTTGCACATATCCCTTACTAATATTTCTTTATTTCTTACTACTGTACCATATTCATTCATCTTGTTTCTAAATATCCACTTTGTTCCAATCACATTCTTGTCACTAGGTCTTGGGACCAGTTCCAAATTGTCATTCTTAATAATCTGATCATGTTCTTCTTTCATAGCATCATGCCAATCTGAATCATTACAAGCATTTTCAACACTTAAAGGTTCAATCTGAGATAGTAAACATATTGCTTCACTGCTAGCTTAGTTCTTTTCTTGTGATCTTGTGAAGACTTTGCCACTCTAATCTCCAATGATGTCTATCTTGGAATGATTTCTTGATGTAAACTACAGAACTTTAGGTGATGCTAACTTATCAGCCTTAGGATTTTCTTCTTCACTTGTCTCAGGGTCATTGAATAACACATCAATACTTTTAAACATTTCTTCAATAAATGTCTCACTAGTGGAGGGTCTAGGTTCTTCTTCAATCATGGGTGAGTAATCATGATATCTTTCTTGAATCATAAACTATTCATTAATATTTACATGAGCACTTTCAATGAACTTTTTCAATCTTAAATTGAAACATCTATAAGATTTACTTTTAGTAGAGTAACCAAGAAAAATACCTTGATCACTTCTTGCATCAAACCTGCCTACTGCTTCATCCCTCTTGATGTAGCACTTGCTTCCAAAGATTCTACTATTTTGCCGTGGGAACATTACCAAACCATAGCTCATATGGTGTTTTGTCAGCATTTGGCCTTAATTGAATTCTATTGAAGGTATAGATTGTTGTATTGACCACATCGCTCCAATAAGTGTGTGCAACTTTTCCTTCTATCATAATGGTGTGCGCTATATCAAGAATGATCATATTCCTTCTCTCTGCAATTCTATTTTGTTGAGGGGTTCTAGGTGCACTCAACTATCTCTTTATGCCATGTTCTTCGCAGTACTCATAGAATCTGTTAGAGGTGAATTCTCCTCTATCTGATCTCAAACATTTTATCTTTAGTCTAGATTCATTCTCAACCTTAGCTTTGAATATTTTGAATTTCTCAAATACTTATGACTTATTTTTAAAGAACACAACACACATCATCCTAGTATAATCATTAACAAAAAAATGAAATACCTTTCACCATAGTATGATCTTGTTTGAGTTGGACCACATAGGCCTATATGAATCAGATCCAACTTGTTCTCTATTGAATTCTGCTTACTCCTGAATGAATTTCTCACATGTTTTCCCATTACACATTCCCTGCATATAGTATCAACTAGCTTTGCTATGCTAGGTAGATCTCTTACTGCCTTTACATTTCTTATCTTTACTATGTTATCAAAATTGATATGACATAGTCTTTTATGCCACAACCAACTGTCATCAATTTTAGCAACAAAAAAATTTTCTTCTGAATTGAGTTGAAAAACATTACCTCTTGTCTTTGATCTTGATGAAATCATAACACCATCCTTGTTGTTAATGAAGCATTTGTCATCTTTGAACTCCAACTGATAGCCTTTTCCAAGTAACTGTCCAATATTGAGAAGGTTATGTTTCAAACCATCAACATAAAGAACATCATCAATACTATTCTTTCCATCCAAGGTGACGGCTCCTCTACCAACTATTGGTTTAGGAGTGTTGTTCCTGAATCTAACCATACCACCATTATATTTTTCCAAATGAACAAACCTCCCTTTATCACCTGTCATGTGATGTGAACAACCACTATCTATAATCCAGTCTGTCCTTATGTGAGCTTGTGAAATCAATGCTAGCTCTTGATTCTCTTTCTTATCATCATGAACTATCTTATTATTCATTTTCTCTATAATAGCAATGAATCCAATTTCTTCTTCACCAGATTCTTCATCTAAAACTCCATCTCCAGCATAGTAGCATTCCTTAGAATACTTAGGCTTGTAATCCTTTTTGATCTTTCTAGCTCTAGTAGGACACTTAGATGGAAAGTGACCGATCTTATTACATGAAAAGAACTTAAATGGTAATTGACCTTCATATTTTCCTTTTCCTTTGTTTTCTATTTTGGCAATCATAGCAATAAAATCATCTAAAGTTTTCTCTTCATCATCATCATCAAAATTACCAGAGGTGTTTGCAGATTTCTTACCATGAATTGTTGCTTTGAAATTTGTTTCAATTTTTGGTTCTGTCTTCAATCTTGAGATCTCAAAAGTTGAGATTTTGCTAATCAAAGTCTCTCTCTTGAAATTAGATGTAAGTTGCATGGTCTCATCAAGGATGTTGATCTTTCTTTCATATTCAGGAGTGAGAGTAGTCATTAACTTGTCCATAATATCTTCCTCTGAAATCTCTCCAACATTGTTTCTGATTCCAACAACTGCTTCATTTATCCTTTGATTGTAAGCTCTGATATTTTCCTTAGGTAGCATCTCTAATGGATTGTATCTTTTCTTCCATGTCTTTCTACGTGCATCCTTTGCTTGTTTGTCTCCTTCAAATATGTCTTCCAGATGCTTCCATATTTTTTGGGTTGTATCTACCTTTTTTTATTTTTGAAAACTCACCATCAGATAGGGCACTAATAAGGTGATGAAGGGTGCTCCCCTTAATACCAAAAACACATAACAGAAATAGAGAAACAACAACAATATGCAAGAACAGAAAATGGGCTTATTATTATCTCCACAAATGTGGAATTACAAACTTTCCCACATGGGCATTCCCTTACAATATTCTGTAGGAAAAAGCCTCGAATTATTACCTAGATCTACTACCCAGAACTTCCACGAACTACCTGAGACAACACTACAACCTTCCTTATATAGGCAATTTTCCACCGCCTCAGAAGGTTCCAAAATTTTAGCCCACAAGGCTGACCAAAATTAGAATTATTTTATTTTACAATTTATTACATCAAAGTCGGCTCAAAATAACTTTTGAAACCCAAAAATAAATTTTCAAGGAAAATCATTTTCTACCATTTCAGGTGACCCAACTTCTGAAGACCATAAGTCATTGCCAGTTGACCCGATTGACTATTATAACCCCATTCCAGAAAGGCCACAAAGTGCTCTATAGGCTTGACTCATGTAAGCACTTGTCACCCAAATTTTAACCTCATTTGGGTCCTCTAAAGCCTTCAAAACTGAGTTCAAAGTTTCTGTACCCTGTTGCCAATATCAAAAATCTTCAATATCTATAAAGCTAGACTTGATCTGTCAATGAAACTTTACTGGTAGGCTCATATGACCAAAATGAACCTCTAGGGAATAAATCAGAACATTCCAAGATCGGATTACCAACTTACTAAAAATAGAAAGTTTCTATAAATAGCAGCTCTGCACAAGATAGTCCTTATTGAATACAAAAATAGAAATATTTTTGGGTGATGCAAGATTGCTCTTACACCCAAGATGCTCCTACATCAGACACCCAGGGTAATTTGAGAAGTGACCCCATCACATCTCAGGTGTGTAGAGGAAAACCAAGATGATTAACCTCCTCCTTTGTTAGCCATGATGAAACTTCAACAAATCATCCTTTCCACTTGACCAAATATTCTTCATATGTCCTATTCCTTGTGCTTCTGCCAACATGACTATCTAGTATGTCTTCAATGTCCTTGTTATCTGAACTGGTTGCTGGAATACTCCATGTGCTATTGTAACCTCATCTTCAACACCTCCTTCATGCTACTTTGTCAGATCTGAAACATTAAATACTGGTGAAATATTTAACTCAGTAGGAAACTCGACCTCATATGCATTTCCTGAATCATGCTTCTTTAGTATCCTACATGGCCCAAACTTCTTCATTTTCAATTTGTTATATGTACCAACTAGAAATTGCTCCTTCTGCAAATGAACCATGACTTCATCTCCAACCTAAAATTCCTTATGCCTCCTTTTCTTATATGCCTTAGCCTCATACTGCACATTCATCTTGGTAATATGCTTCCTCACCTCCTCATGGATGTTCTTCAAATGTTCTACAAAATCCTCAGTTTCAGCACTACTTAGTTCTCCTTTATCTATCTTTCTCAACTCAGATGCATTTCTGGGACTATTTCCATATACAATCTGGAATGGTGATTTACTAGTACTCCTGTTAATAGAATTATTGTATGCAAATTCTACCTGTGGTAAAATCAAATCCCATCCTGTTGGCTTATCTCCAACCAAACATCTCAGCAAATTTCCCAAACTCCTATTCACCACCTCTGTCTGTCCATCAGTCTATGGATTATGTGATGAACTCAACTTCAAATCTATTTTCAACTTCTTCCATAATGTACACTAGAAATATCCAACAAAATTAGTGTCCCTATCTAAAACTATACTCTTTGGCAAACCATGTAGTCTCACTACTTCTTTGAAAAATAATTCTACTATATGAACAACATCATTAGTCTTCTTGCAAGGAATAAAATGTGCCATCTTTGAAAATCTATCAACTACCACAAAAATTCAGTCATGTCCCCACTGTGTCCTCGGTAATCCAAGAATAAAGTCCATACTGATATCCTCCCAAAGCTTCTCTGGTACAGGTAATGGCTGATATAACCCTGTATTATGCGTCACTCCTTTCATCATCTGACATACTCTGTAAAAACTTCTTGACATCTTGCTGCAACTATGGCCAATAATAATTCTCACTAACCAAAGCAAGGGTTTTATCATGACCAAAATGTCTAGCCAATCCTCTGCTATGGTTTTCCTTGATGAGATTATCACTCATAGAACTTCTTGGAATGCACAACTGACTCCCTTTGAATAGCATATCATCTGAATGATGAAATCCAACCACTTCATCCTATCTAGAGTAACCGGTTCTATACAAGCTTTCCAAGCTTCACCAAAATCAAGATCCTCTAGATATAAATTCTTGAGTTCCTTGAACCCAACCACCTTAATCTACATCTCTATCAACAATAGTTACCTTCTGCTAAGTGTATCTACAACCCTATTAGACTTTCCACTTCTGTGTTTCAAAACAAATGTATAACTCTACAAAAACTCAACCCATTTCAAATTCATTTGATTCAACTTTACTTGACTATTCAAATATTACAAAGCTTGATGATCAATATACAAAACAAACTCCTTAGAAAGCAGATAGTGTCTCCACTTCTTCAATGCCTGAACTATAGAATAAAATTCCTGATCATAAACAAAATATTTTCTATTGGCATCATTTAACTTCTCACTAAAATAAGCAATAGGATTACCTTCTTGGCTCATAACAACTCCTATTGTAGTACCACTTGCATCATAATCTACTTGAAAAACTCTTATCTGCCCCATTAGTCCAGTCAAACTCTTTTCTATCCCCTCTCATTGTTTTAGTCAATGGTCCACAAATACTGCTAAAATTTCTAATAAACATTCTATAAAAACTAGCCAAACCATGGAAAGATCTTACCTCAGTAGCACTCCTTGGAGTAGGCCATTCAAGAATAGCCTACAGACCTTCTGCTGAAACTACAAATCCCAAATACACTAATTCCTTCTTCACAAAACTGCACTTCTTCAAATTAATCAACAATTTCTCATCTCTCAGCTTCTCAAACACCATATGAATATGCATCATATAGTCCTCCAATGTCTTGCTAAAGGTCAAAATATCATCTAGGTAAACAATGATAAACTTATCCAGAAATTTTTTCAGAACCTCGTTCATGAGCCACATGAAAGTGCTTTGTGCACTGGTTAGCCCAAAAGGCATGACTAACCACTCATACAGTCCTTCCTTTGTCTTGAAGGGAGTCTTCCATTCATCTCCTTCTTTGATTTGAATCTGGTGATATCCACTCTTCAGATCTATCTTTGAGAAATACATAGCTCCACTCAAACAATCCATAATATCACCCATTCATGGCAATGGAAACCTATACTTGATTATGATCTTGTTTATTGCTCTAGAATTTGTACACATCCTCCATTCTCCATTCTTCTTTGATGCTAATACTACTTGTACAACACATGGACTTAGGCTCTCTCGAATCAATCCCTTCTATAACAACTCATGTACTTATTTGTTCAACTCTTCACTTTCTGTTGGTATCATTCTATGTGTTGCCTTGTTTTGAAAACTAGCTCCAAGAATCAAATCCATCTAATGAGTGATCTTCCTTACCGGTGGTAATCCATCAAGTACATTATCAGATACAATATCCTGAAACTCATTCAACAAATCTGTAACCTCTACAGGTACATCCTCTATTTCCTCTTTACCAACTTTTGGAATTAAATAAAAACACACATACTCATGCCTCATACCATCTGGCAATTTTCTTCCATCAAAAAAATTTATTCTTGCTTTACCACATACCTTTTCTTCAGTCTCCTTCAATGGCTTTAGCTTATGTCGCACTCCATCCTTTGTCAGGGAATAGGTATTCGCATGACCATCATGCACAACACATCTATCAAACTACCACAGCCTACCCAACAACATGTGACATGCATCCATAGGTATGATATCACATAGTACCTCATCATGGTACCCGCCAATCTTGAACTTTACTAGGCACTATTCACTGACCATGACCTTGTGGTCATCTTGCACCTAGGCAATCCAATATGGATGTGGGTGTTTCTGTCTCTTGAGCTTCAACTTTGTCACCATCTCTTCTGACACCAAATTGTTAGTGCTTCCACTATCAATAATCACATCACAACATTTACCCTCACACTTGCATCTAGTGTGAAATAGGTTCCTCCTTTGTTCAGGTTCATTCTCACCACTCAGTAGGACTCTTGTATTAATCGACATTTATCCTCTTTCAGCATCTTTAGAATTTGATGATCTAGCATCTTCATCTACATGTACAACTCTAGCTTGGGCTTCGTTCCTCCTATCCATGATTCCTTGGTGTTGAAGACATTCAAATGCCCTATGACCTTCTTCTCCATAGTGAAAACATGTTCCACGGAAGCCTCCTCTTCTTGAACCTTGTCCTCTTCCTCTTCCTCTCTGATCTCTATTGTTCTGATCTTGGAAATGATTGGAATTGTTTCCTCTTTGATTTTGACTACTACTGGCCTCATCCTTCTTTTTTGGATCTTCATTTCGGCCTCCATATGACCATCCACTAGATCATCCATCATGACCTCTTCCATTTTGTCTGCTATCAAACTTCTTGTTCAGCTTTTACTCTACTTTTAGGAAAAATTAGTATGCCTCTTCAATATTGTTCATTCGAACCAGATTCAGCTCCTCCTAAATGCTTCACCTCAATCCATTAAGGTAATGAAAAACTTTCTCCTTATCAGCTTCTGCATGGCCTGTTCTAATGAGGATTTGATAGAACTCTTCTCTATACTCCTAAACACATCATCCCACTTGCTTCAAACTTTTTATTTTCTTCAGTAGGTCAAGCTCATAATCAAGAGGGATGAACTATCACTTTAATTTATCTACCATCCAATCTCATCTTGTGATTTTATCTTTCCCTCTTCTATTTCACTCCAATTGAATCTCTTGCCACCAGAACTTTGCATGACCTTTCAATCTAGCCTTCGTGAATTTGACCCTATCAGGATCCTCAATATCTTCATACTCAAAATATTCTTCACATTCATTAATCTAGTCACTCAATTCTTCTGGGTTAAGATTTCTTGAAAATGCAGGAACCTTGATCTTAGGTCTTTTTCTCGATCTTGGAAATGGCCCGAAAAAGCCTTTCTTCTTCTTGATTCAAAATTTTACCTTCTTCTTCTTGATCTTCTTCTTCAACTTCATCCTCGCTTTTGTCTCTAACATTAATATTCATTCATCTATGAATCTCTTCTTGCAATGCTCACACTTGTCTTTGGAGCACTCTAACCTCAGGTGTTACAACACCAGCTCTTCCACCACATTCCTTTCATGGAGGCATTTTTGTGATGCACGCTGAAACCCTAACCATGGTCCTGGTGCAAACTACCTCACAGTCGGTGATCTATTTACACACTCAAGAACTCTTGCTCTGATACCACTTGATGAAGGGTGCTCCCCTTAATACCAAAAACACATAACAGAAATAGAGAAACAACAACAATATGCAAGAACAAAAAATGGGCTTCTTATTATCTCCACAAATGTGGAATTACAAACTTTTAGAATTACAATATGCAAAACCACATGGGCATTCCCTTACAATATTTTCTAGGACAAAGCCTCAAATTATTACCCAGATCTACTACCCAGAACTACCGTGAACTTCCTAAGACAACACTACAACCTTCCTTATATAGGTAATTTTCCACCACTTGGGAAGGTTCCAGAATTTTAGCCCATAAGGCCGACCAAACTTAGAATTATTTTATTTTACAATTTATTACATCAAAGTCGGCTCAAAATAACTTTTGAAACCAAAATAGAAATTTTGAAGGAAAATCATTTTCCACCATTTCAAGTGACCCAACTTTCGAAGACCATAAGTCATCGCCAGTTGACCCAATTGACTATTATAACCCCATTCTAGAAAGGCCACGAAGCACACTACAGGCTTTACTCATGCAAGCACATGTCACCCAAATTTTTGACCTCATCCTAGGCCTCTAAAGCCTTCAAAACTGAGTTCAAATTTTTTGTACCCTGTTACCAATACTGAAAATCTTCAATATCTACAAAGCTAGACTTGATCTCTCAATGAAACTTTACTGGCAGGCTCATATGACCAAAATGAACCTCCAGGGAAGAAATCAAAACATTCTAAGATCAGATTACCAACTTACTAAAAATAGCAAGTTTCCATAAATAGCAGCTCTACACAAGATAGCCCTTATTGAATACAAAAATAGAAATATTTTTGGGTGATGCAAGATCGGTCTTGCACCCAGGATGGTCCTACATCATAAGGGCTTCTTTAGCAATAGAATTCTAATGAAAAAATTCTTTTTTCCTATCAGTAGGATCATCCTATGCAAGGTCTTCTAGAGTAGGTATCTTTTCTTCTTTGATAGTTAAATAAAAAACTTCAAAACCAATTCACTACAAATGGGTCACCATCTTGTTCTTCCAATCAAGATAATTCTCTCCATCGAACTTAGGACTTTCTTTCCTAAAGTATGCCATCTGATCAACCTCAAGATGTTAAAATTTCTCTCTGAGGCACTTGGCTCTGATACCAATTGTTAGGAATAGTCCCAAGAGATAACTAAGAGGGGAGGGGGGTGAATCAGTTATCTACAAGTTTCAATTCTTTATCCAAGTAAGTATTCTTAAACTTAAAGCATAAACACAATGAAAGAACACATGAACACAACACCAACATTTTGGTTATGGGGAAACTCAAATAGGTAAAAACCCCAGTGGGACTTGATACCCACTAATATTCTATACTAGTGTATAATGATCTTTGCTAGAAGATCCTTAACCCTGTTAGGAGTTTCTTTACAATATATTAAGTACAACAGACCTAGTCAAGGGTCGGACCCTATTAGGAGTCTTTTACAATTTTCCCTATTAGGGGAGAGGACACATTTTTTGAGAGCTCACTGCTCAAAGGGGTGAAGGCTACAACCTTCTATTTAATAAATACACACTATATCTGGATCTTGGTGAATTGTGCTTTGAACTGCTATCTGGATTAGTTCCAATGAATAGCACAAGTACTTTACTTGGTCACATAGACCTTCTTTTGATGGCTCAACACTTCACACACTTTTCTCTGCTCTACTTAATCAACCATGAACCACACTTCAGCAATCACAAATGATTGCCTATAAATATCTTTCCTCTAAATGATATAATCAAGTCGACCTATCAGAACCACCTTGAAATCATATTAGAGAAACCATAAAAAACTCCAATAAACATTTTGTCAGCTCTACTATGCACCCAACACATTCTGGGACCTGTCTAACAAGATAATTGTAGACGCACGCTACACACTGTCAGCTCTACCAAAACAACTAGATCTTTCTCTGTAAGATAAATTAAATCACGTACTCTTAATTGAACATCAATAACTCTTCTCTAAGCTTAAATCCAAGGGCACATACCATAAAGATAGGCACAACTTAAGAACCAATAAAATCTTTTGAATAAACACAAGAAACTACTACTGGTGAATAATGACTGCATAACTTCACTTCTACTCATCAACAGACTATGCGTCCATAACTAAAACATCACTAACATGCCTTCAACATATATCCAAGTGCACAAGGCTCCATGATAACTATACAAACAACCATACACAGAGCAGTGCCTGTTACTCTGTTAGGAACACTGCTGACACGAGCTGCTATATAATTGTTTATACTAACAATTAACCTCTGTGCCCATGGTATCATGCTGATATCATGTCCATGCTTCATATACCGAAAGCTTATTGCATAAGACTTCCACACATGCTACTTTCCATATGCTTTCATCAATGACAAACATACAGTCAGTACTGGCCTTCTAGCAAATCTCCAATAGATCAAACTAAAAATAATGGTGAATCACCTAAGAATGAGCACAAGCCAGTAGACCACACTTGTTATGCATGTAACAAGCATGGAAACATAGAAAGAAACTATACAGAGGTAAGACCTTTTAATGGTTACTATTATTCATGCAATAAATTTGGTCATAGAGATATGAATTGCAAGACAAGTAAAAATAACAGGACTCATCATGACCAGAGAAATTAGAATCAATCAAATGTAAGAAGTTCTTAGAATGTTACATGTCATATATGTAACTATAATGGTCACTTAGCTAGATAATGTAAAATGGTGACCCATGTCAATGCGCCAAGGAATATAAGGCCTCTAGTCATTTGTCACTCTTGTTAAAAAGGTGGACACATCTCAAAGTTTTTTAGATCAAGGACGCAAGGTCTAGAAAGCCCTAAAAAGACTAAAGAACCAGTATTGGATCTTGAAGGAGAAGTCAGGTTTGTGAAAGCCTTAGAGAATACGAGCATGATTTGGTCAGAAGCCAAGAAGGATAAGGTTCATGAGAGTGTATTGGATGCATCCATAGTGGACGCACCCTCTACATCTAGATGAATGGCCCTCAGGGTCATAGGGGGAGATAATTTAGCTCTAGACCCTTGTGTGGCTAGTATACTCACTCTCAGAGTATGGACCTTTGGACTTAAGATTTTTGAGACTAAGGGAACCTTCGTGCAAGAGTGCACTAGCTAATTGTTTGGAGAATGAAAGATAGAAATTTCCAAGTGATAGCCTGGTTTATGCAACAAGCATTAATGGAAGAAAATATACTTTAAAGTACATAGAAGTTAGAAGATCTCTCATTGAATTCAAATTAAGAGTGATTGAAGAGTAGAAGAGCCTTAGTAGTTGATTGAGAAGGATTGCAGTTTGATTCATCAAGTCATTTGTTGTGCATTTGATCAGTTACAAAAACCCTAGTTCATCGTGCCGATTCAGAATCTCTTGAAAACCTTTGTGAAAGTGATATACAAGTGATGGCTACTCCTATAGTATTTGATGTTGCAGAGAAGAAAATATATGTGTTTAAGAGGCATCCATTTAAGCTACACTAGATGATCTAAAAGGGGCATTCTCCCACATGCCTATGGGCATTATGTATATTGAGGACATTAGGGCATACATCTACTGTAAGAAAGAACCATTAGGATTGGACAGGTTAAGGGCACACATGGAAACTATGCTAAAACCAAACAAAACCTTCATGGATGAGTATGTGTGGTGGACTAATCATCTAATAGTGGAGTATTCTATTGCATATGATTTCTATGAATCAGAATGGATCAAGATTCTATTGAGTAGGATTCATGATGACCTATTTTGGATAGGTGAAGTGCCAGTCAGAATTACTAGTGACCTAATTCATGAGATGAAAGGCCTCTCAAGGATAGGCGCCATCCTTCTAGTGGGAAAAGATCTGAGGAAGATTTTTGAACAGACTTACAAATCAAGAAGTGATAGGTGTGGTATGACTATCGAACCTATTGAGAAAGATGACATCGAATTGATGTCTATGATACTTGGATACAGGTTTCAACACACTAGCAGGGTAAACAGTGTATCTGCGACCACAATTCTTGTAGCCATAAGAATTGTAAATGAGAATCAAGAGTTCAACCTATGTGAGATCTTGCGTGCACAGATAATTGACAACATCAAGGCAATCAAGCATGATAAAACCAAGATATTCAGGTTTGGATCCCTAATTATCTATATGTACTTCCATATTATTGGAAAGGTGTTAGATTCATACCTAGACAAGACTATTCCTACCATGCCTCATATATCTTTCAAGTCATCTATAGAGAGCACTCTAAGATACTACATGACACTAGAGTTGAAGACATTTAGGGTCAAAATGTAGATGAGGTATAAGATATGAGAGAACATTGTTGAGAAATATAGGGATACTATTTATTTTATGGTTGAGACAAACACAACATTCATGGAGGTAGTTGAACCAAGAAAAAAGTGGATTCATCCACTAGGATATGAAATGGAAGAGCCTATTCTAGAGACCTATGCTCAAGTTCTGTTGTCGGCACCTAAAGACCCCAATGAGCCAAGATGGGGAACCTATGAGGAGAAGACAAGAGAGATAGAGGCTGAACTGAATAGTGCAACAACAAAGAGAAAGGTTGCCAAGGTTACCTCTAAGATCTTGAGAATTCATGGAGTGTCTCAAGCAGACCTAGACAAAGAAAGGGAACAAAATATTGCTTTGTAATTAGAGAGCGTAGATGCAGCAAAGGCATAATCAGATGATCCTAAGTCTAAGAAAGTGAAGATTGAAAAATCTAATGAACAAAAGGGTAAAATTGATGTTACTCCTTCTACACCCAAAGAAACCATTGACCTTACTGCTCCTCCTGAGTAGAAGGCAATGTCAAAGAGGAAGAAAGAGATCAGCATTGGTCATCTATCCTCAAGAGTAATGAGGAACATAAAGAACTCACAAGCACCTCCTGAAGTAAGTTTCAAACCTATTCTCAGTGTGCTAAGTGAAAGAATAATTGATGAGGGAAGAATTGATCAAGTAGTAAAGTTTTATGAAAAAAATAGTGGGATATACACAAATCTGAGATACATGGTATGATAGTCAAACACATGTTGAAGTTCAAGAAGATAGTCTTGGAACTTAAGACTATGATCCCTGATAATGTGTGGAACATCCTAGAATTCCAAAAGAGACAGGCTATTGAAGAAGATCTACGGATAAGGGAAACTATTCTAGATGATACCCTTACTATATGTTCTCTAGAGGAAAAGTATTTGTTTTTAGAATTAGTAAAGCCACATCTCACAAGGAAGTCAAGGACTTTGCTCATTATGGACAAGAACTATGATCTTGTTGTTAAGGAAATAATTAAGGCATTCAAGAAAGTATTCATGAATAGGCACATGTATCCAACTACTATGCCCATAGCACAAGTATCCTTAAAGAAAGTCAAGGTGGCAAAGCCCACTAATGCATCAATGATAGGTCCTCAAGACTCAACACCTATAGTTGAAACACAAAAAGAGGCAGATAAGTCTGCGCCCATGATAGAGTCACTAAAGGATAGAACCATTATCATTGATAATGTAGAGATAGCCATGGTGGCCACTGACACTGAGTTGGATAAGTTTGAAGAAGCTTTTGTGAGCACACAAGAAGCCAAAATCTTATGCAGTAACACTCCTACTCATCAAGAAGAAATATTGATTAAGGATATAACAAATGAGAAAGAAGAAGAAAATATGGAAGAAAAGAAAGAAGGAGAAAAAGAAAAAGAAGATAAAAAACAAAAAGAAGAAGAAGAGGTAAAAGAAAGTGAACAAAAAGATGAAACATTAATCAAGGTAAAACAAGAAGTGATGGATAGCACTCCCATCACTCCCTGAGTAGCATTGTTGTCAAGTTTGACACCTAACACAACCAGTTTGGATTCATGGGGAGAAGAAGACCTGATTAAGTTCAACATCTTAGCCATGGAGAAGGCCAAGGAGAAACAAGTGATGAGGAATCCCCTCCTTGTATAATTAGTGAACATCTTAAACAACTTCTTACCTGCAGACAAGAAAGTGTTCAAAGTACACTCAGTTGATTATGTCAGTTCAGTGATTTCATAGTTCAAGGAAAAATTCTCTAGCCTGGAAGAATCTGTATCCTTAGTTGCAGAGGAGAAGTATATGAAGAAAAGGCTCAATGAATTGGTTAGCAACTATGTACTTGATCTAGGCTCACTAAAGGCTGGTCAAGCATCCCTGAAGGAGTTTGCAACAAAGGGAAGAAAGATCATTGTTGAATGTATGAACCAAGACAAGTTAACTGGTGATTTGTACAAAAAGGTACAAGAGGCAGAAGTCATGATAGACATCATAAGGAAATCAGTAGAAGATCCATCTATTGATGTGAACATGTGGAACAATGTCTACTAAGGACAGTTAGACAAGATTGAGAAGGTATAAAAAGAGATGATCAAGATAAGGGCTAGGTAGACTCAACTAAGGAATGCTCTTGCACCCTCATTAGACATATGATCAAGGTCCTAGCACTAATCTAGAGAAGATGGAGAAGATACAATATGCTTTATGCGCCCATCTACAGATTGTAAATTCATTGATCACATTTTGGAAGGAGATCCAAAAATCTGTAGATAGAATATCTGGAAATTCTATCACAGTAAGCTTTTGTAGATTCAGTTTTGACACACCTTTGTTAGTAATGTCAAAGGAGGAGTATGTGTATAATATGAGCTATAAATATGTATAAGGAGATAGAAAGATATGTATAGGGAGACAAAAGTTTTTTGTATTAAGGATAGTTAGCAACTTCACCATATTCCTTTGTTCCCATCAATGACAAAGGGGGTGATTGTTGGAAAGTTGACTATACTAATGTATATGACTTAGTATAGTGTTTTCATTATGGAAACAAAGTCATATAGCAATTTGGAGTCAGCGCACTTGATGGGAAGATCAGACATCAGCTAAGTGTTGAAGACTAGATAGTGTATAGAGTTCCTAAAGCTTAGAGCATTAGCGCAGGTGCGTATGACTGAGTTATGGTATGCGCCCTAGAAGATAAGTTTGTTAGACTATATATACATACACACACATATTAATGTTTTAGCATTGAAAGGGAACTTTTGTATCAAGATATAAAATACCCAAAATGTCCTATGCCCATTTATATTCCACAATCCTACTTATTGTATGAGAGACTACTAATTTCAATAATTATATCATGCCAAACATCACAATTGATAGGTTTTGGATGGCGCATAAAATGGTGTGCCTACAAAATCATCCAAAATTCAAACTTTAAATAAAGCTATGAAATTAAAATCCATTGGTTTAAATCCACCCAAAAACAAAAATCTACAAGAAAATCTCATTTTCAGGAACACATGGAAATTTGGGCAGCATAACACTTCTAAAACCCCAAATGGCACACTCTAAAACATGAATTGCTCATAGAAATTCAAATATATAATAGAATGCAATAAAATTATGGGGGAATTCTAATTATCAACTCACGAATCTATAATAATTTACTTCATTCAAAAATATGAAGCAAATCAATATATGTGAGGAGCCCTATGTCACACAAAGTAGAATTTACCAAAACATATGCAAGAAATTGAATACTCCATGGAAACAAAAAATGCCTCAACAAAAAGGTGAGGAATCATGACCTAAATACAACAAGCCACTACCCACATGGAGCCAACAAATGGATTAAACACAATGAACAAATCTCCATAATACTCCCAAGAGGGTTTGAGCATTTTTTCTCTCCAAACTGTAAAAAGTGAAGAATAAACTCTTTTCCTACAAGTAAAAAGTCACTTTTCCAAAAAGGAATTTAAAATAAAATCACTTCAATAAATTAAAACCAACTCTAAACTTCCTATGACTCCCAGAGGAATAAATAAATCAACTCCAACTAAATAGAATTCGACTATAGAAAATTACTTGGTAAAAAAAAATATTAAATTCCCCAAAAACTATAAAATCAACATTTAATTAAATCTCTTTCGTGACAATTGTGAGAAATCTAAATGCACAGATATTCTATGCGTCTAACACAATATGCATATTAAATCTAGATTTACCAACATGTACCAGAGGGAATAATAATTAATTACTAATACATCATCCATACAGAGACGATATTGGCTCAAAATGAAAGGCCAAAGTTACTATCTCCTATGCCACTATTGGGAATATACACACTCAAATCATGTAACTCAGGTGCAATGTGTTTGGTACTTGTTCACTAAAAAATGTAAACATCAAGTGTAGAGATTCTCAAAGTATAAATAGCCGAAGCACATAAACATACCTGATAGGAAATAGAAAAGGAGAATGGCACCATCGTGAGGACCTCATGAACATGAGTAACTATGACTTTGTCTCACTTTGTAAAAGCACAATGGACATAATGTATAGTAATTGTGCGAACATAACTGTGAACTTTATCTCATTTAAATGAGCATTTCATTTAAATTAAATATTTTATTTTAAAATGAGAACATTAATTAACCATTTCTAGCAATATGGACATATATCAGTACAAATCTCCATATAATACCCAACAACATATAAGGCACAATATAACATGAACCCATGATATTCATCGTATCATATTATTCCATTATTCTCTAATGAAAAATACCCTAGATATAACCATAAAGAATCATCATACAGATATGATCAGAATATTAATAACAACATAATATAACATTAAAATCAATAATAATACTAGTAATTGAAATAAAGTACAATAATCAAATGCATCACATAGAGTAACCATTGATCACATCACATGGAAATTCATGGGAAAACATGATAGAATAATAAATCTGAAAGCCATCAGAACATACATTAGTAGAACCATCACTCACATCATAAGCCACATACCATGTTGACCACACTAGTAATCTCAGAATGAGCACAAAAATGAATTGTACTAGGTGCATCTCACAATTCCAGTATAAATTCATAACACAAGAATAATCATTGAATCACATACATGAGTCAATATCATATCAAAGCACAAAGAACACAATGAGCCCTCAAAACTTAGAAAATCTAGAGTTACAAATAAAGGTATACAACTAGTCGTAGCACAATGGTTCTCACAACCATGAATAAGGGTACAAATAATTCACCAATGCAATGGCTTAAATGTGATCACCTTGAAGATAACAACATCTCATGGGTCCAATAATGATTATACAACACAAGAATATAAGGTCAATGACACATTTACATGGATGTCATGCTGAAAGAAAATGTGAGAGGAACTACAAGTATCTTGAAAATAATCAAGTAGGAATGAGAAGATGTGATCCATTGATCTACATGGAGATTCTTTGAGGATAAATACTAAAGGCCTTAAGTGGGAATCAAAATGACAAGTATCTTAGAGAGAAGGTCTACTGAACAAATGGGGAAAAGAGACTCATTCTAGATATCTTAATTGCATGGGATGAGGCCACTCAGTAAACCAAAATTATAACATGGGTGAAAGACTAAGGCACAAAAGATGACAATATTTAGGGTTTAATCCTTTAGGAAAAAAACATGACATGTTGGCAACAACATTTTGGATAAGACTACGAGGTTGGAAAATAATGTTGGAAAACATAACATGTTAGCCCATGTATGATATAGTTCATCCCATGATTCAATGTCTCAGATTGGTTATCTATGATGGGCTAATGGTGGAAAAATTAGCAAACATGTGCTAGTATACTACACAACCAAACTAATCACAAGAGCACAAAAAAGGCACATCATGTGAACATTCCCCTTATTACACAAGTGCTAAGAACATCCAACTATGACCAATACCATCCTTTGGGGCATCCTACAAGTGACAAGATTGTCCAACTATGACTAATTCCAAACACTAGGCTAATTAATTGGCCTCACAACCCAGAAGATGAAGGGTCCAACTATGATTGACTCCCTCCCATTGGATTGTGTGCCTAGTTCAAGGGAGCTAGTAAATTTCATCTAGCTAACTAACTTTTTATAAATTATATTTTATTAATTAGTGATTATTTCATGCTTCGAATGATCTTTCCATTATAATTTATTGTGAAAGAGTATCCATATTTTATAATAATTAAGTCAATAGTTTTCATTCGTCCATTTGAGAGTAATAAATTATTCTCCAAATTGAACTCCCTTGGATGTCCTCATCAAATCAAACCTTCTCCCCATTATACCTTCCAATGTAAGGAGAGTCACACCTCTTCATCATGCATACCCTTTGAAATGGTAATAATAGTTCAAAAGTGCCACACTTTGAAAGAGTCAAAACCCTTCATCATTTATGTCCCTTTAAAGATTTACAATCTTTCATAATTACAACCCATTGAAAGTGTCAAAATCCTTCATAATTTATTCCCATTCCTTTTTCTTCTATTAAACCTTCATTAGTTGTCACACTCCCTTCTTTATTTATTTTTCATCGCTACATCCAAATGAATTTCTCCTCTTTTTTATACCTCATGTTTGAGGGATTCAAAATTTTTCATTTGATTCATTTTGTCCTTTCATTAAACATAATTAAAATTTAATTATATTTTAACTATACTCTTTTATATTTTAATCTAGGTTATATTTATATTCTCTTTTATTTTATTTTTTTAATTATATATTATCAAATCCTATTTCATAAAGGGGAAATTAAACTCAGCTACATGAGTCAGCATATAACCTAGAAGCCTTATTTCTTTCTATCAACACTTTTCCTAAAAACTATTCTTATCCTTTGGTTTATCACTTCCCCACCAAGGTCAAATTTACACTTACAAAATAATACATCGTTTTAAAACTGAAATTTGAATGTTGAACAAAATTAGGCTTACTTTATGACTATTGTGGGTTGACTTAATACAAAAATATTTTATTTGTCAATGGTGATGTTGTAGTCAAAGGGTTATCCCTAGTTTATCTATATCTCATTCATCCTTGAACTATCAAATGTTCACCAGTTTCACATATTATCAAGATCATTTATCAAATAAATTAAATTCCAAAATCATCTATTTTTATAAAACAACTAAGATCCCTTGCAAGAATAAATAGCCTCCACAAATTAGGAATATACAAAATGAGAAATATCACATTGTCACTAAAAAATAAAAATAGGTTCCTTGCATATAAAGGAAACCAAGTATAGGTGAGAAAGTAGAATCAAAACTCTGATTATCCCTCCAAGTATGCAAAAGGTACAAGACTTTATGGAAAAGTGTTGGGACACTTGGTAATTCTACATGATCTGAGAAAAAAGTCTTTCTGGCCTATCATAAGGTGAAGAGTGGATGTGTCAACCCTCTAAGTGAATGTAACCAAATTTTGAATAAGACTCAACTTAGTAGGCTAAAAGAAAAATAGCTAGGTAAAACATCTTTTAACACTAACACCCTCCCTTAAGGAGATCTTAGGGAGTAAGATAATCACATAAAATATGAGTTAGAACAACATGGTTGGATAAGGTACTCATATACAAATAAATATCTCTCATAAATATAGAAAGGGAGAAAACCTTGTTGGAACAAAAATTCCATCTAAAAGAGAGAAGTGTGAAGCATAAAACCTTCTAAAAATATGTCCCTGTGAATATAAACATGATCTGATAAAGAAATTTGTGAGCATCTCAATAACTCTAAACTCCTCTTGAAGACAAACAATTATATGTTAGAATCAATGAACCTCCAAAAGATGTAGATCAAGAGATATAAATTTGATCAAAGAATCCAAATAAAAAATCATAGGTGTGACCTAGTACACTACTAAGAAGTGCTTGGTGTTCAACATGGAAGATCAAAAAATGCAAATAACAAAGCACACCTGTCATCTAGTAAACTACAAGAAGTTCCTGATGTTCATTAATTTCACAATAATGATCCACTGGAAGAATACACCATATAATAGATATAAATGAGTAGGTCTATGTGGTCCCCTAAAAATATGTGAATTACATACGAATCCAAAAGGTTCCTTAACTGCTCTACTGAAACAAATGACATTAGCAATACAAATTTTATGATTCCCCACTTAATATTGATGAAGAACGGTAATGGTGGGAAACCAATTTAAAAATAGTTATGTATCACTTTATATTAGTGCATTTATAGAAATATATGCTAAAGAATGAGTTCTTTCATGATTTATTTCAAGAGGTGGAGAGAGAAGAAAAATAATAAATTGCCTTTCAATTCTCCACATATTGATAAAAATAGAAAATAAAACCCCCATAATGTTAAAAATAGACCCCCTAAAGGAATATAATGATATGGCACTTTATTTTAATGTATTTGAAGAATAGAAAAGTCGTACAAGGCTTCCAAAAAGGACTAATACAGATCTTATATTCAATAGTATTGTCATGGAAACAAACATCACCATAGCATAGATATCAATCAATCTAGTAGGTTAAAAAAATTGGCACCTAAAAATATGCCAATATGTGCCCAAAAAGGCCTTTTAATTTTTTTTTAAAATGGGGATTGTGCAAGGTGTCTACTAAGAATAGAAAATTATAAAAAATTGTACATGACTTTGCAAAATAAACTACATGACTAAATAGAGTAGGGAGAAAATAAGCACAATGGAAAACAGAATTGAGAAAACGCTTAATATGATTGAGATGTGGTCTCTTGAAGTCATGGTTAAAATCAAAATATGCCAATGGAGAGGAGTTACTTAAGGTGATAAAAAATAATA